>CM061749.1:60094370-60626101 GCA_030979885.1 Lolium multiflorum | reverse complement strand
CCTAGAAAGAGAATGAAGTTTCCTTTTGATTCTATTATTAGAACAAGCTTATGATGTTGATGCTTCTACTCTCGATGTTACTTGATTTGCACTTTCTGCGCCTAGTCGAAAGGCGTTAAAGAAAAGCGCTTATGGGAGACAAATCCCGTGTTTACCTACAGCAATTTTTTGTTTTGTTGAGTCTTGGAAGTTGTTTACTACTGTAGCAACCTCCTTATCATGTTTTTGTGCCAAGTAAAGTTTCTATGTCAAAGTTGATGTTATATTTGGGATCTCTGCACAGAAACAGCATTGCTGTCTGTCACGAATCTGGGCACAGTTCTCTGTAGAAAATTCGAAAAATCTGCCAATTTACGAGCGTGATCCTCAGATATGTACGCAACTTTCATTAGTTTTGAGTTTTTCCATTTGAGCAAGTCTAGTGCCAGCTTTAACTTCGTCTTTACATCGTTCGTTTTTTGGACAGATTCTGCCTTTATTTCGCATTGCCTCTTTTGCTATGTTGGATTTATTTCTTTTGATCCATTAATGTCCAGTGAGTATTATGCAAAGAAGTGTTAAGCATGATTGTGTCACCTCTGAGTGTGTGAATTATTAATTGTGCACTTTAACCTCTAATGAGTTTGCTTTAAGTTTGGTGTGAAGGAAGTTTTCAAGGGTCAAGAGGAGGAGAATGATATACTATGAGATCAAGAGGAGTGAAAGTTTTAAGCTTGGGGATGCCCCCGTGGTTCACCCCCGGATATTTTAAGAAGACTCAAGCTTCATCTAAGCTTGGGATGCCCAAGGCATCCTTCTTCATCGACAACATCATCGGGTTCCTCCCCCGAAACTATATTTTTATTCAGTCACATCTTGTGTTCTTTACTTGGAGCGTCGGTTTGTTTTTTGTTTTTGTTTTTGTTTGAATAAAATGGATCCTAGCATTCACTTTGTAGAGAGAGACACGCTCCGCTGTTGCATATGGACACATGTGTCCTTACTCATAATGTTCAAGGCGAAGTTTCTTCTTCGTTAAATTGTTATATGGTTGGAATTGAAAATGCTACATGTAGTAATTCTAAAATGTCTTGGATAATGTGATACTTGGCAATTGTTGTGCTTATGTTTAAGCTCTTGCATCATATGCTTTGCACCTATTAATGAAGAAATACATAGAGCTTGCTAAAATTTGATTTGCATATTTGGTCTCTAAGGTCTAGATAATATCTAGTATTGAGTTTTGAACAACAAGGAAGACACAGAGTCTTATAATGTTTACAATATGTCTTTTTTGTGAGTTTTGCCGCACCGGTTCATCCTTGAGTTTACTTAAATAACCTTGCTAGCCTAAACCTTGTATCGAGAGGGAATACTTCATGCATCCAAAATCCTTGAGCCAACTACTATGGCATTTGTGTCCACCATACCTACCTACTACATGGTATTTCTCCGCCATTCCAAAGTAAATTGTTTGAGTGCTACCTTTTAAATTTCCATCATTCGCCTTTGCAATATATAGCTCATGGGACAAAATAGTCTTAAAAACTATCGTAGTATTGAATATGTACTTATGCACTCTATATTTTATTAAGCTGCTTGTTGTGCGATAACCATGCTTCGGGGGAACGCCATCAACTATTGTTGAATATGATTAAGCATGTCCGTCTTGTCTGAAGGATCTATCATTTTAGTGGTTGGAGCATGCAAAATTGTTAGAGAAGAACATTGGGCCGCTAACTAAAGCCATGAATCATGGTTAAAGTTTCAGTTATATATCCTCAATCTCATATGAGAATAATAATCGTTGCTACATGCTTATGCATTTAAGAGAGTCCATTATCTGTTGTCCATGTTGTCCCGGTATGGATGTCTAAGTTGAGAATAATCAAAAGCGAGAAATCCAAAATGCGAGCATTCTCCTGAGACCTTTGTACAGGCGGCATGGAGGTACCCCTTTGTGACACTTGGTTGAAACATGGCATGCAAAGATCCGGTAGTCCAAGCTAAGCAGGACGAGGTGCGGGCACTATTAGTATACTATGCATGAGGCTTGCAACTTGTAAGATATAATTTACATAACTCATATGCTTTATTACTACCGTTGACAAAATTGTTTCATGCTTTCAAAATAAAAAGCTCTAGCACAAATACAGCAATCGATGCTTTCCTCTTGAAGGACCTTTTTTACTTTTATTGTTGAGTCACTTACCTATCTCCTTCTACCTTAAGAAGCAAACACTTGTGTGAACTGTACATTGATTCCTACATACTTGCATATTGCACTTGTTATATTACTTTATGTTGACAATATCCATGAGATATACATGTTATAAGTTGAAAGCAAACGCTGAAACTTAATCTTCCTTTGTGTTGTTTCAACACCTTTACTTTGATTTATTGCTTTATGAGTTAAATCTTATGCAAGACTTATTGATGCTTGTCTTGAAGTACTATTCATGAAAAGTTTTTGCTATATGATTCACTTGTTTACTCATGTCATTACTTTTGTTTTGATCGCTGCATTCATTACATATGTTTACAAATAGTATGATCAAGATTATGATGGCATGTCACTTCAGAAATTATCTTTTTTTATCGTTTTACCTGCTCGGGACGAGCAGAACTAAGCTTGGGGATGCTGATACGTCTCCAACGTATCGATAATTTCTTATGTTCCATGCTACTTTATTGATGATACCTACATGTTTTATGCACATATGTCATATTTATGCATTTTCTCGGGAACTAACCTATTAACAAGATGCCGAAGAGTCAGCTTTGCTGTTTTCTCGTTGTTTTGTCAAATCCTATAAAGAAATATTCTCTTTAATTGGACGAAACTTTCGCCCAGGGTCCTATTTCTGCACCAAGCTTCCAAGACCAAAGAGATAACGGGCCGGGGCCAACAGGCGTCAGAGGGGAGGCTCGCGCTGCCCAAGCTCGGCCGCGCCGACCTACTCGGCCCCTCGTGTGGCCCCCCGCGTTGACCTTCCGCCTACTTAAAGCCTCCGTCGCTAAAACCCCAGAACGAGAGCCACGATACGGAAACCTTCCAGAGACGTCGCCGCCGCCGCGAATCCCATCTCGGGGGATCCAGGAGATCGCTCCGGCACCCTGCCGGAGAGGTTCATCTCCCGCAGGACTCTACACCGCCATGGTCGCCCCCGGAGGTGATGAGTGAGTAGTTCACCCCGGGACCATGGGTCCATAGCAGTAGCCAGATGGTCGTCTTCTCCTTGTTGTGCTTCATTGTTGGATCTTGTGAGTTGCCTAACATGATCAAGATCATCTATCTGTAATTCTATATGTTGTGTTTGCCGGGATCCGATGGATAGAGAGTACTATGATTATGGTGATTATCAATCTATTGTTTATGTGTTGTTTATGATCTTGCATGCTCTCCAGTACTTGTGAGGCTCTTGCCAAGTTTTTGCTCTTAACTCCAAGAGGGGGTATTTATGTTCGATAGTGGTCTATGCCTTCATTGAATCTCGATCGGACAAAGAGGTTCAAGGTTGTGATGTGCCGTTGCCACTAGGATAAAACATTGATGCTATGTCTAAGGATGTAGTTGTTGATTACATTACGCACCATACTTACTGCAATTGTCTGTTGCTTAGCAACTTAATACTGAATGTGTCAGATGATAACCCGAAGGTGGACTTTTTAGGCATAGATGCGTGCTGGTGGCGGCCTATGTACTTTGTCGTAATGCCCAATTAAATCTCTCTCTATATTTATCATATCATGCATATGCATTGTTATGCCTTTCTTTATTTGTCAATCCGGTTCAACGTAATTTGTCTACCCAACATGCTTTTATCTTATGGAGAGACACCTCTAGTGAACTGTGGACCCCGGTCTTATTCTTTACATAGCATACAATCTAATGCAATTGTGTTTACCGTTTTCTTTGCAAACATCTTCCACTCGATACTTTTAATCCTTTGTTACAGCAAGCCGCGAGATTGACAACCCCACTGCTTCGGCTGGGGCAAAGTACTTGGGTTGTGTTGTGCAGCTTCCACGTTGGCCGGAATCCCCGGTGTTGCGCCGCATCACATTTCGCGACCATCAACCTTCAACGTGCTTCTTGGTTCCCACTGTCTGATTAAACCTTGCTTCATACCTAGGAACTTCTGCTTCTAGTGCATCATACCTTCCACTTGGGGTTCCCACCCGACGCAGTGCATCTACGTATCAGCCGCTCTTTGTGGGGTGTACCGTGTCTCCTCTCTTCGCCTCCTCTTCTAAGTGTTCTCGAAGGCCCGTGAAAAATAAGAACGGGCTTTGTTTCATTCACTCGAGAATATTTTCAGGTAGGATTTCTGGAAACCAAAAACAGCAGTAAAAACAGAACCTAACTGGCTCTCCGGCATCTTGTTAATAGGTTAGTGCCGGAAAATGCATCAAAATGATGTAAAGTGTATATAAAACATGTGAGTATCGTCATATAACTAGCATGGAACATAAGAAATTATAGATACGTTTGAGACGTATCAAGCATCCCTAAGCTTAGTTCGAGTAGATAAACGATAACAAGGATAATTTCTGAAGTGACATGCTACTATCATAATCTTGATCATTACTATTGTAAAGCATATGAGATGAATGAAGTGATTCAAAGCAATGGAAAAGATTATGATTAAACAACTGAATCATATAGCAAAGACTTTTCATGAATAGTACTTTCAAGACAAGCATCAATAAGTCTTGCATAAGAGTTAAATTCATAAAGCAATAGATTCTTAATAGAAGGTTTTGAAGCAACACAAAAGATGATTAAGTTTCAGCAATTGCTTTCAACTTGTAACATGTATGTCTCATGGATAATTGTCAACATAAAGCAATATAACAAGTGCAATAAGTAACATGTAAGAATCAGTGCACACAGTTGACACAAGTGTTTGCTTCTACGATAGAAAGAAGTAGGTAAACTGACTCAACATAAAGTAAAAGAAAGGCCCTTCGCAGAGGGAAGCATGGATTACTCATGCTAGAGCTTTTTATTTTGAAAACATGGAAACAATTTTGTCAATGATAATAATTCATATGTGTTATGCATAAAACCTCCTATAAGTTGCAAGCATCATGCATCGAATACCAATAGTGCCCGCACCTTGTCCTAATTAGCTCGGACTTCCATGGATTATCATTGCATTACATATGTTTCAAACAAGTGTCACAAAGGGGTACCTCTATGCCACCTATACAAAGGTCCAAGGAGATAGATCGCATTTGATTTCTTAGTTTTGATAGATCTCAACTTAAGGACATCCATAACGGGACAACATAGAAAACAGATAATGGACTCCTCTTTAATGCTTTAAGCATTCAAAAAACAGTAATATTCTCATAAGAGATGTGAGGATTAATGTCCAAGCTGAACTTCCACCATGATACATGGCTTTGGTTGGCGGCCCAATGTTCTTATCCAACAATATGCATACTCAAACCATTTAATCATGAGAAATCTCCTTTACTTCAGATAAGACGAACATGCATAGCAACTCTACATGATATTCAACCATGTAAATTTGATGATGTCTCTAAACATGGTTAACAAGCCAACAAGCAACTTATAAGAACTAAGATACATAAGCGACATATTCATTAACAATAGTTGTTTAGGCTACTTTCCCATGAGCTATGTATTGCAAAGACAAGAAATGAAATTTTTAAAGGTAGCACACAAGCAATTTACTTTGGAATGGCGTAAAATACCACATAGTAGGTAGTTATGGTGGACACAAATGGCATGAGTTTTGCCTGTTTTGGATACCAGAAGAATTCCCTCTCAAGACAAGGTTTTGGCTAGCAATGTTATTTGAAGCAACCACAAGTATGAACCGGTACAGGAAAACTTACATAAGAACATATTGCAAGCATTATAAGACTCTACACTGCCTTCCTTGTTGCTCAAACACTTTTACCAGAAAATATCTAGACCTTAGAGAGACCCAATCATGCAAACCAAATTTCAACAAGCTCTGCAGTAGTTCTCCACTAATAGGTTTAAACTACATGATGCAAAAGCTTAAACATGATCTACTTGAGAGCTCAAAACAATTGCCAAGTATCAAATTATTCAAGACAATATACCAATTACCACATGAAGTATTTTCTGTTTCCAACCAAATAGCAATCAACGAAGGCTTTCTGACTTCGCCATGAACATTAGTAAAGCTAAGGAACACCAAGAAACCAATATGAAAAGCGGAGTGTGTCCTTCTCCCACACAAGGAATGCTAGGATACGATTTTATTCAAACATAAACAAAAACAAAACAAACAGACCTCCAACTAAAGAACATAAGATGACGGAATAAAAAATATAGTTTCACCATAGGTGACCCGATAAGTTGCTGATAATAGCGATGCCTTGGGCATCCCCAAGCTTCGGATGTTTGAGTCTTCTTGAAATATGCAGGATGAACCACTGGGGCATCCCCAAGTTTAGACTTTTCACTCTTCTTGATCATATCATATCATCCTCCTCTCTTGGCCCCTGAAAACTTCCTCCACACCACACTAAACAATCTCATTAGAGGGTCAGTGCATAATCAAAAATTCACATGTTCAGAGAGGACACAATCATTCCTAACACTTCTGGACATTACCAAAGGCTACTGAAAGTTAATGGAACAAAGAAATCCACTCAACACAGTAAAAGAGGCAATGCGAAATAAAAGCGTAATCTGTCAAAACAGAAATGTATCCGTAAAGACGAATTTTTCGAGTGCACTAACAAAGCCCGATGGAAAGCTCAAATTTAATGAGTTATGCATATCCGAGGATCACGATGAATTTTTTCGTGCATTCTTTACTAGTTTCCTACAAGAGAGATCTACTCAAATTCGTGACAGGTAAAAATCTGTTTCTACGCAGGAATCCAAATCTAGTATCAACTTTACTATCAAAGACTTCACTTGGCACAACAATATGATACGGAGAGGTTGCTACAGTAGTAACAACTTCCAAGACACAACAAAACAGTAGCAAAATAAAAAACATCATGGGTTATCTCCCAAGAAGTGCTTTTCTTTAACGCCTTTCAGCTAGGCGCAGAAAGTGCAAATCAAGTATTATCAAGAGAAGAAGCATCAACACCATTACCTCGGGCTTTACGCCTACCCTTCTTACTATTATTCTTAATCTTTGGTTTAGGGAATACATGACCGCCTCCTGGTGTATAGGTGAAATTTAGGGTGCCTTTTCCCACATCTATGGTTGCTCCCAATAGTTTCAGCAGAGATCTTTGATGGCGCGTGATGCACACGTCCGTTGGGAACCCCAAGAGGAAGGTGTGATGCGCACAACAGTAAGTTTACCCTCAGAAAGAAACCAAGGTATCGAACCCGTAGGAGATGAAGGCCACGTGAAGGTTATTGGTGGAGGAGTGAAGTTCGGCGGCAGCAACACCAGGGATTCCGACGCCAACGTGGAACCTGCACAACACAATCACAATACTTTTCCCCAACTTAACAGTGAGGTTGTCAATCTCACCGGCTTGCTGTAGACAAAGGATTAAACGTATGGTGTGGAGAATGATGTTTGTTTGCGAAGAACAACAGAGAACAGAGATTGCAGTAGATTGTATTTCAGATGTAAAAGAATGGACCGGGGTCCACAGTTGCTCACTAGTGGTGTCTCTCCAATAAGATAAATAGCAGGTTGGGTGAAATTACATTTGGGCAATTGACAAATAGAGAGGGTATAACAATGCACATACATATCATGATGACTACTATGAGATTTTCTTAGGGTACGATAAAGAACATAGACCGCTATCCAACACATGCATCTATGCCTAAAAGTCCACCTTCGGGTTAGCATCCGCACTCCCTATTATGTTGCAAACAACAGACAATTGCATTAAGTACTGTGCGTAATGTAATCAACACAAATATCCTTAGACAAAGCATCGATGTTTTATCCTTAGTGGCAACAACACATCCATAACCTTAGAACTTTCTATCACCGTCCCCAGGGATCAATGGAGGCATGAACCCACTATCGAGCATAAATACCCTCTTGAGTTACATGTATCAACTTCAAGGTAGCCCTACTAGCAACGGAGAGCATGCAAGATCATAAACAACACATATATGATAGAAAATTAATCAACTTGACATAGTATTCCATATTCATCGATCCCAACAAATACAACATGTAGCATTACAAATAGACGATCTTGATCATGATAGGCAGCTCACAAGATCTAAACATTATAGCACAAGAGGAGTAGACAACCATCTAGTTACTGCTATGGACCCATAGATGAACTACTCACCCATCAATCCGGAGGCGGGCAAGATGATGTAGAGTCCTCCGGTGATGATTCTCTCCCAGCAGGTGCCGGGGCGATCTCCCCGAATCCCCCGAGATGGGATTATGCACAAGGTCATTAAGAATCTTTCTCGTATTGTGGCTCTCAAGACTAGGGTTTTCGCGCGCAGAGAATAAATAGGCATGCGTATCGGGGACGTCGAGGGGCCCACCTCATAGGGCGGCGCTGGTCAGCATGGGCCGGGCCCCTAGGGGTGTGTGGCCGCCTCACGCTCCTCTTCGTCTCCTCTTCGCGGACTTCTAGAAGGCTCCGTGCAAAATAAGATCGTGGGTTGTTTCGTCCACCCGAGAATATTCCCTGTGTAGGATTTCAAACCAAAACAGCAGAAAACAGGAACTGGCGCTGCGGCATCTTGTTAATAGGTGCCGTAAAATGCATCAAAATGATGTAAAGTATATATAAAACATGTGAGTATTGTCATATAACTAGCATGGAACATAAGAAATTATAGATACGCTTGAGACGTATCAGTCATCCTATTCCCCGTTTAGAGGCCCTCGTGTAGGTAAACGATAACAAGGATAATTTCTGAAGTGACATGCTACTATCATAATCTTGATCAATACTATTGTAAAAGCATATGAAGTGAATGAAGTGATTCGAAGCAATGGTAAAGATAATGACTAACAAAAAGATAATGACTAAACAACTGAATCATATATCAAAGACTTTTCATGAATAGTACTTTCAAGACAAGCATCAATAAGTCTTGCATAAGAGTTAACTCATAAAGCAATAGATTCTTAATAGAAGGTTTTGAAGCAACACAAAGGATGATTAAGTTTCAGCAATTGCTTTCAACTTGTAACATGTATATCTCATGGATAGTTGTCAACATAAAGCAATATAAAAAGTGCAATAGGTAAACATGTAAGAATCAGTGCACACAGTTGACACAAGTGTTTGCTTCTAAGATAGAAAGAAGTAGGTAAACCGACTCAACATAAAGTAAAAGAAAGGCCCTTCCGCAGAGGGAAGCATGGATTACTCATGTGCTAGAGCTTTTTATTTTGAAAACATGGAAACAATTTTGTCAACGGTAGTAATAATTCATATGTGTTATGCATAAAATCTCCTATAAGTTGCAAGCCCCCATGCATCGAATACCAATAGTGCCCGCACCTTGTCCTAATTAGCTCCGACCTCCATGGATTATCATTGCATTACATATGTTTCAATCAAGTGTACAAAGGGGTACCTCTATGCCACATGTACAAAGGTCCAAGGAGATAGATCGTATTTGATTTTTTTCATAGATCTCAACTTGAGGACATCGACAATATAGAAAACAGATAATGGACTCCTTTAATGCTTAAGCATTCACCAATAATATTCTCATAAGAGATCGAGGATTAATGTCCGTTGAAACTTCCACCATGATACATGGTTATGCCCAATGTTCTTCTCTAACAATATGCATACTCAAACCATTTAATCATGAGAAATCTCCTTCAGACAACACGAACATGCATAGCAACTCACATGATATTCAACAAAGGTGTAATAGTTGATGGCGTCCCCAGAAACATGGTTACCGCCCAACAAGCAACTTATAAGAAATAAGATACATAAGCAACATATTCAATACCACAATAGTTTTTAAGCTATTTTCCCATGAGCTATGTATTGCAAAGACAAGGAATGAAATTTTAAAGGTAGCACACAAGCAATTTACTTTGGAATGGCAGAAAAATGCCACATATAGGTAGTTATAGTGGACACAAATGGCATAAGTTTTGGCTCAAGGTTTTGGATGCACGAGAAGCATTCTCTCTTATAAGGCTTTGGCTAGCAAGGTTGTTTGAAGCAAACACAAGTATGAACCTGGTACATCAAAACTTACATAAGAACATATTGCAAGAATTATAAGACTCACACTGCCTTCCTTGTTGCTCAAACACTTTACCAAAATATCTAGACTTTAGAGAGACCAATCATGCAATCCAAATTTCAAGAAGCTCTACAGGAAGTTCTCCACTAATAGATTTAGACTACATGATGCAAGAGCTTGGTTTTGCTTTTAAAGTTAAAAAAAGCACCTAAATAGGTGCTTTTTGGCTTTTGGATTTTGGAAGCCAAAAGAATATAATATTTGTTTTTGGTTTCCAAAATCCAAAAGCCAAAAAAACACCTATTTAGGTGCTTTTTTGGCTTTTGCCAAAGCCAAAAGCCAAAAAAAAAGCCACAACAAACACCCCCTTAAACTACATGATGCAAGAGCTTAAACATGATCTATGAGAGCTCAAAACAATTGCCAAGTATCAAATTATTCAAGACAATATACCATTTACCACGTGAAGCATTTTCTGTTTCCAACCAAATAGCAATCAACGGAGCAGCAACTTCGCCATGAACATTAAAAAGTAGAACTAAGAACACCAGGTTCATATGAAACAGCGGAGCGTGTCTCTCTCTCACACAAGGAAAGCTAGGATCCGATTTTATTCAAACAAACAAAAATAAACAAAACGATGCTCCAAGTAAAGAACATAAGATGAGATGGAATAAAAATATTTCAATAGAAGAAACCCGATAAGTTGTCGATGAAGAAGGGGATGCCTTGGGCATCCCCAAGCTTATGCTTTTGTCATCGGAATATGCATGGATGAACCACGGGGCATCCCCAAGTTTAGACTTTTCACTCTTCTTGATCATATTATATCATCCCTCTTGACCCTTGAAAACTTCCTCCACACCCAAAGACTCAAAACAAACTCATTAGGGGGTTTGTGCATAATCAAAATTCACATGTTCGGAGACACAATCATTCCTAACACTTCTCCGGACATTAACCAAAGCCACTGAAAGTTAATGGAACAAATAAATCCACTCAACACAATAAAAGAGGCAATGCGAAATAAAAGGCAGAATCTGTCAAACAATAGTGAAGACGAATTTTTTCGAGGCATTTAACATGCTCAGGATGAAAAAGCTTAAATTGAATGAAAGTTGCGTACATATCCGAGGATCACGATGAATTTTTTCAGTATTTTACGAGTTTCCTACAGAGATATCTACTCATGATGTAAAAATCTGTCATACAGAATCCAAATCTAGTATCAACTTTACTATCAAAGACTTTACTTGGCACAACAATATGATAAGGAGAGGTTGCTACAGTAGTAAAAAATTCCAAGACACAAACAAAAAGAAAAATTACTGTAAATAAAACATGGGTTGTCTCTCATAAGCGTTTTTCTTTAACGCCTTTCAGCTAGGCGCAGAAAGTGCAAATCAAGTAACATCAAGAGAAGAAGCATTAACATCATAATTTGTTCTAACAATAGAATCAAAATGCATCTTCATTCTCTTTCTAGGGAAGTGTTCCATACCTTTCTTAAGAGGGAATTGATATTTAATATTTCCTTCTTTCATATCAATAATAGCACCAACAGTTCGAAGAAAGGGTCTCCCAAAACAATAGGACAAGATACATTGCATTCAATATCCAAGACAACAAAATCAACGGGACAAGGTTATTGTTAACCGTAATGTGAACATTATCATCTCCTCAAAGGTCTCTTTATAGAATTATCAACGAAGATTAACATCCAAATAACAATTTTTCAATGGTGGCAAGTCAAGCATATCAGAGTTTCTAGCATAACACAAATACTTGCACCAAGATCACATAAAGTATTACAATCTCAAAATCATTGACCTTCATTTTGATGATGGGCTCCCAATCATCTTCCAACTTCCTAGGAATAGAAGTTTCAAGTTTTAATTTCTCTTCTCTAGCTTTAATGAGAGCATTTGTAATATGTTTTGTAAAGGCTAAATTTATAGCACTAGCATTAGGACTTCTAGCAAGTTTTTGCAAGAACTTAATAACTTCAGAGATATGAAAACTATCAAAATCTAAACCATTATGATCTACAAGATCTCTAAAAATTCTCAGCACTTTTATCACAAATGGGCTTTCAAACAGCTGTGCACTTTGCACGCTTTGTACTAGGAGTAGTAATTGCCAACACCAATTATTTTTACCATTGATAGTACAGGAGGTTTAGCAACATGTGAAGTATCAACATTATTAGTGGTGGTAATAGTCCAACTTTAACTACATTATCTTCTTTAGCAAGTTTTCTTTCTCTTTTCCCACTCAAAGTATGCAATTCATCAATCTAATATTGTCATCAATTCGAACTTGGACGCTTGCTGAAAGAATTTTTTATCATTATCCTCATGTTTAGCAGCCATTTTATTAATTAAAGAAGCTTGTGACTCAGACATGATTTTCAGCATTTGAAAGCTTAGTTTGCAAACTAGAAATTTTCACATTTCAAATTTTCAAGTTGATTCCCTATATTTTTCAACAAGGCAGATTGTTCATTCATAGTTTTAGTAAACAATTGATTTTGCTCATATTGCGATCGCGATAAAGCTCTTAGTAGCTTGATACGCCTCCAAATCGTGATCGAGCAATTTCTTATGTCTCCATGCTACTTCTTATTGATGATACCTACATGTTTTATGCAGATTATATGTCGTTTACGCATTTTCTCGAACTAACCTATTAACAAGATGCCGAAGGCTCAAGTTTCGTTGTTTTTGCCTCGTAAATCCTATATCTAAATATTCTCAATTGGTTTAATCACCGCCCAGGTTCCTATTTTTCCACGAAGCTTCCGTAAGACCGAAGGGATAACGAAGTGGGGCGACGTGGCCCTCTTATGATACCTTACGGCCGTAGGGGGGGCCGCGCCGCCTATGGTGTGGCCCCCCGTAGCTCCTCTCCCCGCGCCCGCCCTCTTCGCCATAAAGCCTCCGCTTAAACCCTAGGGACGGACGACGAAACCTTACGTAAACCTTCCGTGAGCCGCCGTCATCGCGGGCCAAGATCCGGGGACAAGAGCTCTGTTCCTAAGACCCGCCGGAGCGGGGAAGTGCTCCCCGGAAGGCTTCTCCATCGACACCGCTGCCATCTCCACCGCTCATCTTCATCACCGCTGCTCCCATGAGGAGGGAGTAGTTCTCCAATGAGGCTCGGGGCTGTACCCTGTAGCTATGTGGTTCATCTCTCCTATGTAGTTCAACACAATAATCTCATGAGCTGCCTTACATGATTGAGATTCATATGATGATGCTTGTAATCTAGATGTCATTATGCTAGTCAAGTGGGTTTTACTTATGTGATCTCCGAGACTCCTTGTCCCACGTGTGTAAAGGTGACAGTGTGTGCACCGTGTGGGTCTCTTAGGCTATATTTCACGAAGTACTTATTCACTGTTGAAGAGCATAGTGAAGTGCTTATTTATATCTCTTTATGATTGCAATGTGCATCGTATCTCAATTTATCTATGTGCTACTCTAGCAAAGTTATTAAAGTAGTTCTATTCCTCTTGCACGTGTGTAAAGGTGACAGTGTGTGCACCGTGTTAGTACTTGGTTTATGCTATGATCATGATCTCTTGTAGATTGCTAAGTTAACTATTGCTATGATAATATTGATGTGATCTATTCCTCCTACATATGCATGAAGGTGACAATGTGCATGCTATGCTAGTACTTGGTTTAGTCTTTTGATCTATCTTACTAAAGGTTACTAAAATATGAGCATTATTGTGGAGCTTGTTAACTCCGGCATCGAGGGTTCGTGTAATCCTACGCAATGTGTTCATCATCCAACAAAAGTGTAGAGTATGCATTTATCTATTCTCGTTATGTGATCAATGTTGAGAGTGTCCACTAGTGAAAGTGTAATCCTAGGCCTGTTCCAACATCAGCTGAAGCACACGTTGTTTAATGTTTTACTCGTGGTTACTACTGCCTATAATACTACCACTCATCAACTAAGCACGCGCCAAGCTATTGCTGCACTGCTACTGCCATATATTCATACCATCTGTATTTCACTATCTCCCTAACTAGTGCACCTATTAGGTGTGTTGGGGACACAAGAGACTTCTGCTTTGTGGTTGCGTGGTTGCATGAGAGGGATATCTTGGACCCTTCCTCCCCGAGTTCGATAAACCTTGGGTGATCCACTTAAGGGAAAACTTGCTGCCGTTCTACAAACCTCTCGCACTTGAGTGCCCAACACTGTCTGCTGTGATTGCATAAAGTTTTTAGTGGATCTTTCAATTTTTAGCATCTTTTCCCTACTCAGGAAAGTTCTGATCACTAAGTAAGAATTACCACTAGTAGAAGGATATGGACAGAAGTTGTTGTTACCAAATTATTCCATAAGCATTGTTGTTGAAATTACTATTTTTAATGAAGTTCACATCAACATGCCCTCTTGATCAACCAATGAAGCTAAAGGAACATTATTAGGATCAACATTAGATCTACCATTAACAAGCATAGACATAATAACATCAAGGGATTTCTATTTTCGTGCCCTCAGGTCCTTAGTTGTACTCAGTTTTCCCCAGCCCCTTAGTTTTTCCTCAGCTTTTCCTCCTCTTAGTTTGGAAGACGACAGTGCTGGAACGGCCGTAGTCAAAGTCGAGGTCTTGACCGTTAGTCTCGATCGGGCAACACAGAGGGCAGCTCCTCCCCGACCATCTCGTACGACCCGGGTAGGGTCAGAGACGCCTTCTGGCGCCATCCATCTATCACGACGTAGGGCCGCTTTATTTCATGATTTTATACGCGGTGCTGCCAATGACAAATGGGGACGGTTAGGTCAGCCGCGCCCAGCACTGCTGGGGTCGTATATTTTTCAGAAAGACATGGCATACGCTTCCGTGGTTGCCGCAGCCTAATGACCAAAGGCCGCCTCTCTATTTATTTAGAGAAAAGTATATATTGCAGCCTCGGTAAATTCGCGAACACGACCGCGGTCGTCATTTTTCAGAAAAGACATATATTGCCGCTCGGTGGGGCCGCCGCCAATGACCAAAGGGGTCGTCTATTTATTTAGAGAAAATCATATATTGCCGCCTGTGGGGCCTCCGCAGAGCCAATGACCAAAGGGGGCTGCCTATTTTCGTGAAAGACATATATTGCCGCCTTCCGTATTGCCGAGCAATGACCAAGTAATGCCTATTTATTTAGAGAATATCATAGAGAGAAGCAACAAGTTCGCTAATTAATTATTCTTATAAGCTAGACCCATCATTAGTCACCGGAGAACCGCAGCTCGTTTCACCGCCGGATTTGAGCAGCCATCGCCGTGAGTTTCGTTTCACTGGCTTGACGGAGGCTATCGCGGGCGCTGTCGCTTCATTAAGCCCGTCTCTTGGCTGCGTTTGACGGATCGGCGACGCAAGTCAACCATGGCTCCGCACTTGTTTCTGGCCCGCACGCATTGTACCCACCGCAGGAAAGTCCGCCGAAGCAGATTCGCCGCCCACGACGACCGGGATTTGTTCTGCGCACCAATTGGTAGTATAGCTTGCAAGACCTCGCTTTCCGCCTCCCCGCGCCTCTAACTCGATCTTGCTCCCGTAATTTATTGAGCTGGTGTGCGAAATAGCCTCAATGTCCTGTCAGAAGGGTACACCGCGAGGGTGGGGATTCGATCATAGTCGTGGCCACGCTTCTACTTCTCCTACCGGAAGTGTGCATCTAGCTTCAACTCGTACTATTTTGATTTTGGAAGTGCCGCCATGGCTCCTGATGAGTGATTTCGCTTGTTCTTTGTTCCATTATTGTTACAATAGCTGTGCAAGCCGATGATCCATGGGTGTACATTGCATACCAAGATGAATCAACCCAGTGGTGTAGCCATAGGATGGATTTGGAGGAGAAGGTGGCCAATTTAGGTGATGAATTGGCCCGTAAAAACCGGATGATATTCGAGCTGAAGCGTATTGGAGGAAGAAAAGAAGAATTCGGAGCTTATTCGCAAGGAGAAGTTGAGAGCTGGAGACAGATCTGATGCAATCATCAAAGTGAGGTGAAAATCTAGAACATGAACTTCAAGTGATGGGAGAGGAGAAAAGTAGATTCATCTCTGCAGTTTTATTAGGTGTCATCCCTGTCCTAGCAGTTATGTTGTTCTGGTAGACGATTTAGTATAGAATTTTTATTCAGTAGATGGCTCTAACCCCCGTATTTTGTTGTGGCTCTAAGCACTGTATTTTGGCGTACAATTCAAATCATGTAGATGGCTCTAACCACTGTATTTTGGCGTACAATCCCAAAAAAGTGAAAGCATGTACCAGCCTCTCGAATCAAATACATATCAAAATCTTCCCAATCAAGTTGGGATAGAATTCAAATCATACATACGGATGTACATGGACACATCAAGAACATGGAGAAGCTTTTTTTGAGATGGACATAGTAGTTCGAACAATTTTATCCCAATTGGAAATTGAAAAATACAAATTTATCATAATTTATCCCAATTTGCGGCGTCGAACACGACCGCGCAGCGATGGGCAAGAAAGGCCGGGACGACGGGCGGCTGAGGGGTGGTCATCTGTGCCATCCGCCGTTGAAGCGATGTTGTTGGCGATGGCTTCAATGTTCGTGGCATCGATGACCACTGGCGGAACTGCCGCTGTCTTGGTGTACTTCATCGCTGACGGATCTCAAGTGAGTGTGACCGGACGGCGAAGCCATGTGCCACGGTTGTAGACGATGGCTTCAATCGTCTTGGCATCGATTCGCACTCTCGGAACCGCCGCTGTCTTGGTGTCCTTCATCAGCGACGGATCTGAGGAGGGCAATGGAAGTGAGACATCAACAGGCTCCGACATTGAATGCTGGATCTGCGCCGTCGAAGCGATGTTGTAGGCGATGGCTTCAATGTTCGTGCCATCGATGACCACTGTCGGCACCGCCGCCGTCTTGGTGTCCTTCATCAGCAACGGATCTGAGGAGGGCAATAGAAGTGAGACATCAACAGGCTCCGACATTGAATGCTGGACCTGCGCCGTCGAAGCGATGTTGTAGGAGATGGCTTCAATGTTCATGGCTAGATCTACACCGGCATTCTTAGATCCACTTCGCCGCACGGTTAGATCCGCGCCGGGCCGACGCCGCCGCACGCATCGTTAGGATTCTCGGCGCCGCCGCGACCGCCAGAGTAAGAGAAGAAATAGGAGAGAGGAAGATGCGACTGGAATATGCGATTGCCAGGGTTGGTAGGTATGTGCTCTGCTCTTCTCTCCGTATGCGTCCATCGTGGTTGAGAGAGAGATACAGGCCGTCCGATCATAAATGATCGAACGGTGCAAGCGTTCGTTGAGCTTTCAACCAACCAAGATCCATGTCTTGACACGTCTCAAACGTATCTATAATTTCTTATGTTCCATGCTACTTTTATTACAATACTTGAATGTTTTATACATACTTTACAACATTATTATACATTTTCCGGCACTAACCTATTAACAAGATGCCGAAGTGCGAGTTCCTGTTGCTGCTTCGAAATCCTAGTAAGGAAATATTCTCGGAATTGACGAAATCAACGCCAGGGCTCTATACACGAAGCTTTCAGAAGACCGAAAGGGAGACGAAAATATTTTAGGTGGCCGTACACCCTGTGGCGGCGCGACCCAGCCCCGCCGCGCCGGCCTCGTTGTCCGCCCTCGTCGCCGACCTACCCTTCCGCCTACAAATAGCCTTCTTGTCGCGAAACCCCCCGCACCGAGAGCCACGATACGAAAAACCTTCCAGAGACGCCGCCGTCGCGAATCCCATCTCAGGATTCAGGAGATCGCCGCACCCCCCTCGGCTGAGAGGGAATCATCAATGAGGTACCTCACATCATCATGCCCGCTTTCTCGGATTGATGCGTGAGGTTCATCCCTGACTATGGTCCAGCAATAGCTAGATGGTTGTCTTCCTTTGTGCTATCATTGTTTAGATTTTGTGAGCTGCCTAACATGATCAAGATCATCTATTTGTAATGCTACATGTTGTGTTTGACGGATCCCATGAATATAGAATATTATGTTAAGTTGATTATCAATCTATCATATATGTGTTGTTTATGTTCTTGCATGCTCTCCGCTGCTAGTAGAGGAGGCTCCGGCCAAGTTGATACTTGTAACTCCAAGAGGGAGAAATTGATGTCGATAGTGGGTTCATGCCTCATTTTAATGGGACAGTGACAGAAAAGTTCTAAGGTTGTGATGTCCACTAGGAATAAAACATTGATGCTTTGTCTAAGGATATTTGTGTTGATTACATTACTCACCATACTTAATGCAATTATCTGTTGTTTACAACTTAAAGGGGTTCGGATGATAACCTGAAGGTGGATTATTTAGGTATAGATGCATGCTGGATAGCGGTCTATGTACTTTGTCGTAATGCCTTGATTAAATCACATAGTAATCATCGTTGATATGTATTGAATCTTTATTTGTCAATTACCCAACTGTAATTGTTCACCCAGGATGTTAGTTATCTTATTGGAGAGACACCTCTAGTGAACTCTGACCCTGGTCCATTCTTTTACATCTGAATATATTCTACTGCTTCTCTACTGCTCATTGCAAACAAACACCATTTTCCACTCGATACGTTTAATCCTTTGTTTTCAGCAGAACCGGTGAGATTGACAACCTCACCGTTACGTTGGGGCAAAGTACTTTGATTGTGTTGCAGGTTCCACGTTGGCGCCTGTTTCACTCTGGTGTTGCGCCGCACCACATTCCTCCACCAACAACCTTCACGTTGCCCTTGACTCCTACTGGTTCGATAACCTTTGGTTTCGCATCGAGGAAACTTGTCGTCGTGCGCACTAATCTTCCTCTTGGGGTTCTAACGACGTGTACACTCACGCGCATCAAGATCGTCGCGCCAAGTGCCGGGGAGACTGGCACACGCCTCGTAAGGGAGTCTCCACTTCCAATCTCTTTACTTTGTTTTTGTCTTGCTTTACTTTACTTTATTTACCGTCTTGTTTGCTTCATATTAAAAACACACAAAAATTAGTTACTTTACTTACTGTCTTATTTACTAGTTCAATATCAAAACACAAAAAATTAGTTACTTGCATTTAATTTATTTTGTTATCATGTCTAGTCCTGTACTTGTTTTTATTTTCACTAGTTAGGCTTAATGGAAAGCAACAATGAGCTTCTTATTCTATTTCCCGAGTTAAGACATGGATTGTTTGCTGCGAAAATTAAAAACCTATGGAATCTTATTTGCATGCTAGTAGCAATGATATTAGTATGAACGCTTTGAACACCATTGTTGTTAATGATATGGAAAATTCTAAGTTTGGGGAAGCTGGTTTTGATGAGCATGATATTTTTAGTCCCCCAAGCATTGAGGAGAAAATTTTCTTGGATGATACTTTGCCTCCTATTTATGATGATTATAATGATAGTGGTCTTTTGTTTTTTACCACTATGGAGAGTAAATTTTATTATGATTATACTATGCCTCCTACACTTGATGAGAATAATAATGATAGCTACTTTGTTGAATTTGCTCCCACTACAACTAATAAAATTGATTATGCTTACGTTGGGAGTAGTAATTATTCTATGACAAGAATGTTTTATGTGATACTTATATTGTTGAGTTTGTTCATGATGCTACCGAAAGTTATTATGAGAGAGGGAAACATGGTTATATGCATCTTAATAATATTAAGTTTCCCTCTTTATGTTGAGAATCTTGAAATTGCACTTGTGTTGCTTTTCTACGCTTGCCACTTTGTTCTTCATGAATCTATTTGTGTACAAGATTCCTTTTCATAGGAAGTGGTTAGGCTTAAATGTGTTTTGAATTTTCTTCTTGATGTTCTCTTTTGCTTCAACTCTTCTTTCTTGCGAGAGTATCATTAAAATTACCGAGCCCATCTTAATGCGTTAAAGAAAAGCACTTCTTGGGAGATAACCCATGTTTTATTTTATTTACCGTATTGTTGAGTCTTGGAAGTTGTTTACGACTGTAGCAACTTCTCCTTATCATGTTTTTTGTGCCAAGTAAAGTTTTTTTATGTTAAAGTTGATGCTATATTTGGGATCGTCATATAAAACAACATTGCTGTCTCGTCATTTAATTTCGCAGGTTTTCTTTGTAAAAAATCGAAAAATCTACAAATTTACGAGCGTGATCCCCGATATGTACGCAACTTCATTAGGCTTTGAGTTTTTCCATTTGAGTAATTATGACCCTGCCAGATTCATCTTTACAGACTGTTCTGTTTTTGACAACATTCGCCTTTTATTTCGCATTACTTTTGCTATGTTGAACAGCTTTGTTCATTATCCTCTTCTGTGTTTTCATTAATGTCCTAAGTGTTTAGAATGGATTAAATGCCTCTGAATGTGTGAATTTTGGTTATACACTAACCCTCTAATGAGTTTGCTTGAAGTTTGTGTGAAGGAAGTTTTCAAGGGTCAAGAGAAGAGGATGATATAATGTGATCGAGAAGAGTGAAAGTCAAGCTTGGGGATGCCCCCTGGTTCATCCCTGCATATTTTAAGAAGACTCAAGTATCTGCTTGGGGATGCCCAAGCATCCCTTCATCGACAACATTATCGTGTCACTTCTAGTGAAACTATTTTTATTCCATCACATCCTATGTTATTTACTTGGAGCGGTCTGCTTGTTTTTATTTTTGTTTTGTTTTGAATAAAGTTGGATCCCACCATTCCTTATATTGGAGATATTATGCTGCGCTTTTTCATATGGAACACTTGTGTTCTTAATTGTGCTTTAATGTTCATGGCGAAGGTCTTATTGCTTCATTGCTATATGGTTGGAATTGGAAAATGATGCATATGGTTTGACAATTTGGCAATTGTTTGAGCTCCCATAGATCATGTTTAAGCTCTTGCATCATGTAGTTTAATCTATTAATGAAGAACCACCGTAGAGCTTGTTTAATTTGGTTTGCATGATTGTTCTCTCTAAGTCTAGATATTTTCTAGTATTGAGTTTTGAAACAACAAGGAAGACGGTGTGGAGAGCCTTATAATGCTTGCAATATGTTCTTGTGTAAGTTTTGCTGTACCTGTTCATACTTGTGCTTGCTTCAAACAACCTTGCTAGCCCAAACCTTGTACCGAGAGGAAATGCTTCTCGTGCATCCAAACACCTTGAGCTAAAACCCATGCCATTTGTGTCCACCATATCTACCTACTATGTAGTTTTCTCGCCATTCCAAAGTATATTACTTGAGAGGCCTTAAAATTTCATTCCTCTACCTTTTACAATATATAGCTCATGGGACAAATATCTTAAAACTATTGGGGTGATGAATATGTAGTTATGTGTCTTAATTTTTATAAGTTGCTTGTTGAGCGGTAATCATGTTTCGGGACGCCATCAACTTTATCTTTGCTGGATATCATGTGAGATGCTATGCATGTTCGTCTCGTCTGAAGTAAGTGCGATTTCATGATCAAATGTTTGAGTATTCATATGTTAGAGAAGAACATTGGGCCGCTAACCAAAGCCATGTATCATGGTGGAAGTTTCCAGTTTGGACATACAACCTCAATCTCTTATGAGAATATTATTTGTTGTTGAATGCTTAAGCATTTAAAAGAGGAGTCCATTATCTGTTGTCTATGTTGTCCCTGTATGGATGTCTAAGTTGAGAATAATCAAAAGCGTGAAATCCAATGCGTGCTTTCTCCTTAGACACTCGTACATGCGGCATAGAGGTACCCCTTTGTGACACTTGGTTGAAACATATGTCATGTGATGATAATCCGTGTCTTCCGAGCTAAGTAGGACAATGTAGTACTCTATGCATGAGGCATGCAACTTGTAGAAGTATTATGCATAGCACATATGAATTATTACTACCGTTGACAAAATTGTTTCTATGTTTTCAAAACAAAAGCTCTAGCACAAAAATAGTAATCAATGCTTCCCTCTGCGAAGGGCCAATCTTTTACTTTATGTTGAGTCGGTTTACCCACTTCTTTCTATCTTAGAAGCAAACACTTGTGTAACTGTGTGCATTGATTCACATGTTTACTTATTGCACCTGTTATATTACTCTATGTTGACAAATATCCATGAGATATACATGTTACAAGTTGAAAGCAATTGCTGAAACTTAATCATCCTTTGTGTTGCTTCAATTCATTCTACTTTGAATTTATTGCTTATGAGTTAGCTCTTATGCAAGTCTTATTGATACTTGTCTTGAAAGTACTATTCATGAAAAGTTTTGCTATATGATTCATTTGTTTAGTCATTATCTTTGTTAGCAATATTTTGTTCAGATCACTCCATTCATCTCATATGCTTTACAATAATGTTGATCAAGATTATGTTGGTAGCATGTCACTTCAGAAATTTTTGTTATCGTTTACCTACTCGGGACGAGTAGGAACTAAGCTAGGGGATGCTTGATACGTCTCAAACGTATCTATAATTTCTTATGTTCCATGCTACTTTTATTACAATACTTGAATGTTTTATACATACTTTACAAAAATTATACATTTCCACTAACCTATTAACAAGATGCCGAAGTGTCAGTTGTTGTTTTCTGTCTGGTTTCTAAATCCTAGTAAGGAAATATTCTCGGAATTGGACGAAATCAACGCCCATGGGCCTATTTTTACACGAAGCTCCCGAAGACCTAAAGGGAGAGGAAGTGGGGCCACGAGGTGGCAGACACCAGGCGGGCGCGCCAGCCCTGGCCGCTAGCGCCGGTCCGTCTCCTTGCGCCCCCGACCTACCTTCCGCCTACAAATATCCTTCGTCGCGAAACCCCGTACTCGAGAGCCACGATACGGAAAACCTTCCGAGACGCCGCCGTCGTCGCGAATCCCATCTCGGGGGATTCGGGAGATCGCCTCCGGCACCCTCTGGAGGGGGAATCATCACCGGAGGGGCTCTACATCATCATGCCCGCCTGGATGATGCGTGAGTAGTTCATCCTTGGACTATGGGTCCATAGCGGTAGCTAGATGGTTGTCTTCTCCGCTTGTGCTATCATTGTTTAGATCTTGTGAGCTGCCTAACATGATCAAGATCATCTATTTGTAATGCTACATGTTGTGTTTGGTGGGATCCGATGAATATAGAATATTATGTTAAGTTGATTATCAATCTATCATATATGTGTTGTTTATGTTCTTGCATGCTCTCCGTTGCTAGTAGAGGCTTTGGCCAAGTTGATACTTGTAACTCCAAGGGGAGTATTTATGCTCGATAGTGGGTTCATGCCTCCATTTAATCTGGGACAGTGACAGAAAGTTCTAAGGTTGTGGATGTACTGTTGCTACTAGGGATAAAACATTGATGCTTTGTCTAAGGATATTTGTGTTGATTACATTACGCACCATACTTAATGCAATTATCTGTTGTTTACAATACTGGAAGGGGTTCGGATGATAACCTGAAGGTGGATTATTTAGGCATAGATGCATGCTGGATAGCGGTCTATGTACTTTGTCGTAATGCCCTGATTAAATCACATAGTAATCATCGTTGATATGTATTGAATCTTTATTTGTCAATTGCCCGCCTGTAATTTGTTCACCCAACATGTTAGTTATCTTATTGGAGAGACACCACTAGTGAACTGTGGACCCCGGTCCATTCTTTTATCTGAATATATTCTACTGCTTTTACTGTTCATTGCAAACAAACACCATTTTCCACTCGATATTTAATCCTTTATTTTCAGCAAGCCGGTGAGATTGACAACCTCACTGTTATTGGGGCAAAGTACTTTGATTGTGTTGTGCAGGTTCCACGTTGGCGCCGGTTTCACTGGTGTTGCGCCGCACTACATTCCTCCACCAACAACCTTCACGTGCTTCTTGGCTCCTACTGGTTCGATAACCTTGGTTTCTTAGGGAAAACTTCTCGTGCGCATCACACCTTCCTCTGGGCTTCCCAACCAACCAACATCTACGTGTGACATACATCTCGACCAATCAGAGATCAGCCAGTGAGTACAAGTGAGGAAAACTGAGTAGAACTAAGAGGGGGAAAAGTGAGGAAATGTTTATCGAAAGGGCAAAACTGAGTAGGACTGAGTAAAACAAGTGGGCCCGGAGGGGAAAACTGAGTAACACTAAGTAAAACAGGGGCACCCAAATAATAAAGGGACTAAGGGAAATTGAAGCTTTTGGCATAAAAATTGTAAAATTGTGTTATTTGAACAATATATTACATTTTGGCCGACGTGATATTGTTTGCAATACAAAGATACACAAGTGTGACGAATTTGGACTCATTTGGACGAAGTTTGTAAGCATAGTGGGTATTTGGGAGGTGTATTGAGCAGAAAGCCCTGCATCTTCATAGCTAGTAGCTCATGGACTAGGAAGTGGTTTTGAAGCTTTTGGCATAAAAACTTCATATCTCTATATTTCCTTTTCCATTATTATTTCTCTAGGTTGTAGGTAACATAACAAGACTCCATGGGAAGGTTCCACCATGTTTTGAATTATTTTGAATAAAACCCTAAACCCTAAAACCCTTAAACCCTTAAACCCTAAACCCTAGAGAAAATGATAAATGTGGCTTAAATGTGGCATACAAATTGTTCATACAAATTCAAATTGTTGAACACAAAGGGATCCCCAATACAAAGGGAACCCTTATTCAAATTCAAATTGTTCATACAAATTCAAATTTTTCAACACAAAGGCATCCCCAATACAAAGGGAACCCCAATACAAATTGTTCAACACAAAGGGAACCCCAATACAAAGGGAACCCCAATACAAATTGTTCATACAAATACAAATTAGTTGTTCAGAATAAAATCTTTCTCTTGCTCCTGGTGTGACTCGCTGGGGCCACCACCTTACTCCGGGTAACCCTACCAGGGATATTACCGGTGTCTACCTTCCTTTTGCCCTCTTTCTTGTTCTTCTTCTTCTGCGAAGCTTGTGCTTTTTCTTCTTGAATATGCTCTTCGAAGTTAGCAGCAATCTGGGCAAAGGTACTGTCGTAGCAATCTCGATACTGTTCCCTCTCCTCTAGACTCATCGGTTGAAGCCATTCTACATCCATCTGTTCCCTCTGCTCTCGATCCATCGGTTCAATCTCCTCATGTTCAATTGCTGCTTCAATCTCCTCATGTTGAACTGCTGCTTCAATCTCCTCATGTTGAACTGCTGCTTCAATCTCCTCATGTTGAACTGCTGCTTCAATCTCCTCAAGTTGAATTGCTGCTTCATTCTCCTCTGCATTTGCTGCTCCCGCCTGATCTTCCATTCCAAAAGCTGGGTCAACATCATTTTTACAAATCCTAGCAATGTGTCCAGGGATTCCACAACGTTTGCACTTACGTTTTCGAATCGGTGCACCACCCTCTGCACTAGCTCTGATCCTATTCTTCCTCGGCCTACCTGCCGGTCTAGTCAATACTGGAGAGTACAGTTTGAAGCCTGGATCGACTTTCATCCATTGGTCTTTTCCCAACAAGGTAGGAACATTCATAGCATATGCAGCCCTAAATTTGGCAACAGAGAAATACTCTGACACATACTGATCAACTTCACCATCTTCACCCCCTATAACACTCATGAAAAACAATGCGTGTATGCAGGGTATCCCACGGATCTGCCATCCCCTACAATGGCATGTCCTATCAACCAAACTCACTGGATACCTCCACTGCATGTTTTTACTGTCAGTGTAGGTTACCTCAGCCTCCATTCCTTTTCTGACGCATTGCATCCTCAATTGTTTTGCCCTGTCATGCAAAGACTTAATCAAAGATGGGAGCATGAGATGGCCAGCATATTTTGTGGATGCAATTCTTTGACGCAGATCGATCTTTATCATGATCATCTGCCTAATCTTATCAAATATTTGCCACAGCATAAGCCCTTTCAATGACTTGACCTTTGAGTTGAAACTCTCCGCAAGGTTACTTGTTACATAGTCTACCTTGCAAATTTCATTGAATTGGCTTCTTGACCACACCCTACCATGATGTTCATCCAAGTACTCCTTCACCCCAGGTTTTTGTTTATACAACACATCCAAATGAAACATATGCTTCCTAGAGCTGCATGTGTATGAAGCTGGCCATAGGTTGTCAGTAAAAACTTTACCCTTGAATTTCTTTGTAAAATTCTGTACCAAGTGTCGCATACATTCCCTATGCTCCACTCCAGGGAATACTGCTTCTACCGCACTCTCCAAACCTTTGCAAGCGTCTGTGTGGATAACAAGTCCTGGTGGATGACCTATAAGGTCGCGCAAATTCTGCAGAAACCAAGTCCAACTTTCCTCTGACTCAACCTCCAAAACTCCATAAGCAACAGGGAACATCCAATTATGTCCATCAACTGCAGTAGCAGCAACTAGCTGTCCTTTAAACCTGCCATGAAGAGCTGATGCATCCACGGCCAAATAAGGCCTGCAACCGTCCAAAAAGCCTTTCCAGCAAGCTTTGAAACAAACAAAAGCCCTTCTAAAACATTCCTTGTGCATTACCTTCCCGCTTTTCAATTTGTAGGGAACTGTATGCTTGTCTATCGCTACAACACTGCCTGGACTAGCCATCTCCACTTCAGCTTTGAAAGTGTAAAGCAACTGAAAGCTTTCATTCCATGGACCATTGATCTTGTCAAGAGCCATTTCCTTTGCATAGAACATCCTCATGTAAGGTACTTTCATCCCTTTATACTTCTCAGCCACCTTTTTCTGGAGTGCTGTTGGACCAAGTGAAGGAGTTTCTCTCAGCCAATCTAGGATTATATCTGCCAACCACCTAGTCTTCGCTAGCTTTGTTTTCAGGTCTGGCTCTCCCCCTAGAGGTGGACACCTATGGATCTCCTTATTCTTCTTTATCTGAAACATAATGATAAGGGATGTCAGTAATAGATAACAAATTTTACACCGTGATCTAAATACACAACTGGTTGGCGTAGTACCTGAACCAAGCTGCTTCTGCGCATTGTGGATGCATGCAGCCTAAACCTACACCTTGGGTATGGGCATTTAATTGTGAACCTACCTGGCTCACTTTTAATAACCTCATAATTATTCTTAGTGAGAATGTGATATGTAGTAATTGCATTACGGCAGTCCATCATCGTTTGAAACACGGTGCCTTTTGCAAGCTGAGGATCCTCCCTGTTCCACTCAATTGTTGGCAAGTCTTCACCTTCGTAATCGGCTAAAACGAGGCTGTCATCGTTCTCATTCTTCTCTTCATCATCAGTCTCATCAAATCTGGCACCAAAAGCAATATCTTCCATGTATTGATCCTCCATTGCCTGCTTACTGCATCGATCTACCAATTCAGGAAACATTAACTCATCCTCATCATCTTCAGGAGACTGATCCCCAATCTCTGCATCGTCCTCCACATTGACCACAGGAACGATCTGGCTACCACTCGCACTGGGGACAGATGGTGCTGCTGTGGACCTACAAGGAGCGCCGCAGCGCACAATATTAGCAGAGGCAGCAGCAGTAGAGAGACATGATGCCCGACCACCTGATGATCACTACTAGGAAAAGGGCAATTAGTGGCGCACCACTTTTACCCATCAGTGGCGCACTAGTGGTGCGCCACTGCTATCACGCCACTGCTAACTTTTAGTAGTGGCGCACTAGTGGTGCGCCATTGCTATTTGGCTTAGCAGTGGCGCACCAGGTAGTGCGCCACTACTAGCTTCATGGTGCGCCACTCCTAAACGTCTGAGGTGCGCCACTGGATAGAAAAAAGGTGCGCCACTACTAAAATTTGAAATTTCTAGATCTGGATCTGGATCGGGATCTGGATCTGGATCTGGATCTGGCACATTTTGTTTCGATTTTTTTGGCTCGTTATTTTTTCTCGTTCTTGTTGCTAGAATTATTTGTGCAATGTTCATTCTCATTTTTCTTAGCCTAGCCGCCGGTGATGATGGATGAGGGACGTAGGAGAGGTGAAGAGAGGTGAGGAGATGTAGGAGAGGATGAACAAGAGGACGAAGGCCAGAGGTAATGGAGGCTAGAGGGTCGCCGGAGGGTCGTCGGAGAGTAAGGTCACCGGAGGTCACCATAGTGGAGGAGCTCGCCGGAAAGTAAGGTCACCGGAGCTCGACATAGTGGAGGAGGTCGCCGGAGTGAAAGGAGGAGAGGAGAGGAGGAGGTCGCCGGAGTGAAAGGAGGAGAGGAGAGGAGGAGGTCGCCGGAGTGAAAGGAGGAGAGGAGAGGAGGAGGTCGCCGGAGTGAAAGGAGGAGAGGAGAGGAGGAGGTCGCCGGAGTGAAAGGAGGAGAGGAGAGGAGGAGGTCGCCGGAGTGAAAGGAGGAGAGGAGAGGAGGAGAGCAGGAGGAGGAGAGGAGAATGAAAGCAGGAGAATATGTGGAGGAGGAGGGAGGAGGGAGGAGGGGGTTAGTGGCCGGCTCCTCCCATTTTGAAATTCGTGGGCGGGAAGCTTAGCAGTGGCGCACCAAGGCATGGGTGCGCCACCGCTATTTTTTCTATTTTTTGCCCAAAATCTAAAACCTGAAAAAAGTCCTGTTTCTGTTTTCCAATTGAGGAATCCATTTTTTGTCCAAACGGCCGTAGGCGGTTGAATTCGAATAGGAAATTTCGCGTAGATAGATTTTGATATAAAAAAGTTTTTCATCGGAGGTCGTATGCAACCAGAAAACCCGTTTTACCGAAAGATGACGCCATTTTGCATAATATATCAAAATTCATTTTTTTAAATTTCACTAAACCTAGATGACATATTACATGGGCATCTCCAAGGATTTTATTTTTTGAAATTTCTATCTATTTCTTTTATTTTTTCCAAACCTGAAAAGGCGATTGCGATCCACGGGGGTGGGTTTAGGCACCACTTAGGCTGGCGCATGCGCGTAGATGTACACGTCCGTTGGGAACCCCAAGAGGAAGGTATGATGCGCAAAGTGGCAAGTTTTCCCTCGAAAGAAACCAAGGTTTAATCGAACCAGTAGGAGCCAAGAAGCACGTTGAAGGTTGATGGTCGCGAAATGTGATGCGGCGCAACAGGGATTCCGGCGCCAACGCGGAACCCGCACAACACAACCCAAGTACTTTGCCCCAGAAACAGTGAGGTTGTCAATCTCACCGCTTGCTGTAACAAAGGATTAAACGTATCGAGTGGAAGATGTTTGCAAAGAAAATAGTAAAACACAATTGCAGTAGATTGTATGCTATGTAAAGAATAGGACCGGGGTCCACAGTTCACTAGAGGTGTCTTTCCCATAAGATAAAAGCATGTTGGGTGAACAAATTACAGTCGGCAATTGACAAATAGAGAAAGGCATAACAATGCATATACATGATATGATAAATATAGTGAGATTTAATTGGGCATTACGACAAAGTACATAGACCGCCATCCAACTGCATCTATGCCTAAAAAGTCCACCTTCAGGTTATCATCCGAACCCCCTCCAGTATTAAGTTGCAAAGCAACAGACAATTGCATTAAGTATGGTGCGTAATGTAATCAACAACTACATCCTTAGACATAGCATCAATGTTTTATCCCTAGTGGCAGCACATCCACAACCTTTTCTGTCACTGTCCCACCCATGGAGGCATGAACCCACTATCGAGCATAAATACTCCCTCTTGGAGTTAAGAGTAAAAACTTGGCCAGAGCCTCTACTAGTAACGGAGAGCATGCAAGATCATAAACAACACATGAACAATAGATTGATAATCACCATAATCATAGTACTCTCTATCCATCGGATCCCGACAAACACAACATATAGAATTACATATAGATGATCTTGATCATGTTAGGCAGCTCACAAGATCCAACAATGAAGCACAACAAGGAGAAGACGACCATCTAGCTACTGCTATGGACCCATGGTCCAGGGGTGAACTACTCACTCATCACTCCGGAGGCGACCATGGCGGTGTAGAGTCCTCCGGGAGATGAATCCCCTCTCCGGCAGGGTGCCGGAGGCGATCTCCGAATCCCCCGAGATGGGATTCGCGGCGGCGGCGTCTCCGTAAGGTTTTCCGTATCGTGGCTCTCGCACGGGGCTCGCGACGGAAGCTTTAAGTAGGCGGAGGGTCAACGCGGGGGCCACACGGGGCCCAGGTAGGTCGGCGCGCCTGGCCGGCCGCCGCCTCCTCTGGCCGCCTCGTGGCCCCACTTCGTTTCTCTCGGTCTTCTCGAAGCTTCGTGCAAAAATAGGACCCTGGTAAAAGTTTCGGTCCAATTCCGAGAATATTTCTAGGATTGAAACCAAAAACAGCAAAAAAAAACAAATCGCTCTTCGGCATCTTGTTAATAGGTTAGTTCCGTAAATGCATAAATATGACATATAATGTGCATAAAACATGTAGGTATCATCAATAAAGTAGCATGGAACATAAGAAATTATCGATACGTTGGAGACGTATCAGCATCCCCAAGCTTAGTTCTGAAGTGACATGCCATCATAATCTTGATCATACTATTTGTAAACATATGTAATGAATGCAGCGATCAAAACAAAGGTAATGACATGAGTAAACAACTGAATCATAAAGCAAAGACTTTTCATGAATAGTACTTCAAGACAAGCATCAATAAGTCTTGCATAAGAGTTAACTCATAAAGCAATAAATCAAAGTAAAGGTGTTGAAGCAACACATAGGAAGATTAAGTTTCAGCGGTTGCTTTCAACTTATAACATGTATATCTCATGGATATTGTCATAAAGTAATATAACAAGTGCAATATGCAAGTATGTAGGAATCAATGCACAGTTCACACAAGTGTTTGCTTCTTAGGTGGAAGGAGATAGGTAAACTGACTCAACAATAAAAGTAAAAGAATGGTCCTTCAATGAGGAAAGCATCAATTGCTGTATTTGTGCTAGAGCTTTTATTTTGAAAACATGAAACAATTTTGTCAACGGTAGTAATAAAGCATATGAGTTATGTAAATTATATCTTACAAGTTGCAAGCCTCATGCATAGTGTACTAATAGTGCCCGCACCTCGTCCTACTTAGCTTGGACTACCGGATCTTTGCATGCCATGTTTCAACCAAGTGTCACAAAGGGGTACCTCCATGCCTGTACAAAGGTCTAAGGAGAATGCTCGCATTTTGGATTTCGCTTTTGATTATTCTCAACTTAGACATCCATACCGGGACAACATGGACAACAGATAATGGACTCCTCTTAAATGCATAAGCATGTAGCAACAATTATTATTCTCATATGAGATTGAGGATATATGTCCAAAACTGAAACTTCAACCATGATTCATGGCTTTAGTTAGCGGCCCAATGTTCTTCTCTAACAATTTTGCATGCTCCAACCACTAAAATGATAGATCCTTCAGACAAGACGGACATGCATAGCAACTCACATGATATTCAACAATAGTTGATGGCGTTCCCCAAGCATGGTTATCGCACAACAAGCAACTTAATAAAAGATAAAGTGCATAAGTACATATTCAATACTACGATAGTTTTAAGGCTATTTTGTCCCATGAGCTATATATTGCAAAGGTGAATGATGGAATTTTAAAGGTAGCACTCAAGCAATTTACTTTGGAATGGCGGAGAAATACCATGTAGTAGGTAGGTATGGTGGACACAAATGGCATAGTAGTTGGCTCAAGGATTTTGGATGCATGAGAAGTATTCCCTCTCGATACAAGGTTTAGGCTAGCAAGGTTATTTGAAGCAAACTCAAGGATGAACAAGTGCAGCAAGACTCACATAAAAGACATATTGTAAACATTATAAGACTCTACACCGTCTTCCTTGTTGTTCAAAACTCAATACTAGATATTATCTAGACCTTAGAGAGACCAAATATGCAAATCAGATTTTAGCAAGCTCTATGTATTTCTTCATTAATGGGTGCAAAGCATATGATGCAAGAGCTTAAACATGAGCACAACAATTGCCAAGTATCACATTATCCAAGACATTTTAGAATTACTACATGTAGCATTTTCCAATTCCAACCATATAACAATTTAACGAAGAAGAAACTTCGCCTTGAACATTATGAGTAAAGCCTAAGGACACATGTGTCCATATGCAACAGCGAGCGTGTCTCTCTCCACAAAGTGAATGCTAGGATCCATTTTATTCAAACAAAAACAAAAACGAAAACAAACCGACGCTCCCAAGTAAAGAACACAAGATGACTGAATAAAAATATAGTTTCAGGGGAGGAACCTGATGATGTTGTCGATGAAGAAGGATGCCTTGGGCATCCCCAAGCTTAGACGCTTGAGTCTTCTTAAAATATGCAGGGGTGAACCACGGGGCATCCCCAAGCTTAGAGCTTTCACTCCTCTTGATCATAGTATATCATTCTCCTCTTGACCCTTGAAAACTTCCTTCACACCAAACTTCAAGCAAACTCATTAGAGGGTTAGTGCATCATTAATAATTCACTCATTCAGAGGTGACACAATCATTATTTTCACTTCTGTACATTGCATAATGCTACTGGACATTAGTGGATCAAAGAAATAAATCCAACATAGCAAAAGAGGCAATGCGAAAATAAAAAGGCAGAATCTGTCAAAACAGAACAGTCCGTAAAGACGAATTTAAAGCTGGCACCAGACTTGCCTCAATGGAAAAACTCAAAACTAATGAAAGTTGCGTACATATCTGAGGATCACGCTCAGAATTGGCAGATTTTTTCGAATTTTCTACAGGAACTGTGCCCAGATTCGTGACAGACAGCAATGCTGTTTCTGCGCAGCGATCCCAAATATAACATCAACTTTGACATAGAAACTTTACTTGGCACAAAAACATGATAAGGAGTGGTTGCTACAGTAGTAAACAACTTCCAAGACTCAACAAAACAAAAATTGCTGTAGGTAAAAACATGGGTTGTCTCCCATAAGCGCTTTTTTTAACGCTTTCACAGGCAGAAAGTGCAAATCAAGTAACATCGAGAGAAGCATCAACATCATAACCAGGGGTGTTGGGAGTTTTCTCAACAATGCATTGTATCTGGTCTATATAAGTAACTCCTCTCTCATTGCTCCTAGTCTTACTATTCTCATCAAACAAATTTTCAGAACAAGTCAAGCATAGTTATTTTCCAAAGCTTCATGCATCCCTAGTAGTTTACTAGGTATTGGCGCTTTAATTTCCCTACCATCATTAACATTATTAGTATACTTAATTCTATCCATATCCATCTTTTCAAGTATTTGTTTAAAATTAGGAAAGAAACCAAGCCTCTTATGCTTAATAAAAACTTTTCTAGCTTCTTTAACTATATCCTCAAATTCTCTAACAAGGACTTTTAAAACAAAATTTCTCTTTTCCCCCATCTCCATATCCGAAAGTGTAAGAAACATATGTTGTATTATGGGATTGAGATTAACAAATCTAGTTTCTAACATGTGTATCAAACAAGCAGAAGCACTTTCATAAGTAGGAGCAGTTTTTAATAATGGTATATCTTCAAAATCTTCATCCATACTAACATGGGTGAAAATTCTTCTATATTATCTCTTCCAATGATACACCCTCGTCCTACCGGTATCTCTTCTAAAGTAAACTTAGGATTAAGCATGATGAAATAAGCAAAAAGTAAACTAGGCGAATAAAGTAAAGACAAGTAACTAATTTTTTTGTGTTTTCGATATAGAGAGCAAGACAGTAAATAAAGTAAAACTAGCAACTAATTTTTTGTATTTTGATTAGGTGCAGCAAACAAAGTAGTAAATAAAATAAAGCAAGACAAAAACAAAGTAAAGAGATTGAGAAGTGGAGACTCCCCTTGCAGCGTGTCTTGATCTCCCCAATTCGCCAGAAAAAGTGCTTGACGCGTAGATGTACACGTCCGTTGGGAACCCCAAGAGGAAGGTATGATGCGCACAGTGGCAAGTTTTCCCTCAGAAAGAAACCAAGGTTTAATCGAACCAGGGGAGCCAAGAAGCACGTTGAAGGTTGATGGTCGCGAAATGTGATGCGGCGCAACACCAGGGATTCCGGCGCGCCAACGCGGAACCTGCACAACACAACCCAAGTACTTTGCCCCAACGAAACAGTGAGGTTGTCAATCTCACCGGCTTGCTGTAACAAAGGATTAAACGTATCGAGTGGAAGATGTTTGCAAAGAAAATAGTAAAACACAATTGCAGTAGATTGTATGCTATGTAAAGAATAGGACCGGGGTCCACAGTTCACTAGAGGTGTCTTTCCCATAAGATAAAAGCATGTTGGGTGAACAAATTACGGTGGGCAATTGACAAATAGAGAAAGGCATAACAATGCATATACATGATATGATAAATATAGTGAGATTTAATTGGGCATTACGACAAAGTACATAGACCGCCATCCAACCGCATCTATGCCTAAAAAGTCCACCTTCAGGTTATCATCCGAACCCCCTCCAGTATTAAGTTGCAAAGCAACAGACAATTGCATTAAGTATGGTGCGTAATGTAATCAACAACTACATCCTTAGACATAGCATCAATGTTTTATCCCTAGTGGCAACAGCACATCCACAACCTTAGAACTTTCTGTCACTGTCCCACATTCAATGGAGGCATGAACCCACTATCGAGCATAAATACTCCCTCTTGGAGTTAAGAGTAAAAACTTGGCCAGAGCCTCTACTAGTAACGGAGAGCATGCAAGATCATAAACAACACATGAACAATAGATTGATAATCACCATAATCATAGTACTCTCTATCGGATCCCGACAAACACAACATATAGAATTACATATAGATGATCTTGATCATGTTAGGCAGCTCACAAGATCCAACAATGAAGCACAACAAGGAGAAGACGACCATCTAGCTACTGCTATGGACCCATGGTCCAGGGGTGGACTATTCACTCATCACTCCGGAGGCGACCATGGCGGTGTAGAGTCCTCCGGGAGATGAATCCCCTCTCCGGCAGGGTGCCGGAGGCGATCTCCTGAATCCCCCGAGATGGGATTCGCGGCGGCGTCTCTGTATGGTTTTCCGTATCGTGGCTCTCGGTAGGGGTTTCGCGACGAAGCTTTAAGGCGGAGGGTCAACGCGGGGGCCACACGAGGGGCCCAGGGTAGGTCGGCGCGGCCAGGGCCTGGGCCGCGCCGGCCTCCCTCCGGCCGCCTCGTGGCCCCACTTCGTTATCTCTTCGGTCTTCTGGAAGCTTCGTGCAAAAATAGGACCAAGGCGAAAGTTTCCAATTCCGAGAATATTTCTTACTAGGATTTCAAACCAAAAACAGAGAAACAGAATGGCTCTTCGGCATCTTGTTAATAGGTTAGTTCCGAAAATGCATAAATATGACATATAATGTGCATAAAACATGTAGGTATCATCAATAAAGTAGCATGGAACATAAGAAATTATCGATACGTTGGAGACGTATCACGCACCAAGCATGGTGCGCCACTCCTAAGTGATGCCCAAACATGTCCATCATCCCCTTTACATAGCAATGGCGCACCATGTAGAGGTGCGCCACTGCTACATAAAATAGCTGTGGCGCACCTCTACATGGTGCGCCATTGCTATGTATAAGGCTGGGTCAAACCCATGGTCAAACTTAGTGGTGGCGCACCACAGAAGAGGTGCGCCACTACTACATTTTTAATAGTGGCCCACCACTTTCCGGTGCGCCACTGCTAAGTAGTAGTGGCGCACTGCCCTCCTGGTGCGCCACTAACACCCATCTTACGGCTAGGCCTTTTCCTAGTAGTGATGCCCCAACACCAGATGATGTCTGGCCCCTATCCACATGGATACGAATTTTACCGAAACGGCAAGAAGCATTCAAAGCAAAAAGAATTCCCAGATCGTCATCGAAAATTAGTCGCTCCGTGATGTTGAAATATTCGGAATGAACTGCATCGCGAGGGCTCCAGGGGTACTTATCGCAGATGTTAGCTTTCAAATCCCTCAACGAGATGGTGGTTGCAACCACCGCAGGGAAGTAAAACCCATTCATATTGCGTTTAGAATCACGCGTAAAGCTAGAATCCAGCCTAACCACCAGCCGAAAAGCCAGCGCTGGATCAATCCTATTCGAAAAGCAACACAGTTAGTTGAGCAACAACGATTGCGCTCAAAAACTGCCTACTGTTAATTCACATAGGCAGACGATGCTTACCCAGATGGAATCCATGCGTTAGATCCCTCCGATTCCCAATCTTCTCCGCGGCTGACGGGATGAGGCGGCACACCAGACGGATATACAAACTCTACCGCGACAGGGGTAGATCTAGATCTGGTGGAGGCGGATCCCTCTCCGCCTCCCGGGGGTGGTGGTGGGGGAGGGGGCGGCTCGGCGCGGACGACGCCATAAGTTAGGTGGGCAGGACGGCGTGGCGGCGGAGGGGCGGTGTGTGAGCTCCTCCAGTCTCGGGCGGAGGGGCGGTGTGTGAGCTCCTCCAGTCAACAGTCAACACAGTTCGAAAGCAACGGTAAATTCGCGGCTCCCTATCCGTCACCGGTAACGGTCAAGGCCTCTGACCAGACAACCCTCCCGTCCGAGCGCCTGAGTGGTTTCAAACTAGAGGGAGGGAAAAAATGAGGAAAAGTTAAGCGGCTAGGGAAAACTGAGTACAACTAACGAACCAGGGGCACGAAAATAGAAATCCCTAACATCAATCTTATCGCTCAAGGAGGAGGTTTCTTCAACAGAATTTACCTTCTTACCTTGAGGAGTCCTTTCGGTGTGCCATTCAGAGTAGTTGATCATCATATCATCAAGAAGTTTTGTTGCAGCACCCAAAGTGATGGACATAAAAGTACCTCCAGCTGAATCCAATAGGTTCCTCGAAGAAAAATTTAATCCTGCATAGAAGGTTTGGATGATCATCCAAGTAGTTAGTCCATGGGTAGGGAAATTCTTCACCAAAGATTTCATTCTTTCCCATGCTTGGGCAACATGTTCATTATCCAATTGCTTAAAATTCATAATGCTACTTCTCAAAGATATAATTTTAGCAGGAGGATAATATCTACCAATAAAAGCATCTTTACATTTAGTCCATGAATCAATAATATTCTTAGGCAAAGATATCAACCAATCTTTAGCTCTTCCTCTTAAGGAGAAAGGAAACAATTTCAGTTTTATAATATCCCCATCTACATCCTTATACTTTTGCATTTCTCAAAGTTCAACAAAATTATTAAGATGGGAAGCAGCATCATCAGTACTAACACCAGAAAATTGCTCTCTCATAACAAGATTTAGTAAAGCAGGTTTAATTTCAGAAAATTCTGCTGTAGTAGCAGGTGGCGCAATAGGAGTGCATATAAAATCATTATTATTGGTGCTAGTGAAATCACACAACTTAGTGTTCTCAGGAGTATTCATTTTAACAGTAATAAAAATAAGTAAAGCAAACTAAATTAAGTAAAGAAAAACAAGTAACTAATTTTTTTGTGTTTTTGATATAAAGAAAGCAAACAAAACAAAAAATAAAATAAAGTAAAGCAAGACAATAAACAAAGTAAAGAGATTGGATGTGAGAGACTCCCTTGCAGCGTGTCTTGATCTCCCGGCAACGGCGCCGAAAACATCTTGATGGCGCGTGATGCACACGTCCGTTGGGAACCCCAAGAGGAAGGTGTGATGCGCACAGAGTAAGTTTTCCCTCAGAAAGAAACCAAGGTTATCGAACCAGTTGGAGATGAAGGCCACTGAAGGTTGTTGGTGGAGGAGTGTAGTGCGGCGCAACACCAGGGGATTCCGGCGCCAACGTGGAACCTGCACAACACAATCACAATACTTTGCCCCAACTTAACAGTGAGGTTGTCAATCTCACCGGCTTGTAAAAAAAGATTAAACGTATGGTGTGGAGAATGATGTTTGTTTGCGAAGAACAACAGAGAACAGAAATTGCAGTAGATTGTATTTCAGATGTAAAAGAATGGACCGGGGTCCACAGTTCACTAGTGGTGTCTCTCCAATAAGATAAATAGCATGTTGGGTGAACAAATTACAGTTGGACAATTGACAAATAGAGAGGGCATAACAATGCACATACATATCATGATGACTACTATGAGATTTACTTAGGGCATTACGACAAAGAACATAGACCGCTATCCAGCATGCATCTATGCCTAAAAAGTCCACCTTTAGGTTAGCATCCGCACCCCTTCCAGTATTAAGTTGCAAACAATAGACAATTGCATTAAGTACTGTGCGTAATGTAATCAACACAAATATCCTTAGACAAAGCATCGATGTTGTATCCCTAGTGGCAACAACACATCCATAACCTTAGAACTTTCTATCACTGTCCCAGATTCAATGGAGGCATGAACCCACTATCGAGCATAAATACTCCTTCTTGGAGTTACAAGTATCAACTTGGCCAGAGCCTATACTAGCAACGGAGAGCATGCAAGATCATAAACAACACATATATGATAGATCAATTAATCAACTTGACATAGTATTCCATATTCATCGGATCCCAACAAACACAACATGTAGCATTACAAATAGACGATGTTGATCATGATAGGCAGCTCACAAGATCTAAACATGATATCAGAAGAGGAGAAGACATCCATCTAGCTACTGCTTTGGACCCATAGTACAAGGATGAACTACTCACGCATCAATCCGGAGGCGGGCATGATGATGTAGAGTCCTCCAGTGATGATTCCCCTTTCCGGCAGGGTGCCGGGGCGATCTCCTGAATCCCCCAAGATTGGATTGGCGTGCCACAAGAACTTTTCTCGTATTGTGGCTCTCGGTACTAGGTTTTCGCGACGGAGAGAATAAATAGGCGAAGGGCAGCCGGGGACGCTCGAGGGCCCACCCCATAGGCGGCGCGCCAGGGGTCGCTCCCCTAGGGTATGGCCGCCTCGTCGCCCCTCTTTGTCTCCTCTTCGGACTTCTGGAAGGCTCCATGCAAAATAAGACCGTGGGCTTTTGTTTCGTCCAATTTCGAGAATATTTCCTGTGTAGGATTTCTGAAACCAAAAACAGCAGAAAACAGAACTGCGCTTCGGCATCTTGTTAATAGGTTAGTGCCGGAAAATGCATCAAAATGATGTAAAGTATATATAAAACATGTGAGTATTGTCATATAACTAGCATGGAACATAAGAAATTATAGATACGTTTGAGACGTATCAATCTTCCAAGTGTGATTTGTCCTATTCCTACACATTCAATAACGATATAATCAGTGGATAACGTTCTTCCAAGAAAGGTTGTGAACACACCTTCAGCTACCCCCTCAGTAATTATAACAGAATTATCAGTAAGAGTTATTCCTTCTCCACCTTCAGTAAGTCTCCAAAGTGTCAAAGATTCATAAATACTTTTAGGCATAAGGCAAAACTCAGACATAATATCACAACGGGCATAAAAAGTTTCACCACAAATAGCAACCTTAATAGTAGGGACCCACATTGAAGGTTCAAAGCTCACTGGAACATAATCATAATATTCACGAATCTGATTATACCCTTCTCTTAAACAAGATATATTTGTCTCGAGGGTGTTTAGTCTATTATGAATGCTAGCAAGAGATGAATCAATTTTACTAGCTGAGCTAAATGATGCAACCAATTTTTTATGGCATTAAAAGCTTGATCCCCATCGCAATGAAGGAAATCTCCTCCCACTACAGCATCCAAAGCATATCTATAGCGAAGAATAAGCCCAAAATAGAAGTTACTAAGAATCAAACTTAGAGTCATTTTGGGTTCAGTTTTACCATAAGAATCAAAAATTCTAGACCAAGCTTCTTTAAAACTCTCCTCATCCCCTTGTTTAAAAGTAAAGATCAATTCCTCAGGTGACAAAGTAACAAGTACAGGACTAGAAATGCAAGTAACTAATTTTTTTGTGTTTTTGATATAAAGAAAACAAACAAAACAGAAAATAAAGTAAAGTAAAGCAAGACAATAAACAAAGTAAAGAGATTGGGTGTGAGAGACTCTCCTTGCAGCGTGTCTTGATCTCCAGCAACGGCGCTAAAAAGAGTTGCTTGTGACTAGCACACGTCCGTTGGGAACCCCAAGAGGAAGGTGTGATGCGTACACCAGCAAGTTTTCCCTCAGTAAGAACCCAAGGTTATCGAACCAGTGGGAGATGAAGGCCACGTGAAGGTTGTTGGTGAAGGAGTGTAGTGCGGCGCACCAGGGATTCCGGCGCCAACGTGGAACCTGCACAACACAATCAAAATACTTTGCCCCAACTTAACAGTGAGGTTCTCAATCTCACCGGCTTGCTGTAAACAAAGGATTAAACGTATGGTGTGGAGACTGATGTTTATTTGCAGAAAACAACAGAGAACAATGATTGCAGTAGATTGTATTTCAGATGTAAAGAATGGACCGGGCTCCACAATTCACTAGTGCTGTCTCTCCAATAAGATAAATAGCATGTTGGGTGAACAAATTACAGTTGGGCAATTGACAGAATAAAGAAGCATATACATATCATGATGACTACTATGAGATTTACTTAGGGCATTACGACAAAGAACATAGACCGCCATCCATCATGCATCTATGCCTAAAAAGTCCACCTTCGGGTTAGCATTCGCACCCCTTCAGTATTAAGTTGCAAACAACAGACAATTGCATTAAGTATTGTGCGTAATGTAATCAATACAAATATCATTAGACAAAGCATTGATGTTTTATCCCTAGTGGCAACAGCATATCCACAACCTTAGAACTTTCTGTCACTGTCCTAGATTCAATGGAGGCATGAACCTACTATCGAGCATAAATACTCTCTCTTGGAGTCACAAGTATCAACTTGGCCAGAGCCTCTACTAGCAACGGAGAGCATGCAAGAACATAAATAACACATATCTGATAGAACGATAATCAACTTGACATAGTATTCCATATTCATTGGATCCCAACAAACACAACATGTAGCATTACAAATAGATGATCTTGATCATGATAGGTGATGGCGTGTAACTCACACGTTCGTTGGGAACCCCAAGAGGAAGGTATGATGCGCACAGTAGCAAGTTTTCCTCAGAAAGAAACCAAGGTTTAATCGAACCAGTAGGAGCCAAGAAGCACGTTGAAGGTTGATGGTCGCGAAATGTGATGCGGCGCAACACCAGGGATTCCGGCGCCAACGCGGAACCTGCACAACACAACCCAAGTACTTTGTCCCAACGAAACAGTGAGGTTGTCAATCTCACCGGCTTGCTGTAACAAAGGATTAAACGTATCGAGTGGAAGATGTTTGCAAAGTAAACAGTAAAACAAGTAGATTGTATGCTATGTAAAGAATAGGACCGGGGTCCACAGTTCACTAGAGGTGTCTCTCCCATAAGATAAAAGCATGTTGGGTGAACAAATTACAGTCGGGCAATTGACAAATAGAGAAAGGCATAACAATGCATATACATGACATGGTAAATATAGTGAGATTTAATTGGGCATTACGACAAAGTACATAGACCGCCATCCAACCGCATCTATGCCTAAAAGTCCACCTTCAGGTTATCATCCGAACCCCTCCAGTATTAAGTTGCAAAGCAACAGACAATTGCATTAAGTATGGTGCGTAATGTAATCAACAACTACATCCTTAGACATAGCATCAATGTTTTATCCCTAGTGGCAACAGCACATCCACAACCTTAGAACTTTCTCACACTGTCCCAGATTAAATGGAGGCATGAACCCACTATCGAGCATAAATACTCCCTCTTGGAGTTAAGAGTAAAAACTTGGCCAGAGCCTCTACTAGTAACGGAGAGCATGCAAGATCATAAACAACACATGAACAATAGATTGATAATCACCATAATCATAGTACTCTCTATCCATCGGATCCCGACAAACACAACATATAGAATTACATATAGATGATCTTGATCATGTTAGGCAGCTCACAAGATCCAACAATGAAGCACAACAAGGAGAAGACGACCATCTAGCTACTGCTATGGACCCATGGTCCAGGGTGGACTACTCACTCATCACTCCGGAGGCGACCATGGCGGTGTAGAGTCCTCCGGAGATGAGTCCCCCTCCGGCAGGGTGCCAGCGATGAATCCCCGAGATGGGATTCGCGGCGGCGGCGTCTCTGTAAGGTTTTCCGTATCGTGGCCTCGGGGGGTTTCGCGACGGAAGCTTTAAGTAGGCGGAGGGTCAACGCGAGGGCCACACGAGGGCCCAGGGACAGGTCGGCGCGGCCGGGGCTTGGGCCGCGCCGGCCACCCCCGGCTGCCTCGTGGCCCCACTTCGTTAGGTCTTCGGTCTTCCGAAGCTTCGTGCAAAAATAGGACCCTGGGCGAAAGTTTCGTCCAATTCCGAGAATATTTCTTTACTAGGATTTCTGAAACCAAAAACAGCAGAAAACAGCAACGGCTCTTCGGCATCTTGTTAATAGGTTAGTTCCAGAAAATGCATAAATATGACATATAATGTGCATAAAACATGTAGGTATCATCAATAAAGTAGCATGGAACATAAGAAATTATCGATACGTTGGAGACGTATCAATAGGCAGCTCACAAGATCTAAACATGATAGCACAACAGGAGAAGACAACCATCTAGCTACTACTATGGACCCATAGTCCAAGGATGAACTACTCACGCATCAGTCCGGAGGCGGGCATGGTGATGTAGAGCCCTCCGGTGATGATTCCCCTCTCCGGCAGGGTGCCGGAGGCGATCTCCCGAATCCCCGAGATGGGATTGGCGGCGGCGGCGTCTCGGATTTCGTATCGTGGCTCTTGGTACTAGGGTTTTCGCGACGGAGAGAATTTATAGGCGAAGGGGCAGAGTCGGGGGGCGCTCGAGGGCCCACCCCATAGGCCGGCGCGCCAGGGGCCCCACCGCGCCACCTTGTCGGGTGGCCGCCTCGCGTCCCCTCTTCGTCTCCTCTTCCGTGTTCTGGAAGGCTCCGTGGAAAATAAGACCGTGGGATTTTGTTTCGTCCAATTCCGAGAATATTTCCTCTGTAGGATTTCTGAAACCAAAAACAGCAGAAAACAGGAACTTGCGCTTCGGCATCTTGTTAATAGGTTAGTGTAACATCCCAAGTTTCAACAAAAATAAATCAAGAGAGAGTTTCAATTATTCAAAATTTACAACAAACAAAAACTTTTTCTATGCATATAGTGCCACATATAGTTTGTGCATTTGAGTGATTTCTTTTGTGCAATTGCCATGATGAGTGTTAGTATGAGTAACCATTGTTATGTGAACCCTAATAAAGATCATCAAACCCTAAATTGAGGGGAATTGGAGAAATTGGGAAAAACCCATTCTTCACTTACATACACCATATGCACAATTGCAAATCCTCAACCAAGGCCATAATTGCTTGCGCTCTTGCTTCTAAAATACTTCAATATGATAAACTAACACAATTGCATCATTGGATCAAGAATCAAACACAAGGAAATCAAAAATCTTACATACATATGATAATGGTCATTTGGACCAAAAATATTTTCTTCACCACTTTACCCCTCTGTATTTCTCAATTCCTAAACTAAACTTGGTCAAACAAAACCATGTCATCCAAGACCATGTCAAAGTGAGTAACTTTGATGTTGACCACCATGGCTAGAGTTGACTAGGTTGACCAGAATAAAAGTGACAAGTAGGGATGCTGAAATAAAGTGAAGATCATGTCACTTTTGACATTTTGCAAAACAACTCTAAATTGAGTGCCACCACCACCAATACTTCACTTTAATTATATAAAAGAGATTCACCAAAAAGAATTTCAAAATTCAAATAAAAAGTTCATGCGGCCATTTTAACAAACACCTTGCAGGCATCATTTCCAAATTGAGTTACAACCTATTGTCCACTGGTTTCTTCACTAAACCACTTTAAACTTGTGATCATTAGCTATCTCTAGGACCCCTGCATCGAGTTGAGTACTTGCTAGGGTTAGGAAAAGTGGAAAAGTGAGAAAACAAACCATGCCGTGGCCATGCCGGCCACCTTTGGCCAAAACTCTCTCTGGCCTCCCTCTCACTTTCTCTCCATGTCCTCGAGCATCCCTGCAGCACAAGGACGCCAATGGTACAAGCCCCCGCAACGCCAAGGCTTGGCATTGGCCAGCAGCAGCGTGTCCAAACCATGCCAGACGCGCCAGCACGCGCGCTCACCGCGCACTGGACGCGCCAGTACGTCGCGCGCTCGAGCGCGACCGTCCTCCTCCTGCATCCCTATCGCCGCGTCGAGTAGCCACTCCGCACCCTCTAGCGCCTAGACATGCTCAAGCACGTGCAGAGGCCTTGTCACCGTCGTCCTCGCCGGCGAGGTACCGCGGGTACCGTGATGATCACTGCAAGCGCTCGAGCGATTCCTTCGTCCCCTCGCTGCGCCAGCTAGTCCTTGAGCATCGCTAGGACGACGCCTACACGCTGCCGTCCTTCACTTGCCCTTTCGCTCGCCACAGGAGCCACGCCATGGCCGCGCCCTTGCAGCACCTCACGGCCACCATCGCCTTCTATAAATAGAGCTCCTCAGCCCACAACTCCTTCACACACTTTGCTCCTCTCCCTTCTCTGAACACTCTCCCCACCTCAATTGAGCACCACCTCGCCGGAGCAGCAGCAATTGGAAGCTGAGGTCCGCCGGAGCCCGCGGAAGCTCTGCTTCGATTGGAGCCTCCCCGAGCGCCACCACTGCACCAGTAGCCTCCTCGTCGACGACAACTTCTCCGCGCACCCTGCCAGACCTGCAACGGCCTGGTACGCCCTCCGACCCCCTACTGACGCCGTGAGCTCGCCGGAATCCCGCCGGGGACGACGACGCTCACAAGCCGTCGATCGCTTCCCAGATCCTACGGTCAAAATCAATCATACCGTTTCGCGCGTTAGGAGCCGCCGACATGTGGCCCCCACCTCGTCAGGCAGCCCACTCGCACCCGTGGCTTGCTGGGCTGCGCAGTGACTTTAAATCCAGTTTCGGCCCAGTAGCGCTTCCCGCCCAAGCCCACGATTCAAATTTAGATTTAATCTTATTTTAAAATGTGCTGCAGATAGTTTAGTAAAAATTGAATAGTTTGAAATCTGCCAAACCAAATTTAGCAAACTTTATATCATTAGAAAGCCCATGAAATTATCTAACTAATGCCACTGGCCCCATCTCCAAATTCGTAGTAGAATTTAAATGTTAAAAATAACAAGTCAGGGACTTTTACAAATTGAAACTTAATTTAAAATTCAACCATAATTCATTTTGAGTTGATTCCAATTCTAATAAATCACAAATGATGTCCTCTAATTGATTATGCAATAGATATGTTATTTGCATGATCATGGACAAGATGAAATAAAAAGGCTATGTAGTCAATTCTAGTGATTTTCCACTTGAATTTGAATTAAATAAGTAATATGAGAGCTATCCTCTCATTTAAACTTTGATCCTAAGTAATACAACCAGAGGGGATGACTTAGAATAATGAACCTCTGATAGCTATTACTTAGAGATTTTAATTCATTTAAATAATAAATATTAAAACTATGTGAAGTATAGTACTTCAAATATTATACACTCACATATAATAGATATGAAATGTTGACCTTAGGTCAACCTATATTTCATACCTGATTATTATATGAAGAGATTAAATCTTAATATAAGATAATAAGAGAAACTAAATTTCTCTAAGGAGCTACATACCAAAGTTAAGAAATAATAATAATAATAAGAGGAATTTATTTTAAGAACTCATCCAACAATCCACCATGCCATGTTTGATTGATGATAAGATTAGTGTGTGAAACCTTTTAAGTGTTTCTAGTATAGTATGTGAGCTTGGTTTAGTATTTATACCTCGTATTCGTATATAGACGCTAGTAACGAGGAGTATCAAGAGGAGGAGGCCTACTCTCAAGAAGAAGAGGAGAATTTTGATCACTACTCAGCTCAAGGCAAGCTAACCCTTGCTAAACCCAAGTGCTTAGCTCTACAAGAGCAAAGGCACCATCACATTTTACTTTTATGTATTACCTATCCCATGTTTTTACTTATTTTTACTTTGGCTTATTTATTTCAAAGTACTTTTTGATTTATGATTCACTTGATTTAGAGTAGAACAATACTTGGTTTAGATTAACACCACCCCAAGCTAGATAGCACCCCTCATGAAATAGTTGCTAGTGCTAATCAATTAAAATTGGACTACTCTAGATGGGAACAAGTGATTTTGATATGAATTTGGAAACCTTGGAATGATGGTTCATTCCATGGAATGACTTTGAAGGTGAATGTGACCAAGAGAAGATGGTGATTTTTTTTGATATAAACCTGATATGGGCTTGAATGCGATACCTTTCCAATTATACAAGTACCCCCACAATACCTGATTATGGGTAGGGCTTAACTAGAAACTTGTGTATTTTAGTATGGGTTCCCTCTAAACAAGCATCATAGGGGTTATGCCGAGGCTGCCTCCGTATATGAGAAATGATGTGAATATGAGGTGAATGTACGACCCAAGCCCTGTGCAGTTCCCGGGTTAACAGTTGGTTCTCACCGGGGGGCCAAGCTCATGGGGAGAGGTGCCTATACTAGGACATATAAGTGAAAGGTTATGGTTGATGATCCGCGTACTGAGTTACGATGATTCGGGGTTATCCTCGACGGATGTAATCAAAAGTTGTGGCACAAGAGTACAACCTCTGCAGAGTGTTAAACCTATTCGAATAGCCGTGTCCGCGGTTATGGACGGTTGGAAAGGCCATACTATTTCCGTTATCAGAATTTATGTTAAAATAATGAAGGTGAATGGTGATTTGACTTGGATCCCCAAATGAATTGTGGGAATGACAATAATGTTCCCACTTGAGTTAGTCTATTAAATAATGGGAGTTTTTATTAAATCTTTATCAAATGAAAACTTGGCTTTATGCAAATAAACCTAGGGCTTAGTACCCTTTACTACACTTAATATGTTTTACCTTAGTATTAGTTTGCGAGTACTTTAAAAGTACTCATGGCTTTGCCCTGGCTATTCAAATGCCGACTTTGAAGAGGAGCAACAGTATCAGGATGACGGACAGCAGACGTCTACGATAACTAGGATCGTCTTCTAACGTCAAGCGTTGCCGTGGAATATGTAGTCCACTATTACTATGCTTCCGCTACTTATTTATGATGAACAATCTATTTGTGTAATATTGGATCATGTGATCCCTTGTTGTAAGACCTTATGTGTTGTAATAAATGATGACTCTGAACGACTTACTATTATGTCTCGCAAAAACAATCTTCCTGGGATTGCGATGTATGATGTAATAGGGCATCCGGACTTAAAAATCCGGGTGTTGACAAGTTGGTATCAGAGCCATTGTTTGACCTTAGGAGACCCTAGTTAGAATGGACGTCCGGTAAATTTAGTTTTTAAAGAAATAGTTATGAAAATACAATCATACCCTTACCTTGGAGATCTTTTTCAAAATAACCAATTCATGTTATTACTACTTAAAATTTTGAACACTTGCAATTGTTAACTTGCTTATCACTCCCTCTACAGATGGAGCCCATCATCCCGACGGAGCCCTTCATCCAAACCCAAGTGTACGACTTGGCGAACGGTGGGGATCTGATCTTTGAAAGGGATCTGTTTGCTCTCACCGAGTTCCTCGGACGCTCGCCTCCCGTGTTTTACGGAGGCCAGGTCGCGGACCAAGCCAACGGCCAGCTCCAGTGGCTCATCATGGCTAACCTTCCTGGGAAGCCGGAGTCACCCATGTTCCGCCAGATTCAGTTCTCTCTCCGAGACAACACCTGGGTGGATGGACTCGCCCGTGCACTCCAGGAGGCTCTCGCTCGTCTGTGCGGGCAAAACTCGGTGGCTATTGAAGGGGAACGCTTTGCGCACTTCGCAAGGCACTCCTCTGTTGGGCTGCCCCTCAGCCTGCCATACCACCCCGTGCTGAGGCACCATGTGGATCATCTCGACTACATGCTATTCGAGACTCGGTCTGCGCTGGATAACTCCCGTGCCGCCGCCAACCACACTCAGCAGCAGCTGAACCAGTATGCGGAGACCATCAAGGTCATCGCAAAGGAGCGCAGGACTCTTCGCCTGGTTGCGAAAAGGGACTCCACCATCCACCGCCTCAAGACCAAGATCTCCGTACTGAAGGAGACCATCTCCACTCAGGCGGAGCAGCTCCAGATCCTGGAGGGAGAAGGCGAGGGGGAAGACATCCAAGGGGATGGCTACTCCTATGTCAGCAACGACAACGACTACGAGCCGGAGGAAGAAGGAGACCAGGACTTCTACCAGCACCTGCCTGCCGGGATGGACACCACCTTCCCGCTCCGCATCGATGGATAGCTTCCATCCCCCTTTGACTTGCGTAGTATGAGATGTATCGGTCCCTTGTATCCGCCCCATGTATCGTAGATTGTGAAAGGGTTCTTCAAACCCTCCGGATTTGTTAGCTTGTAATAAGTGCTACCTTCATGACTATGTGGTGTGTAATATTATCATCTTATGAATCAAATCTTAAATAAATGTGATTTTACTTCCCAAAATGAGCCGTAGAAATTTCCCTCTCATCTTATGATCCATATCTCTGTTCAGATGGCACCTCCCAATCGCAACGCAAATCAGGATGCGCTGGTGCAGATGCTGCAACTCATGATGGAGGATAGAGAGGCTGAACGCGCTGAAAGGCAAGCCAATATCACTGCTCTGCAACAACTGGCACAGAACAACCAAGGCCACGGGAACCATGACCACCCGGGCTCCAAGCTGAAGAACTTTCAGAACACCAACCCACCGGTGTTTAGCAAAACAGAGGAACCCCTTGACGCTGACGATTGGCTCCAAACAATGGAGAACAATCTTGAGGTTGCCGGAGTAGAAGATAATGACAAGGTGCTGTTTGCCACCCACTACTTGGCAGGACCTGCACGTGCCTGGTGGACAAGTGCCCGCGCATTGAATGCGGGGCAAATCATGCCTTGGGCAGATTTCAAGCTCAAGTTTAGTAAGTATCATGTGCCACCGGGTCTCATCAAGAAGATGCGGGATGAGTTCCGCGAGTTAAAGCAAGGCCGTCTAACCGTGGTAGAATACCGCGACAGGTTCCTCACCCTGTCAAGGTACGCCCCGGATGAGACCGACACCACCGAGAAGAGGAAAGAGAGGTTCCTGAACGGACTGCACGATGAGATGCAGACCGTGTTGGTCAACATCCCTTTTGTGGACCTCGAAGCCCTTGTTGACTCCGCCATCCAGATGGAGGGCAAGTTGAACCAAGCCAATGAAAACCGCAAGCGCCGCATGATGCACCAGAGTGGGCCCAAAACACATCCAAGTTTCGCCCCAGCTCAAACGGAGGATTTACCCCCAGGAACAACAGGCCACCGCACCGATGTCGCGCCCGGGTTATCGAACCGGAGGGAGGAAACCCCAGGACGGGAGGACACCACCACAACAACAATAACTTCATCCACCACAACAACAACTTCAACCACGCTCCGACAAGAGCCCCTGCCAACCCCAACACCAACACTGCTCCAAGGACTGGGAGCAACGCCGTCCCTGTCGCCCCCAAGGACAAGTCCACCATCAACTGCTATGAGTGTGGTGTGGTGGGGCACTACTCCAAAGAGTGTCCCGAGACTCGCCAAGATGGCCGCCAACACCACTGGTCCTGCTCAGCAACAACGCCGTGTCGCCAACAACAAGAAGTTCGCCCCCAACAACCCGAACAACCGTAGCGGCCGCCTCTTTCACATGAGTGCGGAAGAAGCTCAGGAAGCCCCAGATGTCGTGCTGGGTATGTTCTCTGTTAACTCAATACATGCAAGAGTGTTGTTTGATTCTGGAGCATCTCATTCATTTGTTACGGAAGAGTTTGCATGCACTAGTAAGATTCACCCCATCAGTTTGAAGCATGTCATGGTAGTGCAAATACCTGGATCAACCACTAAAGCTAGAAAAATTTGCAAAGATGTTCCTAGAATTCATGAAATAGACTTTTATGCCAATCTGATTGTTCTGGGAACAAAAGGTTTGGAAGTAGTACTGGGTATGGACTGGATGTCCAAACATCATGAACTGATTGATTGTGCCAAGAAGGCCATCACCATGACTAGTAGCACCGGAGTGTTAGTAGAGCACATCTCAGAAAAACTGCCCAGAAAGTTTAGAGTTTAGCCAAACCTACCTTGGATCAAATCAGGGTCGTCTGTAGATACCCTGATGTGTTTCCCGATGACCTACCCGGTATGCCCCGGATCGGGATATCGAGTTTATCATCGAGCTAATCCCCGAACAGGACCTATAGCCAGAGCTTACAAGATGAACCCAACAGAATTAGTAGAACTAAAGAAACAACTGGATGATATGTTAGCCAAAGGTTTGATTAGACCAAGTGCATCACCCTGGATCACCAGTATTGTTTGTGGACAAGAAGGATGGTGCGATCCGTTTATGTACGGATTACCGCAAGCTCAATGACGTCACCATCAAGAACAAGTATCCTTTGCCCAAGATAGAAGACCTGTTTGACCAGTTGACCGGTGCCACCGTGTTCTCTAAGATTGATCTTAGGACAGGTTACCATCAGTGAAGATCCGTGCATCGGACATCCCCAAAACTGCCTTCACCACCAGATATGGATTGTATGAGTACAATGTCATGTCATTTGGATTGACCAACGCCCCGCTTATTTCATGAATCTCATGAATAAGATCTTCATGAACTTCCTGGATAAGTTCGTCGTTGTCTTCATCGACGACATCCTTATCTATTCCAAAACCGAAGAAGAACATGAGCAACACTTGGAAATGGTCTTAGATACTCTTCGGGAACACCAGCTGTACGCCAAGTTCAGCAAGTGTGAGTTTTGGTTGAAAGAAGTAGGATTCCTGGGACACATCTTGTCGCAGGAGGAATTGCCGTTGACCCCTCAAAGATAAAGACCGTTGCAGAATGGAAAGCCCCAACCACCCAGACTGAGGTCCGTGCTTTTCTCGAATTGGCGGGATATTACCGTCGATTCGTTGAAGGATTCTCAAGCATAGCCAGACCGATGACCCAATTGTTGAAAAAGGACAAGAAGTTTGAATGGACGGACAAGTGTGAAAAGAGCTTTCAACAGCTCAAGAGCAGACTGACTTCAGCCCCAATACTGATTATGCCGGACATCACCAAACCATTTGATGTATATTGTGATGCCTCCAAGATTGGTCTTGGATGTGTGTTGATGCAAGAAGGCAAAGTGATCTCATACCTGTCAAGGCAACTGAAGCAGCATGAACAGAACTATCCGACCCATGACTTAGAGCTAGCAGCGTCGTGTTAGCCTTGAAAGTATGGCGTCATTACCTCATGGGTAATCGATGCGAGATCTATTCGGATCACAAGTGCTTGAAGTATATCTTCACCCAGAAGGAGCTGAACATGAGGCAAAGGAGATGGTTAGAGTTAATCAAGGATTATGATATGGAAATCCACTATCACCCAGGCAAGGCCAATGTGGTAGCAGATGCTTTGAGTAGACTGCCGTGTCAATTAAACTCCATGATCGCCGAAGAGCAACCTAGCCTTCACCAAGAGTTTGAGCAGTTTAGGATGGAACTAGTTAGTAAAGGTTTTCTCGCCAGCATTGAACTCCAACCCACCTTGATTAGTCAGATCAAGGAAGCTCAGAAGGAAATGCTAGTATTGACGGAGTCAAAAGCCAAATAGCTGCAGGAAAGGCACCAGGATTCACCGTAGATGAAGAACGAGTCCTTTGGTACAACGGACGCTTGTGCGTGCCGTCAGATTCGGAGTTGAAACAAGTGATTCTAAAGGAAGCCCATGACACCTTGTATTCTATTCATCCCGGAGGTACCAAGATGTACCAGGACCTGAAGGAACAGTTCTGGTGGCATGGGATGAAATGAGAAATCGGGAGTTACATCGCCAAGTGTGACATCTGTCAGAGTCAAGGCAGAACATCACCCGCAGGACGCTGCAGCCCCCAGATTCCCGAATGGAAGTGGGATTCGGTAGGAATGGACTTCATCACCGGATTGCCCAAGTCTAGTAAAGGGAATGATTCTATCTGGGTAGTGGTCGACAGACTGACCAAGGTGGCCCATTTCATCCCCGTCAAAACCACCTACCAAGGACCAAGACTTGCAGAGTTGTATATCTCACGAATAGTCAGCCTGGAACCCCAAAGTCAATAGTATCCGATAGAGGATCCCAATTCACCTCCAGATTTTGGCGAAGGTACATGAAGGACTCGGAACTAGGCTGAAGACAGCCTATCACCCACAGACGGATGGACAGACTGAACGAGTCAACCAGATATTGGAAGATATGCTGAGAGCATGTGTGCTAGAGTATGGATCCAAGTGGGAAGACTGCTTGCCATACGCAGAATTCTCATACAACAACAGTTACCAAGCCAGCTTGCAAATGGCCCCCTTTGAAGCCCTGTACGGAAGGAAGTGCCGTACCCCTCTGAATTGGTCGGAAGTTGGAGAGAGTCAAGTCTTTGGACCAGATATTCTCCGAGAAGCTGAAGAGAAGGTTCACAAGATCCGCGAGTACCTCAAGACCGCTCAATCAAGACAGAAAAGCTACGCCGACAAGAGACGCCGAGAGATGACCTTCGAGATCGGAGATTTCGTGTATCTCAAAGTGTCCCCCTTAAAGGAATGCAGAGATTCCAGCTTAAAGGAAAGCTTGCACCCCGATATGTCGGACCCTTCAAAGTCCTGAGTCGCCGAGGGGAAGTGTCCTATCAACTGGAGTTACCCGAAGAAATGTCAACGGTGCACAATGTATTTCACATCTCGTTACTCCGGAAATGCTTAGAGGTACCTGAGAAGACCGAGGTTTTCAAGAACATCGACCATCGAACTGTGGATATCAACTCAGATCTGACATACCGCGAAGTACCTATTCGCATCCTGGAAGAAGCATTCAGAACCACTCGTACCAGGAGTATCAAGTTTCTGAAGATTTAATGGAGTAATCACACCGAAGAAGAAGCCACTTGGGAGAGAGAAGACTTTATGAAGACTGAGTACCCCAATCTCTTTAGTACCTAGTTTTTCTTTAAGATCTCAGGACGAGATCTTTTGTAAGGGGAAGGGTTTGTAACATCCCAAGTTTCAACAAAAATAAATCAAGAGAGAGTTTCAATTATTCAAAATTTACAACAAACAAAAACTTTTTCTATGCATATAGTGCCACATATAGTTTGTGCATTTGAGTGATTTCTTTTGTGCAATTGCCATGATGAGTGTTAGTATGAGTAACCATTGTTATGTGAACCCTAATAAAGATCATCAAACCATAAATTGAGGGGAATTGGAGAAATTGGGAAAAACCCATTCTTCACTTACATACACCATATGCACAATTGCAAATCCTCAACCAAGGCCATAATTGCTTGCCCCTTGCTTCTAAAATACTTCAATATGATAAACTAACACAATTGCATCATTGGATCAAAAATCAAACACAAGGAAATCAAAAATCTTACATACATATGATAATGGTCATTTGGACCAAAAATTTTTCTTCACCACTTTACCCCTCTGTATTTCTCAATTCCTAAACTAAACTTGGTCAAACAAAACCATGTCATCCAAGACCATGTCAAATTGAGTAACTTTGATGTTGACCACCATGGCTAGAGTTGACTAGGTTGACCAGAATAAAAGTGACAAGTAGGGATGCTGAAATAAAGTGAAGATCATGTCACTTTTGACATTTTGCAAAACAACTCTAAATTGAGTGCCACCACCACCAATACTTCACTTTAATTATATAAAAGAGATTCACCAAAAAGAATTTCAAAATTCAAATAAAAAGTTCATGCGGCCATTTTAACAAACACCTTGCAGGCATCATTTCCAAATTGAGTTACAACCTATTGTCCACTGGTTTCTTCACTAAACCACTTTAAACTTGTGATCATTAGCTATCTCTAGGACCCCTGCATCGAGTTGAGTACTTGCTAGGGTTAGGAAAAGTGGAAAAGTGAGAAAACAAACCATGCCGTGGCCATGCCGGCCACCTTTGGCCAAAACTCTCTCTGGCCTCCCTCTCACTTTCTCTCCATGTCCTCGAGCATCCCTGCAGCACAAGGACGCCAATGGTACAAGCCCCTGCAACGCCAAGGCTTGGCATTGGCCAGCAGCGTGTCCAAACCATGCCAGGACGCGCCAGCATGCGCGCTCACCGCGCACTGGACGCGCCAGACGTCGCGCGCTCGAGCGCGACCGTCCTCCTCCTGCATCCCTATCGCCGCGTCGAGTAGCCACTCCGCACCCTCTAGCGCCTAGACATGCTCAAGCACGCGCAGAGGCCTTGTCACCGTCGTCCTCGCCGGCGAGGTACCGCGGGTACCGTGATGATCACTGCAAGCGCTCGAGCGATTCCTTCGTCCCCTCGCTGTGCCAGCTAGTCCTTGAGCATCGCCAGGACGACGCCTACACGCTGCCGTCCTTCACTTTCCCTTTCGCTCGCCACAGGAGCCACGCCATGGCCGCGCCCTTGCAGCACCTCACGGCCACCATCGCCTTCTATAAATAGAGCTCCTCAGCCCACAACTCCTTCACACACTTTGCTCCTCTCCCTTCTCTGAACACTCTCCCCACCTCAATTGAGCACCACCTCGCCGGAGCAGCAGCAATTGGAAGCTGAGGTCCGCCGGAGCCCGCGGAAGCTCGCTTCGATTGGAGCCTCCCCGAGCGCCACCACTGCACCAGTAGCCTCCTCGTCGACGACAACTTCTCCGCGCACCCTGCCAGACCCCCGCAACGGCCCACGCTCCGACCCCCTACTGACGCTGTGAGCTCGCCGGAATCCCGCCGGGAACGACGACGCTCACAAGCCGTCGATCGCTTCCCAGATCCTACGGTCAAAATCAATCATACCGTTTGGCGCGTTAGGAGCCGCCGACATGTGGCTCCCACCTCGTCAGGCAGCCCACTCGCACCCGTGGCTTGCTGGGCTGCGCAGTGACTTTAAATCCAGTTTCGGCCCAGTAGCGCTTCCCGCCCAAGCCCACGATTCAAATTTAGATTTAATCTTATTTTAAAATGTGCTGCAGATAGTTTAGTAAAAATTGAATAGTTTGAAATCTGCCAAACCAAATTTAGCAAACTTTATATCATTAGAAAGCCCATGAAATTATCTAACTAATGCCACTGGCCCCATCTCCAAATTCGTAGTAGAATTTAAATGTTAAAAATAACAAGTCAGGGACTTTTACAAATTGAAACTTAATTTAAAATTCAACCATAATTCATTTTGAGTTGATTCCAATTCTAATAAATCACAAATGATGTCCTCTAATTGATTATGCAATAGATATGTTATTTGCATGATCATGGACAAGATGAAATAAAAAGGCTATGTAGTCAATTCTAGTGATTTTCCACTTGAATTTGAATTAAATAAGTAATATGAGATCTATCCTCTCATTTAAACTTTGATCCTAAGTAATACAACCAGAGGGGATGACTTAGAATAATGAACCTCTGATAGCTATTACTTAGAGATTTTAATTCATTTAAATAATAAATATTAAAACTATGTGAAGTATAGTACTTCAAATATTATACACTCACATATAATAGATATGAAATGTTGACCTTAGGTCAACCTATATTTCATACCTGATTATTATATGAAGAGATTAAATCTTAATATAAGATAATAAGAGAAACTAAATTTCTCTAAGGAGCTACATACCAAAGTTAAGAAATAATAATAATAATAAGAGGAATTTATTTTAAGAACTCATCCAACAATCCACCATGCCATGTTTGATTGATGATAAGATCAGGGTGTGAAACCTTTTAAGTGTTTCTAGTATAGTATGTGAGCTTGGTTTAGTATTTATACCTCGTATTCGTATATAGACGCTAGTAACGAGGAGTATCAAGAGGAGGAGGCCTACTCTCAAGAAGAAGAGGAGAATTTTGATCACTACTCAGCTCAAGGCAAGCTAACCCTTGCTAAACCCAAGTGCTTAGCTCTACAAGAGCAAAGGCACCATCACATTTTACTTTTATGTATTACCTATCCCATGTTTTTACTTATTTTTACTTTGGCTTATTTATTTCAAAGTACTTTTTGATTTATGATTCACTTGATTTAGAGTAGAACAATACTTGGTTTAGATTAACACCACCCCAAGCTAGATAGCACCCCTCATGAAATAGTTGCTAGTGCTAATCAATTAAAATTGGACTACTCTAGATGGGAACAAGTGATTTTGATATGAATTTGGAAACCTTGGAATGATGGTTCATTCCATGGAATGACTTTGAAGGTGAATGTGACCAAGAGAAGATGGTGATTTTTTTTGATATAAACCTGATATGGGCTTGAATGCGATACCTTTCCAATTATACAAGTACCCCCACAATACCTGATTATGGGTAGGGCTTAACTAGAAACTTGTGTATTTTAGTATGGGTTCCCTCTAAACAAGCATCATAGGGGTTATGCCGAGGCTGCCTCCGTATATGAGAAATGATGTGAATATGAGGTGAATGTACGACCCAAGCCCTGTGCAGTTCCCGGTTAACAGTTGGTTCTCACCGGGGGCCAAGCTCATGGGGAGAGGTGCCTATACTAGGACATATAAGTGAAAGGTTATGGTTGATGATCCGCGTACTGAGTTACGATGATTCTCGACGGATGTAATCAAAAGTTGTGGCACAAGAGTACAACCTCTGCAGAGTGTTAAACCTATTCGAATAGCCGTGTCCGCGGTTATGGACGGTTGGAAAGGCCATACTATTTCCGTTATCAGAATTTATGTTAAAATAATGAAGGTGAATGGTGATTTGACTTGGATCCCCAAATGAATTGTGGGAATGACAATAATGTTCCCACTTGAGTTAGTCTATTAAATAATGGGAGTTTTTATTAAATCTTTATCAAATGAAAACTTGGCTTTATGCAAATAAACCTAGGGCTTAGTACCCTTTACTACACTTAATATGTTTTACCTTAGTATTAGTTTGCGAGTACTTTAAAAGTACTCATGGCTTTGCCCTGGCTATTCAAATGCCAGACTTTGAAGAGGAGCAACAGTATCAGGATGACGGACAGCAGGACGTCTACGATAACTAGGAACATCTTCTAACGTCAAGCGTTGCCTGTGGAATATGTAGTCCACTATTACTATGCTTCCGCTACTTATTTATGATGAACAATCTATTTGTGTAATATTGGATCATGTGATCCCTTGTTGTAAGACCTTATGTGTTGTAATAAATGATGACTCTGAACGACTTACTATTATGTCTCGCAAAAACAATCTTCCTGGGATTGCGATGTATGATGTAATAGGACATCCGGACTTAAAAATCCGGGTGTTGACAGTTAGTACCGGAAATGCATCAAAATGATGTAAAGTGTATATAAAACATGTGAGTATTGTCATATAACTAGGATGGAACATAAGAAATTATAGATACGTTTGAGACGTATCAACCCTATTGTTAAATCTATATGCTCTAGACCTATTGACCTTCACATCCTCGACATTATTACGGCAAAGTCATACATGAATATTTTTCACTGAAAATTTATTCTAGGTTTACAGATATTTTTTTTCGAGAATTAGGGGGGGGGGGGGGGGGTAAATCCCCACCGCTTGTTATATTACTTGAGTCGACTTGGCAGTCATACCGTTCGTACAAGTTGGGGATGGGTGTACATTGGGGATAGGGAGGAAGATACACAATTTACATAGCAGGGGACAATAGAAACTGTGAAGAGTGTCGAGTCGCCCAGGGTCATGAATCCTGTATCTCCACCTCCAGAGAGCAAGATCATCGGCAGCCCTGCGGAGCACCATGCTCACTAATGACGTCTTGGCATTGAAGACTAGATCATTCCGCGCCTTCCAGATCGACCACGGGACCGTCGCAATATCGGCGTGCCAGACGTGGGTCGTCGTCCCATGGGGTGGTGACAAGTCCCAGAGGGAGAAAGTGCCCGCAGTTATGGGGGTGCCCAGCTAGCCCCACAACTCGGAAGCAATAGAATAGTCAAAGAAGAGGTACCTCCCCATCTCCGGCAGTGGGCAGGCCGCACACACATCAGAGGGCGCACGGTTCTTGAAGAAGAGGTTGGCTCGCGTGCTGAGCCTGTCGATGTCGGTGAGGTACGAGAAGATTCACACCTTGGCGGGTAGCCTAAGTCCCCAGGACGTACATGCAGACACGTCCAAGGCATGCCTTGGAGAGAGCATGTGATATGCCTCCCTGGAGCTGAACGGGGGAGCCAGTGGGAGTCGATGAAGCGAAGATCCTGTCCGGTGAAAAGAGCGGCAGAGCCCACGATGCCCTGGACAGCCCAAAGCTCGCGCTCGGGCGCACCTTTGAGGCGAGGCTGGAGTGAGAAGCCTGACGAGACGACCAAAACCACCGATGCAGGTTTATAAATATTCAATTGGGTATGCGCACATTGGTGTGTGCAACTCAGAGTTTAGAAATATGTGCTAAAATTGAAAACATATTTTATTTGCAATTTGGGTTTGGAAATGGAATTGATTGGTTGACTAGTGGCACACTCTTAAGCCTATAAATGCACTTAAGTCGTGTGGGCACTTTTAGGTCTAGAAATGTGCAATTGGGTAGCCGCCCAATGTGCCTAAAACTGAATGTTTTTAAGCAAGAAACTTCACACATTTTTTGGGACAATGATGGATCTAGAACTATAATACGATTTGGGTAGTTTTAAGCATAAGGCCTAAGCCCAACTTTAAATTATTAAAGCCACGGAACCGGAAGATACAGAGTGCATACATAGCAAACACAGCTTACAGGACACAGAGAAACAAGCTAACAAAAGATAAAACTAGGAGTTTTGCTTGATAACATGTCGTGTCCATCGTCTTCTCGAACGCCGACACCAAGAGAAGCAAGGGCAGTAGGGAGCATCATCCGCAGGCACACTGATTGCATCTCTGCCACAAGAGTGAAAGGAAACCGGCTAACGGTCTCTGGCTCTGAAGAGGGATCCCATCCCTCACGCCCTGGATCGCAGGGCGCCGCACCGTTGGAAGGAAGAGAGGTTCCCCCAAGAACGCACCATAGCTGAGTCTACCCAAAGATCATTGGTGAGACCAAGACAAGCTATTGCACCATAAGCCACGCCACGGCCACTGCCAACCCACATCACCGTCCAGAGGACATGCACGCTGTGAACAAAGGTGCACCAGGAGGATCGGCAGACAAAGAGCAGCAACCACCACCAGACCAAAGCTTGCGGAGCAACCTCCAGACCTGGCTCGACGCCACGCAACAAGCATCGCCAAGAACCACCATCGACAATAGAAGAACCTTGCCAACCACCCCAGCAGCTTCAGACGGTGCCTTCAGGAAGGGGAACGACATCGTGACGTCGCCACCGCACAAGCAGGGACTAGGGTTTTCACCCAGGGCATGGGGGTTAGGTGGGGAGGGAGAAGGGACCTCAACGAAGCCTCCAAGGAGGGAATCGACACCAGGACGTCGACGACGTTGTGGCCACCGCCGACCAGGGGTTTCCCCCGGTCCCGACCAACCCCACCACCAACCACCCCGCCACAATCGCGCAGATCGGGCCGAGAGCTGCGAGCTTCACAGTTCGGGGGCGGAGATCTCCCTAGATGTGATGCCGCAGGCTGACTGAGAGCCCCGAGCGCCGCACCACATGTTCGCCGCCATCCCGCCGCCCGCACGGCCGAGGACACGGGCCGCACATTCCTCTGCAAAAATCCCTTTCCGCTAGAGTGAGTTTTCCATATAATTACACACCAACATGCGCTCATTGTCATCCTGAACCCATACATTTTTAGTTTTTTACACCACTAGAAATAATGGGTGCGTAGCAACACATTATAGTGTGACAGGCTCCGCGCCATTGGATTGTCATCGGTGATGTACACATGCTCTACATTACAGCGATGCGTGAGGAAAAGTGTAAGATCAATCTAGTCCTCCATCCAATCCATAATAAGTGCCATGATTTTAGTGTAAATTGAACTTGAATTAAAATCATGCCATTTATTTTGGACCGGAGGGAGTATTTCTTCCTTAGCACTCCGTTCTGGCTGAGAAGAGCAATTCAGATAGCAAAGCATCAACGCCTATTATTTGCATTATCACCCATTCATGTTGTTAATAGTATGAGATAAACTGTTGCTAATCAGCACCAAATGTGTGTGTGAACACAATTGTACTCTCTGACACTTGTTTAAAAAATAAACAATGGTTCAGGCAGGCTTTTTGACTGCCGTAGTTGCCCTAAAAAAAACCCAATTGTATCTCTCCCCGATCGCGCGCGGTTCAGAACTGCAAACTGCAAATCCAGCGGAAATCATAGCAACAGCGCATACTTATGAATAATTACCCAATTCAAGCTCGAACAATTAACTCTGGGATGTCAAGCACATATAAACCAACAACAAGTTGCAGATTCACATCGTTGCTGCTAATCGATCCTTGCAACTACGAGCACAGAAACAAGAAATACATGTACTAGACTACTAGTAGTTGGAATTCGACAGACCATCCATATCTATGGTGTTCCAGACAGTATCCATTCACAAGATCAACAAGAGAAAAACAGCATGGCTTTGCTAGCAGTTCATGTTCTGGCTGAAAATTAAGAACATTTCGGATCGCAATTCACAAAGCATAGACGACCTACTAACTACATTACCACCAAAGAAACCTCTGCTGATCAGCAACATTCGACACAAAAGCCAGATTATGCATCTAACAGTACCAGAATCATAGTTTCACTAGGCATCTACTAGCACTAGCAGACGAGGAACGTACGGATACAGAATCGCGAACTCCACGAATTAGAACCCATGGTCGATCGGCCTAGGAGATGGAGATGGATCAGCACGCATGTACTTAGATGCGCGCGGCAAACGCGCGCAGGCAGGCGGTCGACGACGTGCGGGCCTAAGCAGCTTCAGTAAGCAACTGCCGGGCGGCGGCGGCCTGATCCCGCGCAACCCGATACTGCTCCATCGCGTAGCTGAGGGCGGGGCCGATGATGTCGCACTCCTGCTCCACAAACTCGAAGAGGGCCGCGTTCAAGGCGAAACCGTCAAGCAGGGCGATGGCCGCCGACATGTGGCCGCGGCACAAGTCGACGACCTCGTACGCGTCCAGCGCCACCGTGCAGGCGGTCCGGAGCCTGGCTATGGCGCCCAGCTCCCCCTGCAGCACCGCGGGCTCCGCCTGGTCGAGGTAGCTCCCGGCGCGCGCCAGGATCCGGGCCGCCTGCATGTAGACGACGGCGGAGTCGAGGTACTGCGACACGTCCTTGAGCGCCACCAGCGATTGCCGGAGCATGGTGCGCTCGGCGTCTCCCCGAGCCACCGGGACGACCTGCACATCGGCCTCCAGCGATAGCCGGATCATGGTGCGCTCGGCGTCTCCCGGAGCCACCGGGACGACCTGCGCATCGGCCTCCAGGACCTGCCCGTGGAAGTAGGAGTCCGCGAGGTCGAACACCGAGTCGGCGCCACGGAAGTAGTCAGTCGCGGTCACCACGCGCTGCCGGACCCGTGCCATCCACGCCGGTGCCTCCGCCATCTCTCTCTCTTGCGGTGGCGGTGGTTGTTGCTCTAGTTACGCTGCGTTGCGTCTGAACTTTTCCGGCGGGCGGCTTCTCGATCGCGTCCCGGTGCTCCGCTGGTTAAATACCCGGCGGCCAGCCTGGCTGGGTCAGGTGGACCCCGCCGCCGTAACGGCCAATTCACCCGCGGCCAGAGTGAAAAGTGAAACGGCGCACGGCTGAACATCATCTTCGCCAGTGAAACTGGAAATTTCTCAATTTGGCTATGCTAGCAAAACAAGCATGGCGAATGCTGATTGCTCCTGATTCTTTGTGCGCACAAGTCCTGAAGGCCAAATATTACCCCAATTCCTCCATACTAGAAGCAGAAGCGATGAATGGGATGTCATATACCTTCAGGAGTATTTTGAAGGGAGTTGGCCTTTTAAAAGAGGGTTTAATTTGGCGCATTGGTGACGGGACAAGTGTTAACATTTGGTCTGATCCGTGGCTAGCTCGAGATGATGCACTAAAACCTATCACACCACGAGGACAGTGTGTATACACAACGGTAAATGAGCTGATTAATCCCCTCACAGGACAATGGGATGAACAGTTGGTCCGTGACAATTTCATGGAGATTGATGTTGATGCTATACTAGCCACTCCAATTCGAGATGATTTTGAGGACTTCTTTGCATGGCATTATGATCCCAGGGGGTTGTTTTCAGTCAAATCGGCATATAAACTATACGTGCAAGGGAGAGATGGTTCACAACAATCTTCATCAAACCAAGGCGTTGAAACATTACAGTGGGAAAAGATCTGGAAGCTTGCATGCCCTCCAAAAATAAAGCAGTTCATGTGGAGATTTGCTCACAATAGCCTTCCTTTAAGGATGAACATTAAAAGGAGAGGAATGAAGTGTGACACAAAGTGCGTGTGCTGCATGAGGCTTGATGAGGACGGTGCACATCTTTTCCTTAAGTGCAAAGAAGTGAAGTATGTTTGGAGAGAGCTGAAACTAGAAGAGGAAAGACTGATACTGTGTACATGCCCTGACGCCAAAGCTGTGGTGCATCACATCCTTAGTCTAAAAGAAGAAGTGAGTTCCCTCATTGCATGTCTGCTCTGGCGTTGGTGGAACAGGAGGAATAAAATAAACGCCAAGGAATTTGCTGGGGATAAAATCAACCTTGTATCACAGATACATTTTTGGGCGGGAGAATCAAAACTATACTGTTCCAGAGTACAAAAAGCAGCACCAACAGAAAATGCAACATCAGTGTGGCGGCCTCCCAGAGAAAATGTCTTGAAAATCAACATTGATGGAGCTTACAGACCTGAGACAAAAGAAGGAGGATGGGGTTTTGTTGTCAGGGATAACCATGGTCAAGTACGCGGATCAGGAGCTGGCAAACTTGCCTGCATCGCGAGCGCAGCACAAGCAGAGGCACGAGCATGCGAAGAGGCAGCACACGCAGCTTCTGAGTGGGGATTGACACATGTTCTTATTGAATCAGACTCCCAGAATCTGGTAAGGGCAATGCAGAGTACTGAATTTGACAGAGCACCTGAAGGAATTATCTACAGAGATCTTCGCCTCTATATGCAGCTTTCTTTCAACTCCTTTGAGTTTACATTCGCACCACGTACTTGTAATAAAATAGCTCATGAGCTAGCTGCTTACGGTGCGAGCCGGCAAGACATTTTAACTTTGTGGCCGGAATCGGTACCGAACGATGTACTTGTCTCTGTGGCCAGCGTATTTGATGTGCCTAGTACCTAATGGAATCGTGTGTTCCAGTTCAAAAAAAAAAAAAAAAAAAGAAACTGGAAATTTCACTTCGTCGTATGTACATCCACACGCGCGGCCGTCGTATGTACTCCTAGACGTCCATCGCCACTCTCAGCACGTGCCGTGCGCATGACTGTTCTCGGCAATACGTGCTCTCTATTTTGCCATCGTTTATATTGTTAAAGCATCGCCACCTGCATGCCTCAAATAGGCGCTGACAAATGTGCACGTAGGGGGCTATAGGGGCATCAGCAGCTGCACCCCAATTTGAGGAGACGTTGAACACACCGGTGACCCCGATAAAAAACCCAAAAAAGGTTGTACATCAGTGTTCATCATTACAATATATAAAACTCTAACATTGCTATTTGAGCATCCATAAATATGAAGATCAATTTATGCAGGTACTTGGAAAGCTGCTAAAAATAGTGAATGCACATCTAAAAAATTGTATCTATTAGCTAGTACTTTCAGCAGATCTGCGACAATAACAAAAAGCTGATCGAAGTTCAACCATCAAGCTTTTTTTGGGGTAAGATGTGGCCGGCTTACCTAGAGACTGAAATATGGGAAAATTTTATAAAGGAAGATTCAATGTCAAGATGGCAACATACAATCTGTTCTAGGCATGACCCTTCTCATTCATCCTCCTCACAAAAGAAGCGCATGGTATTAGCTTTCAGATTTTATATGCAAACTTTATTCTTGAGGTGGCATGGTCCAGGGAGAGGAAGCGCCATTCGAGTGGCAGGAAAGTGTGAGAATCGGGATAAACGCATGTTTAGTACCTCAGTTGAATTGAAACATTGAAGCTGACCAGCAGATACACCTCTAATTGCATCGGAGGATAACTTGAAGTGTAAAAGCTAGATGAATCCAATCTGATTCTAATCATGGTTTTCGCAAAGCATCAAAGCCTATTATTTGCATTATTACCCATGCCTGTTGTTAATACTAGGAGATAAACTGTTGCTAATCAGCAACAAATGTGTGCGTGAACACAACTGTACTCTCTGACACTTGTTCACAAAATAATAAAAAAATGGTCCAGGGAGGCCTTCTTACTGCCGTAGTTGCCCTCAAAAAACTCCCATTGTATCTCTCCGTGATCGCGGTTCAAAATTGTAAATTCCAAATCCAGCGGAAAGGATTGCAACAACGCATACGTATCATGGTACCAAGTAATTACCCTTTTTTTTTGTTGTTGCGGGGAATAGTTACTCAATTCAAGTTAGAATAATTAACTCTAGGGTGTCATCAGATAACAACAGCAAGTTGCAGAATCAACACGCTGCTGGTAATCGATCCTTGCAACTACAAGCACAGAAACAACAAATAATGTACTACTAGTTGGAATTCGAGAGACCATCCATATCTATGGTGTTCCAGCAGTATCCATTCACAAGATCAACAAGAGAAAAACAGCAGGGTTTTGGTAGCAGTTCATGTTCTGGCTGAAAAGAACATTTCAGATCGCAATTCACAAAGCATAGACGACCAACTAACTACATTTATTACTACCAAAGAAACCTCTGCTGATCAGCAACATTCCACACAAAATCCAGATTATGCATCTAACAGTTCCAGAAGCATAGTTTCAGTAGGCATGTACTAGCACTAGCAGACGAGGAACGGGTACAGACTACAGAATCGCCGGCGGTCGACGACGGGCGGGCCTAAGGAGCTTCAGTAAGCAACTGCCGGGCGGCGGCGGCCTGATCCCGCGCAACCCGATACTGCTCCATCGCGTAGCTGAGGGCGGGGCCGACGATCTGGCGCTCCTGCTCCACCAAGTCGATGACGCCCGCGTTGAAGGTGCCGAAACCGTCGAGCAGGGCGATGGCCGCCGACATGTGGCCGCGGCAGAAGTCGACGACCTCGTACGCGTCCAGCGCCACCGTGCAGGCGGTCCGGAGCCTGGCTATGGCGCCCCGCTGCCCCTGCATCACCGCGGGCTCCGCCTGGTCGAGGTGGCTTCCGGCGCGCGCCAGGATCCGGGCCGCCTGCATGTAGACGACGGCGGAGTCGAGGTACTGCGACACGTCCTTGAGCGCCACCAGCGATTGCCGGAGCATGGTGCGCTCGGCGTCTCCCCGAGCCACCGGGACGACCTGCACATCGGCCTCCAGCGATAGCCGGATCATGGTGCGCTCGGCGTCTCCCGGAGCCACCGGGACGACCTGCGCATCGGCCTCCAGGACCTGCCCGTGGAAGTAGGAGTCCGCGACGTCGAACACCGTGTCGGCGCCACGGAAGTAGTCAGTCGCGGTCACCACGCGCTGCCGGACCCGTGCCATCCACGCCGGTGCCTCCGCCATCTCTCTCTCTTGCGGTGGCGGTGGTTGTTGCTCTAGTTACGCTGCATTGCGGCGGTGCGACCGCAACTCGTAGAACCAGCCATGGATCGCTAGGGGGAGAAGGTGGACAGCGGCGCTAGGGTTTGTGTAAGGAGGATCCGGTGTTGAGCACTGATACGTCTCCAACGTATCTATAATTTCTTATGTTCCATGCTACTTTTATGATGATACTCACATGTTTTATACACACTTTATATCGTTTTGATACATTTTTCGGAACTAACCTATTAACGAGATGCCAAAGAGCCAGTTGTTGTTTTCTGCTGTTTTTGGTTACAGAAATCCTACAAAGGAAATATTCTCGGAATCGGACGAAATCAACGCCCAATATCTTATTTTTCCCGGAAGCTTCCAGAGCACCGAAGAGGGGCCAGAGGGGAGCCAGGGGGGCCCCACCCCACAAGGCGGCGCGGCCAAGGGGGGGGGGCTCTTCGCCCATATAATCCTTCGTGACCTAAAACTTCGGGGGGAATAAGCCACGATACGGAAAACCTTCCAGAGCCGCCGCCATCGCGAAATTCCAATTCGGGGGACAAAATTCTCTATTCCGGCACCCTGCCGGGATGGGGAATTGCCCCCGGAGTCATCTCCATCGACACCACCGCCATCTTTATCGCCATCGCTGTCTCCCATGATGAGGAGGGAGTAGTTCTCCCCCGAGGCTGAGGGCTCTACCGTTAGCTATGTGGTTCATCTCTCTCTCCCATGTACTTCAATACAATGATCTCATGAGCTGCCTTACATGATTGAGATTCATATGCTGAGCTTTGTAATCTAGATGCATATGCTATTCAAGTGCTTAATTATGTGAACTTTGGGCTTATTGTGACCGCGGTGTAATGGTGACAGTGTGTGCGCCGTGTGTAACTCCCTTATGAATTGTGGTTGTGTTAGTACCTCCTATGAATGCTCACGGTGACGGTGTGGGGTGTTTATTAGTACTTGGGAATACGCCTTTGAAGTGTGCTTTTGCACACTTGTCCAATGAATTTGAGTTCTCTATCCAATAAGAGAGTAGTATGATGAAGTGCTTATATTTATATTCAATTATGATTGCAATGTTGAGAGTGTCTACTAGTGAAAGTATGATCCCTAGGCCTTGTTTCTAATCATTGAAACACCGTTTCCAACAAGTTCTGCTACATGTTTGCTTGCTGCCATCTTTATTTCAGATTGCAATTGTTACTTACAATCATCCATATTACTTGTATTTCACTATCTCTTAGCCGAACTAGTGCACCAATACATCTGACAAGTGTATTAGGTGTGTTGGGGACACAAGAGACTTCTTGTATCTTAATTGCAGGGTTGCTTGAGAGGATTATCTTTGACCTCTACCTCCCTGAGTTCGATAAACCTTGGGTGATTCACTTAAGGGAAACTTGTTGCTGTTCTACAAACCTCTGCTTCTTGGAGACCCAACACTGTCTACAAGAATAGAAGCACACGTAGACATCAAGCTATTTTCTGGCGCCGTTGACGGGGAGGTAAGGTAAAAGGTATTCACATCTTCCGACTACTAAATTATTTCATAGCACTGTTGCCGGTGTGTGAGTGCTCGAAGGTATCTCATTTAGATTCTGCAATTAAATCTTTTTGTTTCTTGTTTTTATTTTTCACTAGTTAGGCATAATGGAAAACAACAGTGAGCTTTTTAATCTATTTTCTGAGTTAAGACATGAATTGTGTGATGAGAAACCTATGGAACCTTGCAACCTTATGGCAATTACTGCTAATGCTATGGAGAAGTCTGCTTGGGAAGCTTGGGAAGCTAGTTTCCCATGATCTTGGGGGAGAAATTTGCTCTGATAAGACTTTATCTCCCATATGTGATAACTCTAATGATACAATATTTATCTTCGATTTGATTAATTCCACAAGGACAAAATTTGCTCTGGCTGAGAAGAGCAATTCAGATAGCAAAGCATCAACGCCCATTATTTGCATTATCACCCATGCATGTTGTTAGTAGTATGAGATAAACTGTTGGTAATCAACACCAAATGTGTGTGTGAACACAATTGTTCTCTCTAACACTTGTTTAAAAAATAAAAATAAAATGGTTCAGGCAGGCTTTTTTACTGCCGTAGTTGCCCTGAAAAAAACCCAATTGTACCTCTCCCCGATCGAGCGCGGTTAAAAACTGCAAACTGCAAATCCAGCGGAAATCATAGCAACAGCGCATACGTATGAATAATTAAGCTCGAACAATTAACTCTAGGATGTCAAGCACATATAATCCAACAACAAGTTGCAGATTCACATCGTTGCTGCTAATCGATCCTTGCAACTACGAGCACAGAAACAAGAAACATATGTACGTACTAGTTGGAATTCGACAGACCATCCATATCTATGGTGTTCCAGACAGTATCCATTGACAAGATCAACAAGAGAAAAACAGCAGGGCTTTGATAGCAGTTCATGTCTGGCTGAAAATTAAGAACATTTCGGATCGCAATTCACAAAGCATAGACGACCTAGTAACTACATTTATTACCACCAAAGAAACCTCTGCTGACGATCAGCAACATTCGACACAAAATGCAGATTATGCATCTAACAGTACCAGAATCATAGTTTCATTAGGCATGTACTAGCACTAGCAGACGAGGAACGGGTCCAGAATTAGAACCCATGGTCGATCGGCCTAGGAGATGGAGATGGATCAGCACGCACGTACTTAGATGCGCGCGGCAAACGCGCGCAGGCGGTCGACGACGTGCGGGCCTAAGCAGCTTCAGTAAGCAACTGCCGGGCGGCGGCGGCCTGATCCCGCGCAACCCGCTGCTGCTCCATCGCGTAGCGGAGGGCGGGGCCGATGATCTGCTGGAGCCTGGTGCGCGCCGCGGTCGCATGTTAGAATAAGTCTGACCAAGGAGATGGGTTGAGGTGACGTCGATCGGTTTGCCTAATCAACCGTGCGGTGCGGGGTAGGAGATGTCCTCCGCTTCGACCTGCACGTGTGGCGCGCGTTCGTGACGTCAGCGGCGGACTCGTGCGTGCCCTCCGCTTCGACCTGCACGTGTGCCGTGTGCGGACCGAAGCCCATAGCTTTTTTTTTCTTTTCAATTTTCGGATTGCAGAGGAATTCAGTTCGTTCGGCAGCTCATCGTATTCGTATCTAACCAGACAAAGCACAAAATCCTTCTCTTTCCGAGCATATTTTGTCTGTACCGTGGTTTGCTCACCTGCGAGCCACCGACTCACCGAGACTGATCGGATCAAGTAGCGGCATCGTTTCAGGAGGAGTCAAGTCTGTTTAAAACCTTAGATTTGTAAAGGGTGTCTAAATTGAACCCTCAACTCTTAAACCCGGAAATCAACACCCTAAACTCACCAATCCCGGTTTACCGTGACATTTAGCTCATTCCCAAACAGGGGATTGTTGGCATGGCCATGGTCCCCACATCTCTCTCACAAAGACATGCACGTCCATTGCGTTTTTTTTCCAATCTTTCTGCCGTCCCCTCTCTCTGTGCTAGCGAATGTGAGGCGACTGAGACCAAGGGCCGCGTTTGCAACGCCCAGAACCGAGGGCATGGTGGTGGCGGCGGGAGTTGTCGCAGCGCACCGTGTTACCCACTTCCGCAATTACTCCAAGTACCGGAAGCACGCCCTAGCCATCAGCTCCATCGCCTTTGATGCCCGAGGTGGTGGAAAGCAGAGCGCTGTGCCATCGTCGATTGCGTGCTGATGCTGGAGGTCCGGCCGCGAGCCGTATCCAGGTCGCCCATCTCCGCCATATCCCACACGCTCCTGGCCTTGGCGAGCGCATTTCCTGTCGGAGGTGCAGAGGTGCCTCCCGCAATAGCTCGATTAGGAGTTTTGTTTCCGAGAGATCAGAGATGGTGTGGTGGACGCCGACGACCATCGCCACGCTGGAAAGGGAGGCTTTCGGTGGCCCCAAGGCCGAGACAAAATATGCACGCTGAAATAGTGCAATTTAGCTTCTTTACTGTAAATCTTCAAACAAAATATGCACGAAACAAGCCAAAATACATTTTTCTACCTTCTTTTCTTCTAGTTTTTGGTTCCCAAAGTGTAAATGCGATGAATGATCGATCCAGATTTGACAAGCTGCCTCCTGGAGCTCTGTCACAAAGTTTTCAGATTAGTATTGGACAAGTAAACCATCTAGTCAATAAAACCTACTAGCTTACCTCATCAATCAATCAATGAACTGCTAGAAATTTTCGGCATGACTGAACTTCCTTTATGGACATTATCCTCAAACAGAATTGACACATAGAGAGCACGCATGCGGATCATAAGACATTTAAATACAGCATTCCGCTTATAGACACGTCAACTCAGGCGCACACCTTCAATTCACATCATAAAGCAAATAGTGGTCGGTCTGGATCATTACAACTTCATGCCAATGAATACTACAGGAGCCAGAACTGTGTCGTCTTCTATAGGCAGCAGCACCGCCGGGGCCAGAACAAGCAGTGTCACCGCCCAACAGCATCTCCTATGGAGGAAGGCATCCAAGTTATCCTGCCAACAAATGAAAACAAGGTCAGAATGTGAAAGATCTTCAATACAACTTCCAATATTCGAACCTTTGAATTTTGGAAATAGCACGAAAACATAAGCACGAGCTGCAACACACATTGGAAATTGGCACAAAAACAATAAACATGCATGTCACCATAATTGAAAGACAACAACAAACATAATAACAATGATAAATATTTCCAAAACGTTTTACATCAAGAAAACATTACGCTTTTAATCTAAAACACTGGAAAAGGAACATTCCTCGCTTTTAAGAAACAGTCCCTAGAGCAAAAGGAAAGAAGGATAGACAGATTGAAGCTCTATTTTTTGTCCATCACAAATGCCAGAAACAATCCAGCTGGAGAACAACAATCCCATTGAGTAAGCATTAGCACTTCACAATAGAAAAGGCTAAATCTTTAACCATCTATCAGCTCTACTAAATGCAACTCCAAAAGCAAAACTAATGGCAACATGAATTCACCAGTACAAGAAACTGGCTGCACCTCTCCAGTAGCATAGCTTCAGCAGTATCAGGAGATGCAATTAGTATCTAGAAACTAATTAACTCAAGGCTGTGGAGAGGACCAAAGAAAGATACTGCTCCTCGACCATAACCATGTGGCAGTAATCAAGAAATTCATGTGCATCATAAGGAAAGGATTAACAAATAGCACAGCACACACATAGCTGCAATTAAACCACATGCCACCATCAGTACTCCACTAGTATGTTAGTGCGCCATTGGTAAGTGAGCCAACTGTAGCCATTCCGGTCTTAAAATAGCTATGGCGCATCATCTATAAAGTGCCCCACTAATAAGTTTTTACCAATGGAGCACTGTGATCTGGTGCGCCACTTCTATATAGCAGTGGAGCACCTCTAGTGTGTTGCGCCACTGGTAGCAATTTTACAGCTAGCTGTTTTCCTAGTAGTGATTAAATCAAAGACACTAGAGGAAGGCTTGATCAAGAAGAAAGTAGTACCAGATTTAGGAACATGAGTATAAGCACTAAGAAGACATCAACATAACCATTTTCATTTTAGACACACAACTACAAACTAGGACCACATAAACAACCCAAGCAGCACAAACCAGTACCAGAAAAGCTCCACATATATAATTAAATGTTGAATGACTTCATGGCCAGACACAGGGCATCGATTCAATGAATCACCTGAGAGATTGTGGCGCAGTGGACTCGACGCCACGGCCTGCCCAGCAGCAGCCGCACCGCATACTCTTATGCACCTCACATATTAGAAGAAGATTTGCATATTAGAAAAAAAACGAGTACAATTAAAGCTACTATGGAAAACACACACTTTATCAATGAGCTAAGCAGATAAAAAGGCTTCGGTGCCCATCCCTCGGGCGCCTAGATCTCATTGCACTAGTAGGCGATGGGCATCGCCGCGACCCCTGCGAGCTGCAGCTCCCGTCAAGGATCCTATCGATTGTGTGTGTGCTGGGTGAGTTTTTATCTTAAATAATAATAATAAACCACTACACATATAATCTAGACTAGAGCGCAATAACACTACAGCCTTCCCTAGCTTGCAGCTCTTCTCTGATATCCCACTGCTCTTGGTGGCCATTGCAGGCATGGAAACAACTAGTGTATATACACAACCAGAGCAACTCATGATTTAACCAAAACCACTAAAACCAGTGGCTCATCTAATAATAGGAGAAAAATAATCATACAACCAGAAGTTCATGCCTAACACGATCATGCTTAATACAAGATAAGAAATCATGGAATCCATGATCCTTAGCGCGATATATCCATGAGCCATGATCCTTAACCAGAAGTTCATGTCTAACACTAGACTGCCAATCACTAAAGCCTGCTGCATTGTAAAAATGCATACTTTCAACAAACAAACCTCCAAACACCTAAATTTACGATCATCTAAATACAGGGACAAGCAAATTAAATACTTCACATAATGCAGTGCCATACACGCATTGGGACAAAGCCCTGATCCTAGCTATGCAAACCATATCCCTAGAATGCCATGACAGGATGGAAATAGCTCGGCGCATAGGAGAAGAGCCCGCCCGAGACAGACTGTAGCCGATCATGATATCGGTGGGCCAGGGTTGGGTGGAGATGTGCTGTCCAAGATCATCCCCAGTTTAAGACCGGACTGAGACAGTGGTGCGCTCCCAATTTTTGGACTGAACCAACATGTACTGAACCTAGCTATTTTTTCACATCACGTTCATGTTCATGCGATGTGCATCTAACTCACAAAAGGACACCCAGAAGTCCCAATTTGTCGGCAAACAATTATCTACTGATCTAGACTTCCTAGCAGACACAGATTATAAGTCCTAAATAAGAATCCCAGGTCTTTGCAGCAGGTCCACTACGACCAAATTCAGATCGGCGAACAGTGCAACGAATCAGAGGTGACAGAAACAGGTATCCTCACCTGCACGGCAAGCGGGTCGATGGATGCGGACGAGGTCGTCGGCTGCGCTATGGGGTAGTACAGCCGGAGTAGGACGAGGCAACTCACACCATCGGCTAGATGCCGCGCCGGCCTGCCGCAGAGGATGCGAAGACGGAAGGCTCCCCGCGCTGCGCATGGAAGAATACGGCACTCCAAGGCTCGCGTCTTGGTGGCCGGCGCACCCTTGCCGGCGTGTAGAAGCCACCCCCGACGCGGGGAAGGCTAGGTCGACGGAGCCGCGCACGTCGATGCACGTACGCGCGCTCCGGCGACCAAGCCCAGCCGCGCCGCCGCCGGCTATCTCGTCGCTGGAGCGGAAGGAACGGGGCGGTAGGGTTTGGGTGCTGCAAAACGGGCTGCTGGGCTACTGGGCCACCACTTGGACTCCTTCGACTGAGTTTTTGCTGCTAGACTAGAGTTCTCCCGCTCAATGCAAATTAATTTGCATGTCTTCGCGCGTCTTCCGCGCCAGCACCTACTATATACGTACCCTTTTTTTTTGAAACTACTATATACGTACCCTAAACACATGTGCGATATAACTTTGTTGTTGTAGCACCTACGTTTCACCACCAAAGAAAATAATGGACCTCTACTTTTTGTAGCACTAGTAGTACAAAGAAGCAGGGGCGGAGCCAGGCCCAGGGCAACAAGGGCCATGGCCCGGGGCGCTGGGAATTTTTTTCATAGTACTACCGAACAAATATTTTGGCCCGGGGCGCAGGCCATGACAGCCCAACTCGACCGAGCGAGTGCAGGAGTTCAGGCCGCTCGCTGTTCCCGTAATCCCGTAGGCCACTACGCCCGTACGCCCAGGGGTACCCGTCGCTGGGAGCCGCCGGCATGCCGGCCGCCTTGCCGGTTGCCGCCGCGCGCCACCTCGGGTCATTCCGCCTCCGGCCTCCGGCACTGCTGTACACGCCGCCACTCAATTCCTGCCCCAAGGCTCCAACTCCTGTAGTCCTGCTAATTGATCTCTCGCTCGGTTGCTGCTCCTCTCAGCTAGGTAACGTTCTGTTATAGGTATAGATAGGGATTGTGAAGTGGAAATAGAAGGTGAATAAATATGGTTTAACAATTGTTTGTGATTGATGTCTTGTTTAGGAACAAAAGATGAAGAGATATTTTTCACTGATCTTAACAACGAATGCATCAACAAATCCTCAATCTGAACATCAAAACCATGAACATTATCAACACTGAGTTGAGGAATAAAATGGGCAATGATTGGATGAATTATAAGATGGTATGCTATATTGTTTTACTCTATCAACAATGATAATATTTTATATCGTTTTCAAGGATATAGATCACGAAGAGGAATTTTACCTCATCATTTTGGCGAGATTTCGTATTTGTATCAACGGTTGATTATCTCATTTCATTTTTGTGCTTTTCCTTATGAAATATTTTTGCACCTTTGTAGGTCTCTAGTGTTCATGAGGTTGTTGATAAAGTCATGGGAGGCTCAGACGAACAAACCTAGTGACTAGGTACCATCTTTTGTATCCCCGTTCTACTATTTCAAGTTTTTCAGTCATTTCTTATGTACATTCTTCGAGAGTTAGCAATGAATTTGAAAATATATGTTAATGCTTGTTATCGTACCAAATTTTCTGTGTTATTACAAGAGGTTTTTTGAAGAAAAAATTGCGCTTAGTTTTTGGCCTGGGGCTTGCTCCAATCCTGGCTCCTCCACTGCAAAGAAGTGTGAATGCAAATTCAGGTCAACAAAAATTCCACATATTACGCAACAACTAGCTAGCAATGTTCCATATAGATTGTTCATGTTAAAAGGTTCGGTGAGTGATATCTCTCACCAGTTTGAAAAGAAGAAAGAACCGTCAAAACCATTAGACAACGGCGCCGATATTATATGTGCTCAAGTTTAGTTAATTAGTTTCCGCTACCACTAGCTAGTTTGTGCTTGATATCTTCTTGTGCTAGCTTTATCATGATACACGATTCGCGCATCAGATCATTTGCTTTACCAAATTGTGATGAGATTGCTCGAGCAAGGGGAAGTGCAATAAGCATGAATGGAAACAGTGGCATCCTACCCGAGCTTCCGTCGTCAGACCTTGTCATTGGAATACTATGGGCGTGTTCGGTAACTCTCCGGCTCCCAAATTCCCTTAAATCCGCCGTGGAGCAGCGCCGAACATGAAAATTACACGGAGCTAGATTTGAGAAGCTAGGCCAAAACCATGTAAAAAACGCGGAGCAGCTATTCCGGGAATCCGTGGATCAGCAAACGGCGGAGCGGTGACAAATTACGAGGATATGCCACCGCCAAGTCAATATAACGCTTCGCTTGTATGTTGCTCTCGCTCTATTCCCTCGTCTCCCTGACAATTCCCAAATCGACCACGACACATCGCTATGCAGCACCCCGTGACAAAGCCGCCGCCACCATGCTAGCTCCACACCACCGCCGCCGAAGTCCTCTCCGCCTCCGTCCTCCATTCCAGGCCGCCTCCGCGTCGCCTCCGTCTCCGCCCGCGCGCCGAGCTCTAGCCACCGGAGACTCTCCGCCTCCGTCCTCGTCAAGTTGCACCAGCGGGCGACCCTCGCCGACATCCCCCTCGACCTCGCCCTCAAGAAGCACAGTCGGATTCCCCCATCCCGACCTTCTCCTCGACCCTTCCATGAAGCAGCAGCAGCGGCCGGCGGCCCTGTCCAAGACGGTCCCGTCCTCAGATCCCACGGTGGCCGCCACGATTTGGTCCGGGAGCAGAGGATCCGCCCCTCTCCGACGCGACCATGGTGGGAGGCCGGGGATTTGCTGCGTCGGTAGGGTGGGGGACTAGGGAGAGGTGGGGAAGAAATTGCGGGGTCTACTCGTTAGCCGATGCTGTTGGTTGGGCCCGCCCATGTGAAATATCCTGGAGAAATGTTTCCAGCTTCGTCTGCGGCGCTGGAGCGGTTGCGAGAAGCGGGATCGAAGGATTTCCGGGAAGCTGGTTGTTTGCCGAACACGTCCTATATGCTTGTATTTTTCTGCCCTAACTCTCTATTCTTTTGCTTCCCGGGTGGTGGTAAACACGATGCCTGCGTAGCAGGGGATGCCCACCCATCGGGCTCGACCTGGTTCCTGCCCGAAAGAAGGTGTTGATACTGCTAATACTAATCTTGCTATGTTAGTACCATGTCTTCGAGAGATATCACTACACCTTAACTGCGCTTGCAATATTGCATCCGTGTTCTAGCTTGGCAATGATGTCGGTGGAGTTGACAAAGGTGTCCCTTTGCCAAGTACCGCCCCCGAAACATTTGGCAACCTCTCCGTAGATAAGAATTTGCCAAGTGTCCCTAAATGGCACTAAGAAACTTGTTTTTATATGTTTTTTTCTATTTTATGTGAACTGTCATGTAAACCAACACCTTTTAAGTTCATCATATATCTCTCTTACCCGCCACTTTCTATTGACATATTTTTCTCTCTCCCTTCTATCTCTTTCCCACTCTCTCTTTACCGCCACCACTTTTCCACAACTTTCTCTCACCATATAATTGGCATTATTTTACAACTATCAGAGACGGAAGGACATGAATCACCTCTTTGTATGAAACTTTGGCGTATTTTTTTTATCAGAGAGCCTTAGAACAAGGAACACATGAAATAACTCCAACAATCGGTCTCGTGGAATAATTTTGAACTAAACTCCCACTTTGAGGGCCACCGAGCAAACATTTGTAAAGAATTTGGACTCTTTCCATGTTCTTATGACTTATTCTAACACAAACAACAATGAAAGACTAGTGAATCATGATTCTACGACTTTACGAGCCAAATTGAGTGGAACGGTCTACCAAGTAGAATTTAAGATATATGATTCTAAAAGTTAAGATCCTATGTTTTGCAATGCTACCAAATTGAGTGGAACGGTCTACTATGTTATTTATTTAACGGATCTGGTAGATGATTAATTGGTGGAACTAGTTAACTTAGTTTGCACAACAAGTTCCGAGTTCATCAAGCTGGTCTAGATCTTTGGTAGGGTTACCGGTTTAAAGATCATTATCGCGCCGAGGAATACGGATGGACGTGGCCAGTTGGAAATGTTGGTGGTATTGGTATTGTAGCAAACTAGCGTGTGTGCTAGCTTGCTGGGTAGATCAACCTCAGCACGGTGGAGAGGAGTTGCACACCATGACGGCCACAGAAACAATGCCAAACTGGTCTAGATGAAGGAGAGGGTGGAGATGACCATGTCGACAGCTACGACAAAAGCAATAGTGGTATTGACGATGTCTTTGATCAAGATAGTGGCGAATGCCTCTCTAGCATCACTATGACTAGGATGTGGGCTTGTAGCTTCTTCTTGCCCGCGACGTGGAATGTTCACGACAACCGTAGGTGTCGAGTGTTGTCGTCAGGCATTGTTCTTCTTCATCGACCCCAGTGATGACCATGACCATCTCACCGAGTTATTTTCTTCTTCTAACAATCAATTACCGTACTCGTGCTCAAATTAATATTTTAAACCACTTTAAATAGGTTTGAAATGAGTACTCTCTTATTGTTGATTATTGCAACTCTCTTATTGTTCATCATAGTACCAACACACGGATCGATCACATAAGGGCATCTCCAACGGGGCTACGCATATCCGATGGCCAAAAGTGGTCGCGAGCATCCGTTTGTGTCGCCTTGCGGATATATTTTATCCGCGCGTCCGTTTGCGTCTGGGTGTGCTCCCAGCGGGGCGACCCATTTTTAGATTTGCAATATATTTAGAAAGCATAGAAAGTACTACATTCAAACTATACAAAGTAGTTGTAGAAGCCTAGACCACTTGCTCCCTGACGGGCCGTTCCCATCGCTGAGTCCCTCCCTCGTCTGCTTCTCTGCGGCCTGCCGTGCGGCCACTAGGGCTCGGTGCGCCGCCGCGTCCTCTAGCAGGCACTGCCGCAGCCTCGTGTCGGCGGCATCGTCCTTGAGCGTTACGAAGGACTCGACTAACGCCCTCTATCCGCCGTCTTCTCCTCCGGAGTAGGCGCATCAGGGTCATCGGAAGACCATGAGATGTCGGAGTCGTCGTCCTCTGCGGTTGCGACAGCCTGACCGCGGCCGGCGCTGCTCATTGTGGCTCCGGTGGAGGCTGAGCGGCAGCGGCACTACGGTGGAGGTTGTGCGGCGGCTAGAGTTTAGTGGGGAGGAGATGAGATGCTCGCGCCCCTGTTTATATAGGTCGGATGCAGGATGACGACCACGTCATGCGTGGCATCGCCATTACTTCGTGCGCAGAGGTAGGCGACGGCCGCGCGCCACGTGAGGCATCGCCATTTACGCGGTCGCAGACTGCCGAAGCGACGCCTCGGCGCCAATCTGGTGCCACTGAGAAGACGCATCGACGCTGGGTCACTGCTAGGCGGGCTAGACGAAACGTCCGCCAGACGCGAGCCGGACACTTTGCGCGTCCACAGAGACACATCCTAGGCGTATTCAGGTTTACGTCGCCGCGGACGGCTCGATCACTTTGCGTCGCCCCGCTGGTACCAGACGCATTTTTCGGTTCGATGGACGGCCTCACCACGCGTCGCCGATCTGGTCGTCCAATGGTAATCCAACGCCCTAGAGAAACACAACGTATATCACGCCCTAGAGAAACACATGAAGAAAAAGGAAGAAAACGTAAATCACGCCCTCACCCAACGCCTTAATTGGCTCCCGCATTTCATCTCAATCGACAAAAAATGCTCCTCGATCCCGTTCCTCTGTCGCCGTCGCCGTCGCTCCGCCCAGGCTAGCTCCACACCCGCCCACGCGCCTCCTCCCGGCTGAATGCTAACGCCGCATCACCCCGCGCCTCCAATCGCTAACCCTAGCAGCCGGCGTCGAGGACGACGGTCCCGTCCTTGCGCGGCCGTCGATCCACACCGCGCCCAGGAGCCCCTGCGGGCCTGATTGCCAGGAGATACGGCGCCCTCCTTCCATCGCGTCTTCCTCGTACGACAGGCTGCTCCAACGCACCATCGCCTTGGTTCCGGTCTTCTGCAGACCGCCCCCGCTGCCGCTGGTGAGAAACCACTCCTCTCCTCTTCCTTCCCCAGTCCAAGAACCGCTACATCTCGGACAACTCTGTCCGGTTGTAGACAAAATCGTTATTGCTCTGTTTCACAGTTGGATGCCGAGTGTTGCCTGCCGGTTGTAGGTCCTGGATGTGCTATAAGAGTACGGTATTATTGCTATTGTTTAGATTCGACATTTCAGAGTTGTTTTGTTCTAACGATGTATAGCTGCTAATGCCTGTATGCTGCCAAAACATTGGAATTTTTTATCTACAGAATAAGCTTTTGTATAAAAAAGCTGATATGTTACCTCCCAAATCTTAGGATTTGATCACGCTTCACTAGTGTCTGATCATATTTAGGGCCTCCCAGATTATATATAGCATAAATTTTGATCATGCTTAACAATTTCCGTTTTTAAAGAATTCACATATATGGTGTACTTGTACGACACCATAATAAGTTATTTTATTTGTTCTTCCTTATTGTCCATTTAACAATCTGATCTGATCTGATCATCATATGATGAATCAGATCATAACACTCAATGTTTTCTAATGTTTCCAACATTGTAAATATTCCTCTTATGTCCTTTGCCTTTGAGTTCTTCTTCCTGGTTCCATTCTTGTAGGGTCTGGACATGTTTTGGGTGGCGTCGTGCAAAAGGTCAGGCCCACCACGCCCGCCGATGTTCAGGACCTCGTCGATGTCGGTGTCTGAAGGTACTCTCTTTTGCCTTGCCCAATTCCGCTCCATTCAAATCCCTCTTTCTATGTACTTGCTAAAATGATATCCAATTTGGCATCACCAGCAGGAAGGGCTTCTGTGGCTGCTCGCACCACCTCTGCCACGAGTTCCGCATTGATGTCAGAGACATCAACGTCCTGCTGCTAAGCCCTGGATGACGAGGACTTCCTACGACAGGAACGGCATCACCATCAAGTACGGTGGGGTCGACGTGATCTCCACCCCTAGTCCTTTGGTAGTGATATGCTTGGTGCACATGCTCATCACTTTGTGTGCATTATCTTCTTGCCAAATGCAAGAAAATAGGTTCATAGTAGAGTTGTAATTTTTTGCTACTAAAACTTTATCTCTTGAGGCACTGGATGTAATGCTATCTCTTCTGCCTACCCATATTTTATTTTTCATTTGTAGTCATCATGTTAAAAAAGCTACAGGATTAATATTTGCAACTCAGCTATAGGATTCGTGTGCTTATGAGTACTTGATTCAACATGTTTGTGAATATGTTGGCATTCTAAAACCTTTCTAACTTTGCTATCGACTGAAAAATTCTGGACATGAATATGTATACTTCTTGCTATATGTCCTCTGCTACCGGAGCAAGTGGATTATTATGATTTATTTCTTAAAATGCTTGCTTGGACTGAAGCTATTCCTTTGCTCAAACTGATTTGCATTACAAAGGATTTACAAGCAAGTTGTTATCTTCCATTATATGAAAATAATTTATACCAGCAATAGTGTGAGCTATGGTATGCATGATGTGTATATGGCTATTTTACTTGTTTTTTGTTTTTAATAAAATGTATTTTCAGGTTTGAAGCATATAGGAAGAGACATGTAGAGGGATGTGGTGTCGGAGGCGAACCGGGAGGAGGCACGGTGGCGAGCTGCAAGTGTCGTAGCACAGAGAGGCACTCCGGCAGCTGCCATTCACACTTCTCCGAGGCCCTACCCTACAAGGTTACCGGCGCCCCAATTCTATTTTAATTTGGTTCACGACATACTATTGCCATGCACGTTTTGTTCAAGTGTATGTGTTGCTCTCCCGACCATGGATGAATGAAATTGAAGAGTGGCTTGATGCAATCTTGTTTTCCTTGAAATAACCAATTACTGTACTTATACTTTCAGGCTTTGACAGAATTGTTGCATGCGCAGGGTTGCTCTTTTAATATTTCAGTTTTTGTTTTAAATTATATTATGTTGTGCCTCGATATGTATACTAATATCCCAAACTTGTATGTTTCTTTTTTTTTGCCATGAAAAACAACATCATAATTTTTTCCATCTGTATCTTCATATGTGCATTGTGGATCTATTTGTACCTAGGTAATTACCTCTTTTTACAGAAAATAGGCTCAATTCATTGAGTCTAAAATGTTCTGATAGTTTGCCACTGGGATTTATGGCTTCCGCAAGAAATATGGATGCATTCATGTGGTGTTTTCTAGAACTTTACATGTTCTGTAATTGTAATGCACATCAATGCCCAATTCTTAGCATTCCTTTGTTTTCTTGGAAATTATTTATGGACCGAAGAGTGGCTTTATATAATCTTGTCTTGGAAATATAATAACTCCGCATTTACTTTTAAGGCTTAGATTTTCTGCATTTTTAGGGCTTCTCTTATAATTGTTTGATAGTTTAGATTTTCTACATTTTTAGTTCTTCTCTTATAATGGTTTGATAGTTTAGCCGCTTGGCTTCAATCTACGTTTTAATGCATGCTTAGATTCTATTTTGCTCAGGGTATGCAGCTGTACTGGTGGTGGTGTGGTGCCCTCCGGTTGTGTTTTGGTGGTGGTACTGTCCACCTGAGCTGCTTCGAGCTTCCACTACGACATGCTGCCCCTGTCTTCTTTGACTCAGAAGGTCTCTCTTTACCTCTCATTGCCTCCCTAATTTCCGGCGCCGTGTATGTTCGCATTGAGTGTGACAGATGAACAAATCTTTCTGCTAGGTGCTTTGTCATGTGATGACAACTTCCATGTATTGGCCCATGCTGAATTTGCGACTAGTTTTAAGACTCTAGTTGCGCGTTTTGCCTCGAAACATGCCCCGAATTTGTAGAGGACAGTATGTACATATCGCTTTGGAGGAATGACCACACTGAGACAAATAAGGCAAGGGGTGTCCCAAACATGCCTCGCATATCCACCTTTTTAACACTGCAGTTTACACACCATGATATACTTCTATATTTTCTCACTATACTCGGCTTGATCAAGTGTTTTTATATACTTGGTTAATTTATCCTTTACCGTTTAAAGTAATTCAGGCGTTGAAGAAATTTTCAAGTATATGGTAATGGAAATATGAGAATGTCTAGTAACTACTAAATTGGTATGGACAAATGAACGAGAAATAAATAATGAGTTAAACATGGCTGTAGTCTTGAACTAAGCCCAATAACATGGCCTACATTGGACCATGAGCAGTAGAGCTAAGTTGCAGGAAAGGGATTGCTACTTACTCGTTTTCATCAAAATAAACTGTTTCTCCACATAATCAGAATTAATCAAGCGCAAATGTACAACTAAGTTGCAGGAAAGGGTTGCTACTTACTCGATGGAAGCCTATATTTTCATTTGACCAGACTAGCATGAATATACAAGGGTATCTATCTAGATAAAGAACACTTGCCTACCTCAATCTTATTATCTTTCATGCAAAAATTTAACCACACTGGCTAATAGTTATTCCTTTTTCCAATAGAAGCAAGAATGTACTGAGATGAGATAATAAGTTTTGAAGTAGTTGTCAGAGTTTTTACATTGGGGTAGTTAAATACCAAATCAACTTCACAAATAGTCCCGAAGATATGTTCTAGTATCTCCTCCTTGCAGCCATTATCTTTGCTATCTCATCATCACATGGTGAATCAAATCATACTACTTAATGTTCACTAATGTTTCCAACATGTAAATATAACTTTGTTGACATGAGAATCTATTCTTTTATATGTTGAATGGTCTTGTTGCCTAGCAGAACAATCTTGCTATGAATACATTCCACTTGGTGAGGATATCTCGGCAATGAATGCGTTTGTTTTAATACACATTTTTCTCTCTTTTCTTCCATGACATTTTTTTATCAACTATGGCACTAGTAGGTTGCAGGTCTTATGTTTCTGTACCCTCAGCCTTTTTAGTCGACTATGTGTTTCCTCTTCCAGGAGTACATTTTAGAGCATGACCAAGTTCCTTTCGTTTCTTGACAAGTTTCTTTGTAGAATTCTTCAGTCTGAAAATGGCATTGTATTCAACCTAGATATTGTGTATCTTGTTGTTTTGGATCATTAGACATAAGACATTTCACCTTAATAACTTCGCCTCTGACAAAACGAAAAGTAATATGTTCTCAAAGAGCTATCAAGTGCTTAAATGGACACCTAGGGCTGATTATTAGCGACTCTTATGCTGATACTTCGTTTTTTTCCTCAGCAATTGGTGGTTTTGTGTTGCTGGCCTAGATTGACACTTCCTACATGCTGCTCTGTAGAGCATGGCTATTTTGACTTCACGGATAAACGGATTGCATTTGTACTTTTTTTTCACATATACTATTGTTCAGTTTTGTTAGCATGTATCATTTTTACTTGTCTTGTCCATCGGTAGAAATCGAACATGGTTTCTCACAGAAATAGAATAACTACCCCCATATGGCTGGCCTCAGATGTAGAAGCATAAACTACAGAGTTGTCTTATACTTTTGATGGCCGTAAATAGAACTTGAAGCTTTTTTAGTATCTGACACTCTTGTAATCCTCGGAATTAATCAATGGTTATGTTCCTCCATCCTTTGCAGGGCATCATGCTAAGAAGTGGGTTTGTAGCTGGCCAGGAGGTACCCATGGCTGCCAGATCTGGTGTGACCATTCTGGCTCTGGCTGTGTTCATGCTGTGAAAGCTACAGCGTCTCGTGCGTGGTTTTAGGCCAAACCGGCCCTGGGCTTCGATTACCTCACCTCTCGCCACCGCACCCCAACCACAGTGGTGGTGATGCTCTGCGTCCGCTACAACCTGTTCAGGTGCCATCTACGTCTTCAACCGTCATGTCACAGCGACCCCCTCGACTCTGGTTCTTTTCCTGCGAGAGCAAGACCACCACCATACTAGAAGGTAGCAGCTATCCTTGTGGTTCTCATCTTTTTTGTGTCTATTTTTGTTGTTGTTCTGGCAAATATGATGCTGCTTTTGTATATAGATTCCAGGGTATGCCTTTTGGGGCTCACATTGACCCGACCACTAGTTCTAGTAATAAAATATGATCAGCTGTTTCATCTTGGGCATGTCTTGTTGTTGTTGTGCTGGCTGTGAACCTGGTTACTAGTGCCTAGCAATGTGCTTTGTATAGTAGTGTCTTTTGCTGGAATTTAATTTTCGAGGACTTGATGATCATGTGATGCTTAATTGCCTATGTATGTTCAGTAGCTGCCTAAGTTGATTGACAGTTTGAAATGGTGGTTGTAGAGTGATTGTGTCACATCGATTGACATTCTAGCATGTGTAGTTATTTTGACCCAATGTTGCTGAGATTGGAGCTAGACTGCAATAGGCAAAAACTTGAATTAATATAATCTACGAATTAGTCCTTCTCAACTAGAAAATATTTTAAATTTGGTTCTTTATGCTGGAACTGAACTTTGTACGCAGTTTGTTTGGAGTGTTCTGTGCAAAATTCGTAACTACAGATGAGGTAGCCTTCACTGTATTAGTTGTTGATGTGTTGTCATTTCTCAAGTATTTTAAACCTCAAATATACAAGAAGTTTGAATTGCACTAGTACAATCTTCCATGTATTAGCCCATGCTGAATTTTGCAACTAGTTTTAAGACTCTAGTTCCGCGTTTTGCCTCGAAACATGCCCAGAATTTGTAGAGGACAGTATGCTTTGGAGGAATGACCACACTGAGACAAATAAGGCAAGGGGAGTCCCAAACATGCCTCACATATCCACCTTTTTAACACTGCAGATTTACACACCATGATATACATCTATATTTATATACTTGGTTAATTTATCCTTTACCGTTTGAAGTAATTCAAGCGTCGAAGAAATTTTCAAATATATGGTAATGGAAATATGAGAATGTCTAGTAACTACTAAATTGGTATGGACAAATGAACAAGAAATAAATATAGAGTTAAACATGATTGTAGTCTTGAACTAAGCCCAATAACATGGCCTACACTGGACCATGAGCAATAGAGCTAAGTTGCAGGAAAGGGATTGCTACTTACTCGTTTTCATCAAAATAAACTGTTTCTCCACATAATCAGAATTAATCAAGCGCAAGTTGCAGGAAAGGGTTGCTACTTACTCGATGGAAGCCTATATTTTCATTTGACCAAACTAGCATGAAGATACGAGGGTATCTATCTAGATAAAGAACACTTGCCTACCTAAATCTTATTATCTTTCATGCAATTTTTTTACCACACTGGCTAATAGTTATTCCTTTTTTCCAATAGAAGCAAGAATGTACTTATATGAGATAATAAGTTTTGAAGTAGTTGTCAGAGTTTTTTACCTCGGATAGTTAAATACCATATCAACATCACAAATATTCCCGAAGATATGTTCTAGTATCTCCTCCTTGCAGCCATTATCTTTGCTATCTCATCATCACATGGTGAATCAAATCATAATACTTAATGTTCACTAATGTTTCCAACATGTAAATATAACTTTGTTGACATGAGAATCTATTCCTTTATGTGTTGAATGGTTTTGTTGCCTAGCAGAACAATCTTGCTATGAATACATTCCACTTGGTGCTGATATCTGCACAATGAATGCGTTTGTTTTAATACACATTTTTCTCTCTTTTCTTCCATGACATTTTTTTATCAGCTATGGCACTAGTAGGTTGCAGGTGTTATGTTTCTGTACCCTCAGCCTTTTTAGTGGACTATGTGTTTCCTCTTCCAGGAGTCCATGTTAGAGCATGCCCAAGTTCCTTTCGTTTCATGACAAGTTTCTTTGTAGGTTTTTTCAGTCTGAAAATGGCGTTGTATTCAACCTAGATATTGTGTATCTTGTTGTTTTGGATCATCAGACATTTCACCTTATTAAACTTTGCCTCCGAGAAAACAAAAAGTAATCTGTTCTCAAAGAGCTATCAAGTGCTTAAATGGACGCCTAGGGCTGATTATTAGCGACTCTTATGCTGATACTTCTTTTTTCCTGGTGGTTTCGTGTTGCTGGCCTAGATTGACACTTCCTACATTGCTATTTTGACTTCACGGATTGCATTTGTACTATTGTTTTTTTGCACATCTACTATTCTTCAGTTTTGTTAGCATGTATCATATTTTACTTGTCTTGTTCCGTCGGTAGAAATCTGTCATGGTTTCTCACAGAAGTAGAATAACTACCCCCATATGGCTGGCCTCGGATGTAGAAGTATAAACTATAGAGTTATCTTATACTTTGGATGGAGATGAATAGAACTTGAAACTTTGTTATTATCTGGCACTCTTGCAATTCTTGCGATTAATCAATGGTTATGTTCCTCCATCCTTTGCAGCGCATCAGCTAAGAAGTGGGTTTGTAGCTGGCCAGGAGGTACCCATGGCTGCCAGATCCGGCGTGACCGTTCTGGCTCCGGCTGTTTTGATGGTGTGAAAGCTGCAGCCTAATGTGTCTCGTGTGCGGTTTTAGGCCAAACCGGCCCTGGGCTTCGATTACCTCGCCTCTCGCCATCGCACCCCAACCACGGTGGTGGTGATGCTCTGCGTCTGCTACAACCTGTTCAGGTGCCATCTACGTATTCAACCGGCATGTCGCAGCCACCCCCTCGACTCTGGTTCTTTCCAGCGAGAACAAGACCACCACCATACTAGAAGGTAGCAGCTATCCTTGTGGTTCTCATCTTTCTTGTGTCTATTTTTTTTGTTGTTGTTCTGGCAAATATGATGTTGCTTTTGTATATAGATTTCAGGGTATGCCTTTTTGGGCTCACATTGATCCGGCCAGTAGTTCTAGTAATAAAATATGATCAGCTGTTGCATCTTGGGCATGTCTTGTTGTTGTTGTGATGGCTGTGAACCTGGTTACTAGTGCCTAGCAATGTGGTTTGTATAGTAGTGTCTTTTGCTGGAATTGAATTTTCGAGGACTTGATGATCATGTGATGCTTAATTGCCTATGTATGTTCAGTAGCTGCCTAAGTTGATTGAAAGTTTGAAACAGCGGTTGCAGAGTGATTGTGTCACATCGATTGACATTCTAGCATGTGTAGTTATTTTGACCCAATGCTAGCTGAGATTGGAGCTAGATTGCAATAGACAAATACTTGAATTAATATAATCTACGAATTAGTTTAAATACAGCAGATTGGTTCGTTGGAAAAAATGAACGAAAGAGATCCTTCTCAACTAGAAAATATTTTCATTTTGGTTCTTTATGCTGGAGCTGAACTTTGTTCGCAGTTTGTTTTGAGTGTTCTGTGCAAAATTCGTAACTGCAGATGAGTTAGCCTTCACTGTATTAGTTGTTGATGTGTTGTCATTTCTCAAGTATTTTCTTCATCTTTTGAGCTACCATTTCTCAGGTTTTTGTTCAGCACCAAATGGATGGATACTTCTCGATTTTTAGACCTCAAATATACGAGAAGTTCGAATTGTTTTCTTGGATAGTGGATATACGTGGTCCTGTGGAATAGTGGGTATGCATTCTCCATTCTTGGATAGTGGATGCAACTGAAGAAGTGCTTAAACCTACAATGCATCTTTCGAGAGCTTCTATGTGCTTCGCTTCATGTGCATATTGTTATTGATGATCTAATTTGACAATTTTTCTCTTGTTTGCAGAATGGGTTGTGATGATCCCAGAGGTACGCATATAACTATGTACATAGAGAAGTTGAGAGACGACAATGCCACACTCAGGTTAGTGCTTATACTCTGATGGATATTTCTGTTGAGGACTTGGCCCGTGTAGTGATTTTAAGAGTACATAATGTTTTTGGTATTTTGTTTCTCTCCAGCATTGATGGAATTGGGAATCAAGAACCACTTTACTCTAATGTAGTTTAGGCAACGTTAAACTGGCTTCTAGCTTGCTTGCTATCCCAAATTCTTGCTTCTATAGTTTACATCAGGGGTCCTGTAGGGCAAGCGAGAGTTGTTTCTGGCATGCACGAGTTGTGTCTATGATCTCAGTCTTTTCACCTTGGAGTTGCAATGCATCCTTGATAATATTTTATTCTTTTGTGTTCTTTTCTTTCCTTGTTTGGTTTGTTTGGGCAAGATGAAGATGACATTATTTTGTCGATGGAGGGTATGATGTCCAATGATCATGTATTACCTTTATTTGATCACACCCCCACTTAGTTCAATTCTTTATTTTGCATGAAAAATTTCGCTGGTTAATTATATTGTCTCCTTGAATTTGGTGGTTTGTTATTTTTTTTGGATGAAAGTGGTGTCATGCAGATGAGGAGACACAAGTTTCTATGTAATTTGTGTCTCAGGCATTTCTGTGATGTCATTCTCCTTTTCACCTTGGGTCTCGATGATGCCATTTGCGTTCTTAGTACTTTCCTTACATAATGTTTTTATTATTGGTTTAATGGGCTAGGGATGAGATGATTAATTTCCCTATTTGATTGATTGGCTGATATGATGGCCTAAATACTAAAGGAATCTTATCATCTCATTTCCATGAGAAAAAAAGATGTTTTTTTTGCTTTCCTTCTATGTCTTTGCCAATGTAAATTGTGTCTTGTTGTTTTTGGAGGAGCATTGTTGATGTAGATGAGGTGACACAAGTTTTATGGGTAATTCGCGTCCGAGGCATCTCTGTGATGTCACTCTTTTCACCTTGGAGATCTTATGCACGAGGATTGAGGAGGACTGTCTTTAAAAAACTTTTATTGAGAATTATCCATGATTGAGTTGTTCACTTTAGGATCTGAAAGTTCTCGGATTATTTAGTTATTGTGTGTAGCTAAATCTCCCTCTTTCTTGGTTACCATCTGAATTATTTCTAAACATTGATAGCACATCATCAAGTGGATGAATGCATATTTCTGCTGTTCATATGCATTGATGTTAATTAGTGAAGCTACTACTACTAATGTCCAACTACATAGGAAATGTACATGTTCAGATTTCTGAAGTTTAGTACTGATGTGGTGCTTGCTTATGTTATAGCAGCTTCGAAGGGATGCTGCTACAACCTGAGGCGGCAGGGGTGATAGGAGGTGAGCGACGGGTTTAGGGTGGACAACAACTTGCTCTTACTTAGCTCAGACGACATTAGGGACGAGAGCGCCTATGGACCACTAGGTGACTCCTGGCGCCTTCTCTTCTCTCTTCAAAAATTGCTCCATCAGCTCTCTATGCTGGTAGCTTGATGATGGCTAATCGAATTTGTATTAGTTATTTGATGTCTTATCTTGTGTATCATTTGCGTCTGAATGTTATATTAGCTGAGCTATTCTTTTATCAGTAGTCAGCAAATCTCCATTTTTCTTAATTTATCTGCTGTATTAATGGTTGGTTGTTAAGTTTCGTCAATAGTTTTTAGTTTGGCTATTTATCTTTTAGAAGACACTTCATCATGTATTTGTAAGTGACAAACATTAAAAGTCGCACGTGCATTTATTTGAAATGCATTGCATTGCAAGGCTAAATACTCCTGGGTGACCGATAGCGAAGTAGTACCGTGAGGGAAAGGTGAAAAGAACCCCCAGTGGGTAGTGAAATAGAACGTGAAACCGTGCTGAGCTCCCAAGCAGTGGGAGGGGAAAGTGATCTCTGACCGCGTGCCTGTTGAAGAATAAGCCGTCGACTCATAGGCAGTGGCTTGGTTGTCTTTTTTGCCTTTCCCTCAATTTTTTTCCCTTTTGGGAACTCTTTGAGGTGGCTATCATTTTAATGGAAAGGGGAAAACTGCTACAAGGGACAATGTGCCACTTTGGCAAAGTGAGATACAAGATTTGGTGTTTGTCTTGTTGCATCATGCATGCTATCAAATTTTGGAGTGTGCCATTGATTTACTTTTACAGTTTATCATGGTAAGCAGTGAATAATTTAGCGGGTAAGGTCCAGGCCCCTAACACTGTGATGTTGAACCATCTCCACCCTATGTCATAGTGGATTAATTGACATTGCTTTATCGTGCCTTTCTCTTTGTTAGAAACACATCAAAACTTTGAAGTTGTTGAGTGCTCAGGTTTTGCATTAGATCTCCCGTTGCACCTTTTTTTCCTGTTAATAATATATTATACTTTTTCCTACATTATATGCCGGCAGTATCTGTATGTTTAAGTGGCTTCCTCGAACTATAGGCTTTCTTCTTATGTTTGCTTTGAGGTTTTTCTTTCCATGTTGTCTTTACAGATCGTTTTATTTATTCCAAAACTTGGTTGATAGTCTAGTTGGGTATCATATTTTAGCTGCTAATGGCTTTATTTTGGTATACCAAGTGGTTTTGTTGGCTGGGTAGATTTCACATGATGGTTCGCATGAAATGGCATTATTGCCTTGTGGCTGGGTTGTTTGTGCACATTCGCAGGAAATGGTATAACATGGTTTAGTTGGATTCCAATATGAAAGCTAAACCTTAATTCTTTTCTTAAGTGTTTCTTTTTTGTAATCTTGAGCTTTTTTTTTTTAGTTTAGAGCGGTTAATGGTTGCTTAGTTGTTGATGGTTGGATGCTATTGGCCACTAAATATGCTGCCTTTTGATACGGTGCTTAGTTGCTTAGTATTTTCCGTGTGCAATCATTGGTAATGAACATTTTACTGATGTCGTTTCTATTAGCAGCAGGTTCCACTTCTTCTGGTGCAGGTGGAGGTGATTCAGCTTTGCGTTGAGGACGGCCTAGGTAAAACCCTTATGGTGAGCTCCAGGTTCACCCCTTTGATCTCCAGCTCCCTTGCGTTCGCGCTATGTTATGCTCTGTCCATCACCTGTATTTCGAATTATGGTTGTGATGGCTATCTTGCCATCTAGCTTTCTAAATTCTATTGCTAGAAATCTAATATCTATGCATGGTTATTTGAGGTCTTGATGCTAGTATTCTTGTTTAGCCAATTAAATTAATGATTTTTTGTTAGTTGCCCCAGCTTGTTGCTATATAGTTCTCGATTCTAATATTTAGTACTGTGGTCTTGATCATGTCTTGTTTTGGGAGAATAGCTCCATTATTCGACGTTGTTCTAGTTTGTGTTCATGGTTCCATCACGGACCCTGACTTCTATGTTCCGCATTATATTGACAAATTTGTTACTGCTATAAATTTTATGTGCACATTTATCTTGCATTAGCATCCTTCTTCAGTTGATGTTTTTGTCTTGTATGGTAAGATAGGTTGCTGATGGGGATAAGAATGTTGCACCACATGTGGGCTTTATTTTGTTATGCCAAGTGGCTTTGTTGGCTGGGTTAATTTCACATGGCAGTACACATGATTTAGTAGCAGATTGACTAGCTTATAAATCATATTGTGTATGTTTTTAGTGCTTTAGTGCCTCTTAAGTTTGATGGGATCTTGTGTTGTTTCCCATGAACAAATCCTATGGTAGAATATCCTTTATGCCGTACTTAGGTGTATTGTATAAGCATGTGTAACTCTCAATGATGAATTATGTACAGGACGTGTATTATTTACCTTGTATTAATTTCCTCAGGTAGCTAGCATATTGATATGTAGTTGAATGCTTTTTTTTATTACACACAATATATGTTTGCTTAATATGACTTATCTTTCTGCATGTGCTGCTGTTTATCTCAAAGATAGATTTGTACCCCTAAGCCGCTGTTTATCAATTCGCCTTGTGTTGCCTATGAATGATCTTGATTTAAGCCTTTCCAGTTTTGATGCAGGCCCGGTTGGCCCTTAGCTTTGACTACTTGCTCCTTCACCTCTGCCTCGGTGTTGTGTGATGGTGCCGAGTTCAGCGTGCCATGCGATGATAGTGGTGGTCTTCTTCCCCGTCTCTGTGGTTTAGGTAAAGTTCTTGGGTTTATCATCTTTTCTTCTATGTGCTTTATTGATACCACAACTCAACTCAAGTGCACACCTTAAGCCAAGTTCTCTTGTTGGAATTAGTGAGGAGCCATATGTTCGTCCATCGATGTTTAGTGCTCTGAACGTCTAATTGAACCATACACAAGGAACCATTAATCTATGAATGAGTGTAAATACAGTAGATTGGTTCGTTGGAAAAATGAACGAAAGAGATATGCTAGTCCTCAATTGGATTTTTTTGTGGCTCTTTATTCTAGAACTAAACTTTGAACGCAGTTTGTTTGGGGCATTCAGTGCAAAATCCATAACTGCAGCTAAGGTAGCCTTCACTGTATTAGTTGTTGTGTGTTGTCATTTCTCAAGTTTTTGTCTTCATTTGAGCTTTCATTTCTAAGGTTTTAGGTCAGCACCAAATGGATGGACTCTTCTCGGTATTTATACCTCAAATATACGTGAAGTTTGAATTGCTTTCTTGGATATAGTGGATGTATTTGCTTCTGTGGTCCCGCTGAATCTCATTTCATTTGTTTTAAACTTCTCTTTTGTGGATTTTTCATGTTACTTAGTTGATGAATTAATTGTTCTTATGTAGTAGTATGGCAAGCAGTATCATGCAATACAATTTGTATCTAGGAGAAAAAACTTGGTAGTTTTCGTTGTTAGTCATTTGCCGATTACTATTATGTCCTTGTGTTTTAGAGCTTTGCTTACACTCGTCTTCATACTCCCCCAAAAAAGAGAAGGGAGTGAAAATACATAGTAGATAGAGATGATTCAATCATCACTAATCATATCAGTGTTAGATCTAGAGAATATTTTCAACCTTCTATGCAGCTATTTTTGTTAGATATCTGAACTTTATGCTAAAGAGGCGGAGGCGGAAATACAATATGACGAGTGCCTGTAATTTCAGATCTTGCAGCTAGACATGCTTTGAGAACTACTGCTGCATCTCTAGCTCATTTTTTTGTTCAAAGTTTCAAAGCCGACATGTGGTTGCTGTAAAGCACTCTCCTTTGTTTTGCAACCACAAACATAGTTGATACTGGCAGATGATTTGTAGTTCATACTTGCCGCTGGATCAATTTTGCTCTGCTGAAATACATTCCAACTCTTTGGAATGGAGGGTTTATACGTGTACACTTGTGTCCAGTGGGGATTAACAGTTTATACTAGCTGCATTTAACACTTGTGTTCTGCGAGGAATCAAGAACCGAGTTGCTGCATGAATCGTCATAAACACGTAATAGTGAGAGTGCTTAACGTGGGCTCTGAATGAATAAACACTGCTAGGAGTGCCAACTGATTTCAGTACTAGCATTGCCTGGATTTATGCATTAATCCTCTAGTCATCTATTTCTTCTTGAGTCTTGAGCAATATTTCTCAAGTTCCCAGTTTCATGTAAATTAATTTGGACAGAGAGAGAGAGATATGACTAGCATTTGCATGGAAATGTGCAGAGAAATTTTGTGATTGAATACTTTCCTTGCGATTAATGTTTTCATTTGTTCATTAAATTAATGAAATAAGTGGATCATTCTATAAATTGGTATTCTTTGTATTAAATAAGTCTGGAATCAATTAAATTTGAGATTGCTGCTTGATCAGTACGGCCTTGGAAGACTTGAGGGCCGGACTTAGTTTACTTGCTATTGTGGTAACATGCAGAAGAACTGCTACGAGTTCAGCTTTACAAACGGAATAAAATCCATTCCCGTCGAAAGGATTTAATAGCTGATGCAGCCCCAACTTACCTTCTTGTTGTGTATATATGCTGATTGGCTTTTCCTCATATTATGGCAGTATTATTGCTCATGATACGTCTTAGGGTCTTGTTTCTGTTCCTCATGGGCTAATTGGGGAGATCTGGGGCTATCTCCTGAATCCAACAACGCCGAGTGAACTTTCCAATTTGTCTCCGAGGGAATGGCATTCTCATGGAGCATAGAAAATAATTAGGTATGTTCCCACTTATAAAATTAAATAAATAAAGGGAAACATGTGTGTTACTTTGGCATCTAGTTTCAAAACCCTCGTTTGACTGGTAAATATAAAAATCATGCTATGTAAAAATAAAGAACAACATCATGTGTAATCAGGAGGGTTGCCATTCTTTTATATCATAAGATTTAATGATGTGGCTCAGCTTGATCAAGTTTCCTTGTAAATTATATCAAAAGATTGAATCGTGAGCTTCTTGTTTGAATTCAGTGAGAAATGAGCTACATCTGCGTTATTAAATAGAGGAACTTATGCACTATTTTCCATTACTAGAATGTATTTTTTGTGTCTTAAATGCAGTCTCATCACCATATCAGGAGGTAGTTCTATGTGATTTTAGTAGGTTTCTCTTTATCAGATCAATTTGGTGATGTTCTTTTTCTGCTTGTGCCGCAAAGGAGGTGATGAGGCGCTGGGCGGAGATGATGTTGTGCTGCTGCAGCGTGGACTGCGGGAAGCTGTAGCACAAGGTGATTCATGATCTGTGGGTTGGGAGATTTTGACTTCAGTCTCGACGAGGACGACCACCAAGGTCCGCCCATAATACTCTTTCCACAACCCCTCCACTCTTTGTGCATCCCCTGCTGTGATTGGATTAGATTTTGGCGTGGGAAAACATTGAGTGGTGGGCTTATATGAGGGGAACGCACTGCTCTGATTCAATAGCAATAGCAGTGTTTTGTTCTCTACAGTACTGAGTGCAATTCAGGGTCTTGAGTGCATTTTGATTGCCATTTGTACTTGCTACAAAGGAAAACATATAGTTATACCTGTGAAGCACTGCGCTAAAGGTTTTCTTTTTTCTATCTACATAAATGCATGAGCTGATATGTATTTAGGTCCTAGAGCTAGCTTTTCATTATCAATTGCTTCAACAATGACAGCTTGTTGTTGATGTTGATAACATGACATCTTTAGTGGTATTTTGTCAGCATGTGTGTCAGTTTTGCTTATTTCATCCCAATTTTTTAGTTCTAGTAGGTGGTGCTCTGTTCTAAAATTTTGTTAGTTATTTGTTTTTTGGGAGGTTTCTCATGTTTATTTTATGCTCCCAAACACTGAATACTGGAGTGTTTTTATTCAGTGAGATAGTGTCTTTCATTTTATTTAAGTTTGTTTATTTTGTTGATAGACTATGAAACAAGGTACTCCCTCGGGTTCATATTAAATGACTCAACTTTGTCTAGATACACATGCATCTAGTCCAAAAACTTAACTAGATTCATACGAATGTAGACAAAGTAGAGTCCATTAATATGAACCGTAGGGAGTATTTAATTTGTCCCATACACTCTAATGCTAATAATTACCTTTTTGTTCTATCACCAGGCATTCAGTACCTCTGCATTCTACACCAATAACTTCACAATTAGGAGGAGCAAGTACTTCTAGTGGCCCATAGTTTAGAACCTCAGCATTTTCTTTCATATGGCCTAGTTGGTTCAACAACAAGCAGCAGAGACACTAAAAATGCACTACAAAAGGCATATGAAAATGCTATCAGCAGACAGATAGAGGTAATGAGTGTCTTTTCTTGAAGCCATCTGCTTTATTCTTGGTATTTGTATGTAACTGCTGAGTGATGCATATGAAATTGCTACAAATACCAATATAAATAATTTTCTGAATAACACCTACATGCCCAACTATTTTCAGCTGAAAGAAATTTATGCAAATGAAACTTGTGAAACTTATAATTTGTGGCTGCTGTGCAATTTCTTTCTACTTAATACTACGTGATTCGAAATATCAAATTTGGTGCTATGACTAGTGTGAGCCAGCATTACTATTAAAGCCAAGTTGTGAAGTCTAGCACTACCAGTTTATAATATTTAGGTGCAGATTTATCCTTCATTTGTTGTTTCTGAATGTCTACTCTAGATTTAAAAGCTATGAGTTTGTAAATTTATTATATGCTCTTGACAATAACATGCATGCACTCCTAAGTCATCAGCAAACAGATTGATGCTTGTCAAAACTGAGGAAGCCCTTTCCGTTTTTGTAAGATGAAGGAATACTAGTAAGCTCATTCTATACAAGAGTGGTACTATTATTTCACTGGAACACCTTCCGCTCATCGAATGCTAGTTTACTAGTTATGAACAATCATGATTGTCACTTACTGAACATACTTTGTACTCGTGTTGATGCTGGGCATTGCCTGGTATATCTTGTTTGTGTGTTGAATAATAGTTTCTTGTACCATGTAGTTGGGTCTGTCTTTGTTTGTTGTTGTGCAGGTGATGGACGAGTTGAGGTTGTGCCAGTTGTGCAGCAGCCACGGTGCCTCCAGCACTCGGACCCTGGTCACAGCTGGGCTATAGCTAGGAGTCGCGCAACTACTTCGCTCGGTGGTGCTAACTTGTGGTCATGTTGTCCCAACATCCACCTCCTTGCAGCAGCTGCCTGTTATGTTTGTTGATTGTATGGCGTCTCACTGTGTCCCCATGGATGGCTGGCTTTATGTGTTGCTACTCGCTATGTTCCAGTTGATAGTAGATGATGTATTTTCCTTAATTTTGAAGCCTCACATGTAGATATTAGAGTTGTCTCTGTCTACTTGAACGCCGAGGCCAATACTGTGTGTTTGCTTCCAGCTGGTTGAGACTTGCTCGATGAAACAATTTTTAGCAGGGATAGCAAAACAATAGAAGTATTTATGTCTGTCATACATGTGTATATCGATCAAAGTTCTATTCTCTTCCCAACTTGGGCCGTTGAGAACAAGTTTGAGATAGCTTCTTTGCTTTTCTTGTACTTGAGCTTTTAAGATGTATCAAACGTTTCTTATTTACTAGCTAGCTTATTTATAAAGCTTCCTTGATCCTTGTGATGTTGGTTGTATCTGTGATTGCCGTGACTGTCTCGAGCAGCTATGTAGAGCTGTAGACTGAATTCACATGCATGTGTTGTAGTTGCAGCGATGATCTCCATATTTATTTATTTCTTCAAGTGATTGTAAGCTCAAGCGTTGGCGTTTTGTCTTGGCCTGGTGTTGCTAGCTGATTTCCAACTTCTAAGTACCCAATCGATCGATTCGTCTAGTCTGGGAAATTAGAGGTACAGGAAAACCAGTAATGATTGCTAGTACTTCCTCATACCCAAGTTAGCCAGGATCCCCAAAAAAACTTTTTTTATCAAAGTTAAACTTTTTAAGGTTTAAGGAACTAAAAAAAAATCAACATCTACAATTTGATATGGACATAATACGGAAATATATTTCATGGTGATTCTAACAATATTGATTCGATATTACAATTGTTGACTTTATTTTTCTATATAGTGGCACTTCGAGAAGTTTTACTTTGTAAAATATACTCCCTCCGTTCTTTTCTATAGTGCCTATTGTTTTTTCGGTTTTGTTTCAGAATATAAGAGTAAAGCTATGTTTTTTTGCAAAGAAATCCTTCCACCGATCTGTTCTCGTCCAGGAAATCTGATCAACCAGATTCATTTCCAGAAAACGTGCGTATACCGTATGTTCCGTCCAGAAAACATGGAAACAAACTGATCGATCGCACGACCTCCTCTCTCTCACATCTCTTGTTTCCGCGATCAGTTATAGAAACAGCACGATCTCCTCCGATCTGATTCTGTTTCCTATTTTCTCTCTAATCTCGGTAGGGGGTTTTGTGTCAAAACTATTGTTTGCGCTAATTTCTGTGCAAAAAAAGAATAGGCATTATAGAAAGAAACGGAGGGAGTAATAGACATCCTATTTTAGGAAGAAGATACTAGCACATACGTAGTGTATGGATATCACAGGCCAGGACGCTCATTCAATTTCTTTTCATCACATCATTTGCGGCGGAATCGATACACTAGGGTGGGATCGGTCGTTGATTATAGGATTATACTAGGGTGGGATCGGACGGACTGCAGCCGTGAATGTCCCTTAGTTTTCGGGATCTTCCTTCACTGATCCACATTACCAATCCCAGTCGCGCCTCCACCTGGACGGTTGGTTGTGCTTCCCTGTGACCAAGGGCGACGGATTGGAAACAAAATTAGTGGGAGGGAGATGGAGCCGAGGGAAGGGAGTCCTGAAATTTCAAACGAAATCCGAGCCACTAACTTTGGCTTCCGTCCTTTCGATAATTGGTTGCGTTTGCTTCCAATATCACTGGAACTGATTAGAGCATTGACAACAATGTCTACTCAGTTGTCTATAACATGTGCCACATAGGAGTTTGTACGACTTGGAAGGGAGAAACCGCACGAGTCCATATGTAAAATTACTGTGTTTCCGTGTAGATCGTCTCTTATAGATAGTCTTCATCCCGTTGTACAGATGCCCTCGACTAGTACCCCAGATCGTGGTGGGTCATGAGTACTCGTCCAGGAATGTGCTGGTAACTGCGCACAATCGCTAGTCCAGACTAACCATTGTATAAGGTGTCTGTTGTACTGTCTAAAAGTGACGTGGAAAAGGTTTCAATATTGTATAAACTAGTGCACATGCCCTTGCAGTGCTAGCTCTTTCAGTAAAAAAAGAAGGCAAGTGATTTGCGGACGGCATGACGGCATGAATTAGGAGAAAGAAAATATAGGCAATTAATTACGATGAAGGAGAATCGGCTCCTACCCTCCATGGTTCCACATTACCAATTCAGGGCATGCTGCGCATCTGGACGGCCGGTTGCGCCTCCCTGTGATCAAGGCACCTGATTGGAAACAAAATTAGCGGGAAGAGGATGGAAACAAAATGGCGCGGAGCGGAGCTCCGGGATTTTGAACGAAATCTGAGCCATAACTTTAGCCTCCGCATCTATAAATATGAGATGAAGTGAAGCTAACGCGTGCGTCGCGTGTGACTTAGACTTTGACTCTTGCTCGGTGAGGTGAGGTGAGCCCTGCTCCGCCGATGGTCCGTCCATCCATACTGCCGATTTCATTCTTCTCGCCTGCTGATCCATCGTCGATCCATGGATCATAGCCGGTTTCATTATAACCGGCCGTCAGTCAGGCAAAGAAGGCGAGCCAGCATTTTCGTTCCGATGCATCCAGCAGGCAAGTATCTTTCAGTTGTGGTTATTTGGGTGGTTAGGTCCATCCATGGATCGATGATCGACCCCTCACGCGCGCACATGCACTTAATTATTATCAGTTAATAATACGTAGTGGATTGATTTTTATCTTGTTTGCACAATTGTACAGAATTGATGGAGCTGCAGATCGAGGCCGGCTTGTCGCGAGGAGGTGGGAAAAGAAAGAGAGGAGATTACAACATGGATCGATGGATGCCAACCAATTAATCGCGGTCCGTCTTTCTCTGTTTTTCTTTGTAGCATATAGCATATGCATTGTCTCATTTCTCTTGATGACTCTTATTTACTATTAACGAAATGAAGCGGGAAGTACGCTTTAGATGATAGGGGAGGAATGCGCCGCCCTTGCATTGCACCACCCACCCACGGCCGCCCTCCATGAATCCTCAGAGGAGTTCTGCATGGTGACCGCGTCGCGCATCCGTCGCAGGGCGTCGCGCGCATAGCCGACCTGATGCATGGCTTGGCACAGAAGCTGCTCGGAGTCCGCTCGCCGGAGCTTGGCGGACTAGGACCGGCGCGCGTCGATGACGTCTCCGAGCGCGCGCTGCTCCCCGGCGTCGGCGACGTTGGGCAATTATTTGAACCGGAGGGAGTAGTTTAATCAAGTTAAATGTACTAGTTTGAGTAAAATTTGTGTAAATTTGTTTCAAATTTGTATGAATTTGAATTTAAGAAGTTAATGTAAGAGGTCGATTAGAAACAACTATTTTCTCAAGGAGCAAATATACTCCTCTAGATGAGGGATACTCTAATCTGATGCCGTTGGCTCATAAACCACCAATGGGCACGTTGCTAATGAACACTTCATCAAATTTAACCTGGGCGAGGAAAAAAACAAGCCTACACCAGAGTGGCATCAAAGAAACCATTTTAGACCAACTCTTCAGAAATGCGAGCTCAACGAAATTAACTTGCTAAATCGCCCGCTACACTTGGATAAATAAAAGGGAGAACCCAACTATTTGCAATCTTACATTTGTTGCAAGGCCAATTGGGACATATCTTTTGTCAGACATGTCCTCAATGCCCTTTCATACTAGCAATCAGATCATTGTATTTTGCTTTTGGCCGGGTGTTTCCGTCCCTCAAGGGCCACGATCTTTCAAATTTAAGAATTATTGGACCAAGAGTCATAAATGAAGCTTGGCCCGAGCATGGCCCTCGTGATAAACCGTTCCATGTGTTTTTTCACAAGCTCACGAAGTGTATGCAAGAAATTCTCCCTCCTACGAGCGTTGACATTTGCGTGAAATAACTTTGTAATGAGCACCATTGTCGAGGACAAGTGTTTTTTGTCGCGGAAGCCCTTTCCCCATGACAAGTGATTACCAATATAATAACTTTGTAATGAGCACCATATTTCTTCTTGCTTGACCTCATGCAACGGTGTGGCTTCCCCGCTAGATATCGAAATTGGGTTGCAACCTTCCTTATCGCCGCCTCCTCTCATGCTCCTCAATGGGGTGCCGGGGGACCCCATAGCGCATGGGAGGGGGCTACAACAATGGTACCCGCTTCCATTCGACCATACTATTTACATGTTGCAACAGCTCCTCAACAAGACCAAGGAAAAAAAATATAAACCTTTATTGTCTTAAAGGTCGCAGTCCAATGATTCACACCTCCTACTACAACTCTAACTTTCCTTAATATATCTTGGGCTTCCGAATCTTCTTATTCTTCGGGTAGTGGGCCTTCAGTAAACCCCGGGTACTATCTTCGGCAGGCCCATTTGGGATGCCTATGTCACCAAGCAATCCCAATGAGGGGTTCCTCCAGTAAAGCCTCGCTACGTACCTTGGTAACTGCTCCATTAGGCTCCTGTTTGTAACAGCCGTATCCCTTAAGTCGATGGCCGTGCATCGGCTTTGAATTCTTAAGTCGATGTCTACGCATCGGCTGTGCCCAAAAAATTTGGATTTTCCATTTTTACGGCCGATTTGTTTACGTATCGGCCCCATCTTGAGCTGTTCTGCTGGGGCATTTGGCATCCACTCCAAGCTTCGTATCCTCGTGTCTCATCCATCTATGTGCCCCCGAGCCGATTCTGTCAAGTAATTGATGGTATCGGCTCTTCAGGTATCTGTTGGATCAATGCTGAACACAGACAAAAGTATGTTGAGGATAATTTTGACCGATTGCAGGAATCGGCCTCCCTTTCCATTGCAATGTTTGACGATGGTTTGCAACTTCGGATTTCCACTATGTGGCATGCTGGAGATAAGATCCTTTGCTTTTCATTTTTGAGGGCCGATCTCAGGGATCGGCCTTGCCACGTACGTCCAATGTCTTGGACCTGCTACTCCGTCCGGGTCATGGATACCATGTTTGTATCGGCCGATGTCTCTGCATCGGCATCGCCGTGCATCGGCTTTCGCTGTTTTGGGCGCCATACTTTCTTTGGCGGGCGCGCCGTCTCCAATGTTTGCTGAATTTTCACGGCCAGATCGGGCCGTGCTCTTCTCAACGTGTATACTGTGCCTCGGCTTCTTCCAGGTTTCGCAGCTGCTGCACTCTACGCTTCTGAGAGTGGCTGAGTCCATCAGGGCACCACCTTGGTCGGTGATACCTATCTTCTTCTCCATCTGACTCCTCGTGATGTCCGGGATCACATCCGGGACTCCGAACAAATATTCCAACTTCATTCCATATTCAAGTACTACCATTTCAACATCCAACTTTAAGTGTGTCACCCTACGGTTCGCGAACTATGCGGACATGGTTGAGTACTCACTCCGACCAATAACCAATAGCGGGATCGGAGATCCATAATGGCTCCCACATATTCAACGATGACTTTAGTGATCGAATGAACCATTCACATACGATACCAATTCCCTTTGTCACACGATATTTTACTTGTCCGAGGTTTGATCATCGGTATCACACTATACCTTGTTCAACCTCGTCTCTGACAAGTACTCTTTACTCGTACCGTGGTATGTGGTCTCTTATGAACTTATTCATATGCTTGCAAGACATTAGACGACATTCCACCGAGAGGGCCCAGTATATCTATCCGTCATCGGGATGGACAAATCCCACTATTGATCCATATGCCTCAACTCATACTTTCCGGATACTTAATCCCACCTTTATAACCACCCATTTACGCAGTGGCGTTTGATGTAATCAAAGTACCTTTCCGATATAAGTGATTTACATGATCTCATGGTCATAAGGACTAGGTAACTATGTATCGAAAGCTTATAGCAAATAACTTAATGACGTGATCTTATGCTACGCTTAATTGGGTGTGTCCATTACATCATTCATACAATGATATAACCTTGTTATTAATAACATCCAATGTTCATGATTATGAAACTAATCATCTATTAATCAACAAGCTAGTTAAGAGGCTTACTAGGGACTCTTTGTTGTTTACATATCACACATGTATCAATGTTTCAGTTAATACAATTATAGCATGGTATATAAACATTTATCATAAACATAAAGATATATAATAACCACTTTTATTATTGCCTCTTGGGCATATCTCCAACAAGATCTGTCTCAACTCTCAACTTCTCCTTGCGAATAAGCTCTGAATTCTTCTTTTCTTCCTCCACAATACGCTTCAGCTCGAATATCATCAGGTTTTTACGGGCCAATTCATCACCTAAATTGGCCACCTTTTCCTCCAAATCCATCCTCTGGCTACACCACTGGGTTGATTCATCTTGGTATGCAATGTACCATGGATCATCAGCTTGCCTGGCTAACTGTAACAATAATGGAAAAAGAACAACTGAAATCACCCCAACAGGCCATGGCGGAACTTCAAATTCAACGGTAGTACAGAGAGCTGAAGCTATATACCCGCACTTCCGACGAGGTAGGAGAAGTAGAACGTGGCCACGACATGATCGAATCCCCACCCTCGCCGGTGTACCCGCTACGACGAGACATTGAGGACTATTTCGTACCCAAACTCCAATAAATTACGGGAACCGAATCGATTAGGGGCGGGGGAGGCAGAAGCGGAGGTCTACCAATTGGTGCGCGGAACAAATCCCGGTCGTCGTGGGCGGCGGATCTGCGGCGGACTTTCCTGCGGTGGGTACAATGCGTGCGGACGAAACAAGTGCTGGAGCCGTGGTTGACGTGCAGCGCAGTTCGTCCGACGCCGCCGGGGAGACAGAGCCGGCGGCGCGACGGCGCGGCGATGGCTGCTCCGTCCGACGGTGGGGAACGAGCTGCCAGCGGTTCTCCGGTCTAGCTTAAGAATAATTAATTAGCGAACTTGTTGCTTCTCTCTATGATATTCTCTAAAGACATATATCGAGCGGCAATATATTTTTTCTCTCTAAATAAATAGACGACCCCACTGGTCATTGGCTGCGGCATGAGCGGCAATATATGTCTTTTCCTGAAAATAGACGACCCCACTGGTCATTAGCTGCGGAGCCCCAGAGCGCAATATATGAGTTTCTCTAAATAAATAGACGACCGGGTCATTGGCCGCAGCACGAGCGGCAATATATGTCTTTTCCTGAAAAATAGACGACCCACTGGTCATTGGCTGGAGGCCCCACAGCGGCAATATATGAGTTTCCTAAATAAATAGACGACCTTGGTCATTGGCTGCGGCAGCCCACGAGCGGCAATATATGTCTTTTTGAAAAATATCGACCCCACGGTCATTGGCTGCGGCAGCCCTATAGAGCGGCCCCATTTGTCATTGGCAGCACCGCGTATAAAATCATGAAATAAAACGGCCCACACGTCAGTGATAGATGGATGGCTGCTCCGACGTGTCTCCGACCCTACCCGTCGGCACGAGACGGTCAGGGAGGAGCTGCCCTGTGCGGCCCCACCCGGTCAGACTAACGGTCAAGGCCTCTGACCTGACGGCTACCGGCCGTTCCAGCACTTGTGCGTGTTTCAAACTAGAGGAGGGGAATGTTCATGATTATGAAACTAATCATCTATTAATCAACAAGCTAGTTAAGAGGCTTACTAGGGACTCTTTGTTGTTTACATATCACACATGTATCAATGTTTCGGTTAATACAATTATAGCATGGTATATAAAAATTTATCATAAACATAAAGATATATAATAACCACTTTTATTATTGCCTCTTGGGCATATCTCCAACACTGCGGAGCACCATGCTCACTAAGGAGGTCTTGGCGTTGAAGACTAGATCATTTCGCGCCTTCCATATCGACCACGGGACCGTCGCAATATCGGCGTGCCAGACGTGGGTCGCCGTCCTATGGGGTGGTGACAAGTCCCAGAGGGAGAAAGTGCCCGCCGGTATGGGGGTGCCGAGCTAGCCCCACAACACGGAAGCAATAGAATAGTCAAAGAAGAGGTGCCTCCCCATCTCCGGCAGTGGGCAGGCCGCGCACACATCGGAGGGCGCACGGTTCTTGAAGAAGAGGTTGGCTCGCGTGCTGAGCCTGTCGATGTCGGTGAGGTACGAGAAGATTTACACCTTGCTGGGTAGCCTAAGTCCCCAGGACATACATGCAGACACGTCCAAGGCATGCCTTGGGGAGAGCATGTGGTATGCCTCCCTGGAGCTGAACGGGGGAGCCGAGTGGGAGTCGATGAAGCGAAGATCCTGTCCGACGAAAAGATCTGCGGAGCCCACGATGCCCTGGACAGCCCAAAGCTCACGCTCGGGCGCACCTTTGAGGCGGGGCTAGAGTGAGAAGCCCGACGAGACGACCAAAACCACCGATGCAGGTTTATAAATATTCAATTGGGTATGCGCACATTGGTTTGTGCAACTCAGAGTTTAGAAATATGTGCTAAAATTGAAAAAATATTTTATTCGCAATTTGGGTTTGGAAATGGAATTGATTGGTTGACTAGTGGCACACTCTTAAGCCTATAAATGCACTTAAGTCGTGTGGACACTTTTAGGTCTAGAAATGTGCAATTGGGTAGCTGTCCAATGTGCCTAAAACTGAATGCTTTGAAGCAAGAAACTTCACAATTTTTTTGGGACAATGATGGATCTAGAACTATAATACGATTTGGGTAGTTTTAAGCATAAGGCCTAAGCCCAACTTTAAATTATTAAAGCCACGGAACCTGCAGATACAGAGTGCATACATAGCAAACACAGCTTACAGGACACAGAGATACAAGCTAACAAAAGATAAAACTAGGAGTTTCGCTTGTCGTGTCCATCGTCTTCTCGAACGCCGACACCAAGAGAAGCAAGGGCAGTAGGGAGCATCATCCGCATGCATACTGTTTGCATCTCTGCCACAAGAGTGAAAGGAGACCGGCTCACGGTCTCTGACTCCGAAGAGGGATCCCATCCCTCTCTCCCTGGATCGCAGGGCGCCACACCGTCGGAAGGCAGAGAGGTTCCCCCAAGAACGCACCATAGCTGAGTCTACCCAAAGATCATTGGTAAGACCAAGACAAGCTATTGCACCATAAGCCATGCCACGGCCACTGCCAACCCACATCACCGTCCAGAGGACATGCACGCTGATGAACGAAGGCGCACCAGGAGGATCGGCAGACAAAGAGCAGCAACCACCACCAGACCAAAGCTTGCGGAGCAACCTCCAGACCTGGCTCGACGCCACGCAACAAGCATCGCCAAGAACCACCATCGACAATAGAAGAACCTTGCCAACCACCCCAGCTGCTCCGGAAGGTGCCTTCAGGAAGGGGAACGACATCGTGACGTCGCCACCACACAAGCAGGGACTAGGGTTTTCACCCAGGGCATGGGGGTTGGGTGGGGAGGGAGAAGGGACCTCAACGAAGCCTCCAAGGAGGGAATCGACGCCAGGACGTCGACGATGTTGTGGCCACCGCCGACCAGGGGTTTCCACCGGTCCCGACCAACCCCACCACCAACCACCCCGCCACAATCGCGCAGATCGGGCCGAAAGCTGCAAGCTTCACAGTTCGGGGGCGGAGATCTCCCTAGATGTGATGTCGCAGGCTGACGGAGAGCCCCGAGCGCCGCACCACATGTTCGCCGCCATCCCGCTGCCCGCACGGCCGAGGACACGGGCCGCACATTCCTCTGCAAAAATCTCTTTCCGCTAGAGTGAGTTTTCCATATAATTACACACCAACATGCGCTCATTGTCATCTTGAACCCATACATTTTTAGTTTTTTACACCACTAGAAATAATGGGTGCGTAGCAACACATTATAGTGTGACAGGCTCCGCGCCATTGGATTGTCATCGGTGATGTACACATGCTCTACATTACAGCGATGCGTGAGGAAAAGTGTAAGATCAATCTAGTCCTCCATCCAATCCATAATAAGTGCCATGATTTTAGTGTAAATTGAACTTGAATTAAAATCATGCCATTTATTTTGGACCGGAGGGAGTATTTCTTCCTTAGCACTCCGTTCTGGCTGAGAAGAGCAATTCAGATAGCAAAGCATCAACGCCTATTATTTGCATTATCACCCATTCATGTTGTTAATAGTATGAGATAAACTGTTGCTAATCAGCACCAAATGTGTGTGTGAACACAATTGTACTCTCTGACACTTGTTTAAAAAATAAACAATGGTTCAGGCAGGCTTTTTGACTGGCGTAGTTGCCCTCAAAAAAACCCAATTGTATCTCTCCCCGATCGCGCGCGGTTCAGAACTGCAAACTGCAAATCCAGCGGAAATCATAGCAACAGCGGATACTTATGAATAATTACCCAATTCAAGCTCGAACAATTAACTCTAGGATGTCAAGCACATATAAACCAACAACAAGTTGCAGATTCACATCGTTGCTGCTAATCGATCCTTGCAACTACGAGCACAGAAACAAGAAACATATGTACGTACTAGTTGGAATTCGACAGACCATCCATATCTATGGTGTTCCAGACAGTATCCATTCACAAGATTAACAAGAGAAAAACAGCAGGGCTTTGATAGCAGTTCATGTCTGGCTGAAAATTAAGAACATTTCAGATCGCAATTCACAAAGCATAGACGACCTAGTAACTACATTTACCACCAAAGAAACCTCTGCTGACGATCAGCAACATTCGACACAAAAGCCAGATTATGCATCTAACAGTACCAGAAGCATAGTTTCAGTAGGCATCTACTAGCACTAGCAGACGAGGAACGGGTCCAGAATTAGAACCCATGGTCGATCGGCCTAGGAGATCGACATCGATCAGCACGTACGTACTTAGATGCGGCAAACGCGCGCAGGCGGTCGACGACGTGCGGTGCGGGCCTAAGCAGCTTCAGTAAGCAACTGCCGGGCTGCGGCGGCCTGATCCCGCGCAACCCGATACTGCTCCGTCGCGTAGCTGAGGGCGGGGCCGATGATGTCGCACTCCTGCTCCACATACTCGAAGAGGGCCGCGTTCAAGGCGAAACCGTCGAGCAGGGCGATGGCCGCCGACATGTGGCCGCGGCAGAAGTCGACGACCTCGTACGCGTCCAGCGCCACCGTGCAGGCGGTCCGGAGCCTGGCTATGGCGCCCAGCTCCCCCTGCAGCACCGCGGGCTCCGCCTGGTCGAGGTGGCTTCCGGCGCGCGCCAGGATCCGGGCCGCCTGCATGTAGACGACGGCGCAGTCGAGGTACTCCGACACGTCCTTGAGCCACTCCAGCGATAACCCGAGCAGGAAGCGCTCGGTGGTCGCCCGAGCCACCGGGTCCTGCGCCTCGGCCTCCAGGAGCGGCAGGTGGAAGGCGTTGTCCGCGAGGTTGAACACCGAGTCGGCGCCACGGAAGTAGTCAGTCGCGGTCACCACGCGCTGCCGGACCCGTGCCATCCACGCCGGTGCCTCCGCCATCTCTCTCTCTCGCGCGCGCGGTGGCGGTGGTTGTTGCTCTAGCTACGCTGCGTTGCGGCGGTGCGTCTGAACTTTTCCGGCGGGCGGCTTCACGATCGCGTCCCGGTGCTCCGCTGGTTAAATACCCGGCCGGCGGCCAGCCTGGCTGGGTCAGGTGGACCCCGCCGCCGTAACGGCCAATTCACCCGCGGCCAGAGTGAAAAGTGAAACGGCGCACGGCTGAACATCATCTTGGCCAGTGAAACGGTGCGTCCACACGGTGATTTCCTGGGGTAAACTGGAAATTTCACTTCGTCGTATGTACATCCACACGCGCGGCCGTCCTTCTGTAGAGCTCACGTGCGTCCTACTCGATGTCGATCGAAGAACGCCACTCTCAGCACGTGCCGTGCGCATGACTGTTCTGGGTTGCAATATGTTTTTTTCTCGGCAATACGTGCTCTCTATTTTGCCATCGTTTATATTGTTAGAGCATCGCCACCTGCATGTCTCAAATAGGCGCTGATAAATGTGCACGTAGCGGGCTATAGGGGCATCAGCACCTGCACCCCAATTTGAGGAGACGTTGAACACACCGGTGACCCCGATAAAAAACCCTAAAAAGGTTGTACAGAACAAAACAAATTTTAATGGAGATATAAATATTACATAGGTTTCAAATAGAAATATTACACAGCCTTCATTTTACATACTTGCAAAATGTGAAATATCGATGAAACCTATACTAGATGTTGGTGATGGCCCTCGTGCGAAGAAAGAACACCTAGTCACCCAAACTAGAGGGTTATGGTTCGCGCTTTCATCGCTGCAAAGGAAGAATATCTAGAAACCTACACTTGTGACTTCAATTGGCACTCGCCATCTTCGTTTAAAGATAGAACATCCGGAAACCTAAACTACAAGCTTCTGCTCATCGCTGATGTCGTCATCGCTGCCGTCATCGTTGTTGTCGCCGTGGTAGTGCCTAGAATAGGATGTGTCGTCAAACACCTTGACCCTGAGCTTGTTGTCGCCTTCCCACTTGAAGTTCACCAAGCAAGCGACCTCCAGGTTGTGGGCACGGGAAAACTTCTCCAACCAGTGTGGAGGAACATGCGGCCTTCCCCGTTGAACATCACTGATGACCCACAAGTATAGGGGGTGTATCGCAGTATCTTCGATAAGTAAGAATATCGATCCCAACGAGGAGCAGAAGGTGTTGACAAGCAGTTTTGATGAATGATTCACTGTAAATGCTCACAAACAAGTATTCGGGGGTTTTGATGTAACAGATAAATAAGTACAAGTAAGTAAATGCGAGAGAAATAATTGCAGCGAGTGGCCCAATCCTTTTTAGCACAAAGGACAAGCCGGTTTGTTTACTTATAATGACCAAACGTTCTTGAGAACACACGGGAATTTAGTCTAGTGCTTTCGCTTCATACAGCTGATTAATCTTCATTGTTTTGATAAGTGTTGTGTGGGTGAACCTATGCTAATGTACCGCCCTTCCTAGGACTAATACATACTTGTGATTATACCCCTTGGAAGCATCCGCAACTACAAGAGAAGTAATTAAGATAAATCAAACCACAGCCTTAAACTCTGAGATCCTGCGATCCCTCCCGTCATATACCAACAGGGGCTCAGGTTTGTCACTCAACAACCCAATTGGCAAACGACTACAAGATGAATTCCCTAGGCCCATAAAGGTGAAGTGTCGTGTAGTCGACGTTCACACACACTAGAAGAATAACACCACAACTTAAATATCATAACATTGAATATTACTCAACCATACTTCACTACTAACATTTAGACTTCACCCATGTCCTCAAGAACTAAACGAACTACTCACGAGACATCATATGAAACATGATCAGAGGTGATATGATAATGAATAACAATCTGAACATAAACCTTGGTTCAACGGTTTCACTCAATAGCATCAATAACAAGTAGAAATCAACACCGGGAGAGTTTCCCTTATCAAACAATCAAGATCAAACCCCAAATTGCTACAGCGGTGACGAGGTGCAGCGGTGGAGACGGCGGTGATGATGATGAAGATGATGGTGATGGTGATGGAGATGATGTCCAGCTCGATGGCGGTGACGATGGCGTCGATTTCCCCCTCCGGGAGGGAATTTCCATTCCTGCCCGCCGGAGCTCTTTCTCTCTGGTGTTCTCCGCCCCGCAGAGGCGGCCGAGTCTTCGCGACGTACCCTCTGGAGCTTAGGTTTCGGGACGAAGACGTACGAAAAGGGAGGCGAGAGGGGGTGGGCCCCCTCCTCATAGGGCGGCGCGGCCAGGGCAGGGCCGCGCCGGCCTGTGAGGGGGCCCATGGCGGCCCTCCTCAGCTCCACCTTCTCCCTTCGTCATCTGGAAAAATAGGAGTTTTCGTGTAATTCCCGTCAATTGTTCATCTTCCGAAATATTGCGTTCCGACGATGCTTTTTCCAGCAGAATCCTGGTTCCGGTGCACAATCCTCCAATAATCATGAAACATGCAAAATAGATGAAATAACATAAGTATTATCTCCAAATATGAAATATATCAATGAATAACAGTAAATTATGATATAAAATAGTGATGCAAATTGGACGTATCAATCACCTCGACAGGCCACCGGCAAAAGCCACAGCTGGATTCCCGCAAGCGCACGCCAGTCGGCTCCTAGTCGGCGAGGTATTACGCGATCTTCTCAGGGAGCCTTTTTGAACCGAAAGGGTCCTTCTTGATGAGGGCGATGAACTCGAAAAACTGGCGGAACCAGTCTGGCGGTAGCGAGCTTTCACGCGGTGGGGATCCTGCACCCCGGCCTCTGTCGCGACCGCCTCGGTGGACGCGTGTGCGACTGCAACTCGTAGAAGGTGGAAAGCGGCGCTAGGGTTTGTGTGAGGAGGATCCGGTGTTGAGCACCCCGTTTTATACCGGAGGAAGGCGTGGGGCGGTGGTTGATGGCGTGTAACTCACACGTTCCTTGGGAACCCCAAGAGGAAGGTATGATGCGCACAGCAGCAAGTTTTCCCTCAGAAAGAAACCAAGGTTTATCGAACCAGGAGGAGCCAAGAAGCACGTTGAAGGTTGATGGCGGCGGGATGTAGTGCGGCGCAACACCAGATTCCGCGCCAGCGTGGAACCTGCACAACACAACCAAAGTACTTTGCCCCAACGAAGCAGTGAGGTTGTCAATCTCACCGGCTTGCTGTAACAAAGGATTAACCGTATTGTGTGGAAGATGATTGTTTGCAGAAAACAGTAAAGAACAATTGCATAGATTGTATGCGATGTAAAGAATAGGACCGGGGTCCACAGTTCAGAGGTGTCTCTCCCATAAGATAAAAGCATGTTGGGTGAACAAATTACAGTCGGGCAATTGACAAATAGAGAGGGCATAACAATGCACATACATGATATGATAAATATAGTGAAATTCAATTGGGCATTACGACAAAGTACATAGACCGCTATCCAGCATGCATCTATGCCTAAAAAGTCCACCTTCAGGTTATCATCCGAACCCCTTCCACTATTAAGTTGCAAACAACAGACAATTGCATTAAGTATGGTGCGTAATGTAATCAATAACTACATCCTTAGACATAGCATCAATGTTTTATCCCTAGTGGCAACAGCACATCCACAACCTTAGAACTTTCTCACTGTCCCAGTTTAATGGAGGCATGAACCCACTATCAAGCATAAATACTCCCTCTTGGAGTTAAGAGCAAAAACTTGGCCAGAGCCTCTACTAATAACGGAGAGAATGCAAGATCATAAACAACACATAGGTAATAGATTGATAATTAACATAACATAGTATTCTCTATCCATCGGATCGACAAACACAACATATAGTATTACAGATAGATGATCTTGATCATGTTAGGCAGCTCACAAGATCCAACAATGAAGCACATAAGGAGAAGACGACCATCTAGCTACTGCTATGGACCCATAGTCCGGGGTGAACTACTCACTCATCACTCGGAGGCGATCATGGCGATGAAGAGTCCTCCGGAGATGATTCCCCTCTCCAGGGTGCGGAGGATCTCAGAATCCCCGAGATGGGATTGGCGGCGGGCGTCTCGGGGTTTTCCGTATCGTGGCTCTCGGTGCTGGGGTTTCGCGACGAAGGCTTTAAGTAGGCGGAAGGGCAAGGGGGGGCCACGAGGGCCCCACACGCTAGGGCCGCGCGGCCAAGACCTGGCCGCGCCCTGGTGTGGCGCCTCGTGGCCCCACTTCCTTTCCCCCTCGGTCTTCGGAAGCTTCGTGCAAAAATAGGACCCTGGGCGTTGATTTCGTCCAATTCCGAGAATATTTCCTTTGTAGGATTTCTGAAACCAAAAACAGCAAAAAACAACAACTGGCTCTTCGGCATCTCGTTAATAGGTTAGTGCCGGAAAATGCATAAATACGACATATAATGTGTATAAAACATGTAGATATCATCAATAATGTGGCATGGAACATAAGAAATTATCGATACGTCGGAGACGTATCAGCATCCCCAAGCTTAGTTCTGCTCGTCCCGAGCAGGTAAACGATAACAAAGATAATTTAGGAGTGACATGCCATCATAATCTTGATCATACTATTGTAAGCATATGTAATGAATGCAGCGATCAAAACAATGGTAATGACATGAGTAAACAAATGAATCATAAAGCAAAGACTTTTCATGAATAGTACTTCAAGACAAGCATCAATAAGTCTTGCATAAGAGTTAACTCATAAAGCAATAAATTAAAGTAAAGGTATTGAAGCAACACAAAGGAAGATTAAGTTTCAGCGGTTGCTTTCAACTTATAACATGTATATCTCATGGATAGTGTCAATGTAAAGTAATATAACAAGTGCAATATGCAAGTATGTAGGAATCAATGCACAATTCACACAAGTGTTTGCTTCTTGAGGTGGAGAGAGATAGGTGAACTGACTCAACATAAAAGTAAAAGAAAGGTCCTTCAAAGAGGAAAGCATCGATTGCTATATTTGTGCTAGAGCTTTTATTTTGAAAAAATTTTTTTGTCAACGGTAGTAATAAAGCATATGAGTTATGTAAATTATATCTTACAAGTTGCAAGCCTCATGCATAGTGTACTAATAGTGCCCACACCTTGTCCTAATTAGCTTGGACTACCGGATCATCGCAATACACATGTTTTAACCAAGTGTCACAAAGGGGTACCTCCATGCCGCTGTACAAAGGTCTAAGGAGAAAGCTCGCATTTTGGATTTCTCGCTTTTGATTATTCTCAACTTAGACATCCATACCGGGACAACATGGACAACAGATAATGGACTCCTCTTTAATGCATAAGCATGTGGCAACAATTAGTGTTCTCATATGAGATTGAGGATATATGTCCAAAACTGAAACTTCCACCATGATTCATGGCTTTAGTTAGCGGCCCAATGTTCTTCTCTAACAATATGCATGCTCTAACCATTAAAGTGGTAGATCTCTCTTACTTCAGACAAGACGGACATGCATAGCAACTCACATGATATTCAACAAAGAGTTGATGGCGTCCCCAGAAGCATGGTTATCGCACAACAAGCAACTTAATAAGATATAAAGTGCATAAGTACATATTCAATACCACAATAGTTTTTAAGCTATTTTGTCCCATGAGCTATATATTGCAAAGGCGAATGATGGAATTTTAAAGGTAGCACTCAAGCAATTTACTTTGGAATGGCGGAGAAATACCATGTAGTAGGTAGGTATGGTGGACACAAATGGCATAGTGGTTGGCTCAAGGATTTTGGATGCATGAGAAGTATTCCCTCTCGATACAAGGTTTAGGCTAGCAAGGTTATTTGAAACAAACACAAGGATGAACCGGTGCAGCAAAACTCACATAAAAGACATATTGTAAACATTATAAGACTCTACACCGTCTTCCTTGTTGTTCAAAACTCAATACTAGAAATTATATAGACTTTAGAGAGACCAAATATGCAAACCAAATTTTAGCAAGCTCTATGTATTTCTTCATTAATGGGTGCAAAGTATATGATGCAAGAGCTTAAACATGATCACAACAATTTCCAAGTATCAAATTATCCAAGACATTTTAGAATTACTACATGTAGCATTTCCCAATTCCAACCATATAACAATTTAACGAAGAAGATTCAACCTTCGCCATGAATACTATGAGTAAAGCCTAAGGACATATTTGTCCATATGCAACAACGGAGCGTGTCTCTCTCCCACACAATGAATGCTAGGATCCATTTTATTCAAACAAAAACAAAAACGAAACCGATGCTCCAAGCAAAGTACATAAGATGTGTGAATAAAAATATAGTTTCAGGGGAGGAACCTGATGATGTTGTCGATGAAGAAGGGATGCCTTGGGCATCCCCAAGCTTAGACGCTTGAGTCTTCTTAAAATATGCAGGGGTGAACCACGGGGCATCCCCAAGCTTAGAGCTTTCACTCCTCTTGATCTTAGTATATCATACTCCTCTCTTGACCCTTGAAAACTTCCTTCACACCAAACTCAAAACAACATTAGAGGGTTAGTGCACAATAAAAATTAACATGTTCAGAGGTGACATAATCATTCTTAACACTTCTGGACATTGCATAAAGCTACTGGACATTAATGGATCAAAGAAATTCATCCAACATAGCAAAAGAGGCAATGCGAAATAAAAGGCAGAATCTGTCAAAACAGAACAGTTCGTAAAGACGAATTTTAAAGTGGCACCAGACTTGCTCAAATGAAAATGCCCAAATTTAATGAAAGTTGCGTACATATCTGAGGATCACGCACGTAAATTGGCATATTTTTCTGAGCTACCTACAGAGAATTAGGCCCAGATTCGTGACAGCAAAGAAATCTGTTTCTGCGCAGTAATCCAAATCTAGTATGAACCTTACTATCAACGTTTACTTGGCACAAAAACATGATAAGGAGAGGTTGCTACAGTAGTAAACAACTTCCAAGACTTAAATATAAAACAAAGTACTGTAGTAAAACATGGGTTGTCTCCCATAAGCGCTTTCTTTAACGCCTTTCAGCTAGGCGCAGAAAGTGTATATCAAGTATTATCAAGAGATGAAGCATCGACATCATAATTTGTTCTAATAATAGAATCATAAGGTAATTTCATTCTTTTTCTAGGGAAGTGTTCCATACCTTTCTTGAGAGGAAATTGATATTTAATATTACCTTCCTTCATATCAATAGTAGCACCAACGGTTGAAGAAAAGGTCTTCCCAATATAATGGGGCAAGATGCATTGCATTCAATATCCAAGACAACGAAATCAACGGGGACAAGGTTATTGTTAACCATAATGCGAACATTATCAACTCTCCCCAAAGGTTTCTTTTTAGCATTATCAGCGAGATTAACATCCAAATAACAATTTTTCAATGGTGGCAAGTCAAACATATCATAGACTTTCTTAGGCAAAACAGAAATACTTGCACCAAGATCACATAAAGCATTACAATCAAAATCATTGACCCTCATCTTAATGATGGGCTCCCAACCATCTTCTAACTTCCTAGGAATAGAAGTTTCAAGTTTTAGTTTCTCTTCTCTAGCTTTGATGAGAGCATTTGTAATATGTTTTATAAAGGCCAAATTTATAGCACTAGCGTTGGGACTCTTAGCAAGTTTTTGTAAGAACTTTATAACTTCAGAGATGTGGCAATCATCAAAATCCAAACCATTATGATTTACAGCAATGGGATCATCACCCCCAATGTTGGAAAAAATTTCAGCAGTTTTATCACAAGCAGTTTCAGCAGTTTTAGCAATTTCAGGCAGTTTTGTACGCTTTGCACTAGGAGTAGAAACATTGCCAACACCAATTATTTTACCATTGATAGTAGGAGGTGTAGCAACATGTGAATCATTATCATTACTAGTGGTGGTAATAGTCCAAACTTTAGCTATATTATTCTCTTTAGCTAGTTTTTCATTTTCTTCTCTATCCCACCTAGCACGCAATTCAGCCATTAATCTTATATTCTCATTAATTCTAACTTGGATGGCATTTGCTGTAGTAGTAATCTTATTATCAATGTCCTTATTAGGCATAACTTTCAATTTTAAAAGATCAACATCGAGGCAAGTCTATCAACCTTAGAAGCAAGAACATCAATTTTATCAAGCTTTTCCTCAACAGATTTGTTAAAAAGTTTGTGTACTAATAAATTCTTTAAGCATGGCTTCAAGACCAGGGGTACACTCCTATTATTGTTGTAAGAATTACCATAACCATTACCATTAGCAGAAGGATATGGCCTATAGTTATTACAGAATTGTTCCTATAAGCATTGTTGTTGAAATTATTATTTTTAATAAAATTCACATCAACATTTTCTTCTTGAGCAACCAATGAAGCTAAAGGAACATTATTAGGATCAACATTAGATCTACCATTCACAAGCATAGACATAATCACATCAATCTTATCACTCAAGGAGGAGGTTTCTTCGACAGAATTTACCTTCTTACCTTGTGGAGCCCTTTCAGTGTGCCATTCAGTAATTTATCATCATATCATCAAGAAGCTTTGTAGCCGCCCCAAAGTGATGGACATAAAGGTACCTCCAGCAGCTGAATCAATAGGTTCGCGAAGAAAATTTAGTCTGCATAGAAGGTTTGGATGATCATCCAAGTAGTCAGTCCATGGGTTGGGCAATTCTTTACCAAAGATTTCATTCTCTCCCATGCTTGAGCAACATGTTCATTATCTAATTGTTTAAAATTCATTATGCTACTTCTCAAAGATATAATTTTAGCGGGAGGATAATATCTACCAATAAAAGCATCCTTACATTTAGTCCATGAGTCAATACTATATTAGGCAAAGATAGCAACCAATCTTTAGCTCTTCCTCTTAATGAGAAAGGAAACAATTTCAATTTTATAATATCACCATCTACATCCTTATACTTTTGCATTTCACATAGTTCAACAAAATTATTAAGATGGGCAGCAGCATCATCAGAACTAACACCAGAAAATTGTTCTCTCATGACAAGATTCAGTAAAGCAGGTTTAATTTCAAAGAATTCTGCTGTAGTAGCAGGTGGAGCAATAGGTGTGCATAGGAAATCATTATTATTAGTGTTTGTGAAGTCACACAACTTAGTGTTTTCAGGAGTATTCATTTTAGCAGTAGTAAATAAAGCAAACTAGATAAAGTAAATGCAAGTAACTAATTTTTTTGTGTTTTTGATATAGAGAGCAAGACAGTAAATAAAATAAAGCTAGCAACTAATTTTTTTTTTGTTTTGTTTAAGTGCAGCAAGCAAAGTAGTAAATAAAATAAAGCAAGACAAAAACAAAGTAAAGAGATTGGGAAGTGGAGACTCCCCTTGCAGCGTGTCTTGATCTCCCCGGCAACGGCGCCAAAAAATATGCTTGATGGCGTGTAACTCACACGTTCTTTGGGAACCCCAAGAGGAAGGTATGATGCGCACAGCAGCAAGTTTTCCTCAGAAAGAAACCAAGGTTTATCGAACCAGGAGGAGCCAAGAAGCACGTTGAAGGTTGATGGCGGCGGGATGTAGTGCGGCGCAACACCGGAGATTCGGCGCCAACGTGGAACCACAACACAACCAAAGTACTTTGCCCCAACGAAACAGTGAGGTTGTCAATCTCACCGGCTTGCTGTAACAAAGGATTAACCGTATTGTGTGGAAGATGATTGTTTGAAACAGTAAAGAACAATTGCAGTTGTATGCGATGTAAAGAATAGGACCGGGGTCCACAGTTCACTAGAGGTGTCTCTCCCATAAGATAAAAGCATGTTGGGTGAACAAATTACAGTCGGGCAATTGACAAATAGAGAGGGCATAACAATGCACATACATGATATGATAAATATAGTGAGATTCAATTGGGCATTACGACAAAGTACATAGACCGCTATCCAGCATGCATCTATGCCTAAAAGTCCACCTTCAGGTTATCATTCGAACCCCTTCAGTATTAAGTTGCAAACAACAGACAATTGCATTAAGTATGGTGCGTAATGTAATCAATAACTACATCCTTAGACATAGCATCAATGTTTTATCCCTAGTGGCAACAGCACATCCACAACCTTAGAACTTTCTGTCACTGTCCCAGATTTAATGGAGGCATGAACCCACTATCGAGCATAAATACTCCCTCTTGGAGTTAAGAGCAAAAACTTGGCCAGAGCCTCTACTAATAACGGAGAGCATGCAAGATCATAAACAACACATAGGTAATAGATTGATAATTAACATAACATAGTATTCTCTATCCATCGGATCCCGACAAACACAATATATAGTATTATAGATAGATGATCTTGATCATGTTAGGCAGCTCACAAGATCCAACAATGAAGCACATAAGGAGAAGACGACCATCTAGCTACTGCTATGGACCCATAGTCCGGGGTGAACTACTCACTCATCACTCCGGAGGCGATCATGGCGATGAAGAGTCCTCCGGAGATGATTCCTCTCCGCGGTGCCGAGGTGATCTCAGAATCCCCGAGATGGGATTGGCGGCGGCGGCGTCGGTAAGGTTTTCCGTATCGTGGCTCTCGATGGTTTTTGCGACGAGGCTTTAAGTAGGCGGAAGAAGCGGGGGCCACACGAGGGCCCCACACGCTAGGGCGCGGCCAAGACCGGGCGCGCCGCCTGGTGTGGCGGCGCCTCGTGGCCCCACTTCCTTTCCCCTCGGTCTTCGGAAGCTTCGTGCAAAAATAGGACCCTGGGCGTTGATTTCGTCAATTCCTATTGTAGGATTTCTGAAACCAAAAACAGCAGAAAACACAACGGCTCTTCGGCATCTCGTTAATAGGTTAGTGCCGGAAAATGCATAAATACGACATATAATGTGTATAAAACATGTAGATATCATCAATAATGTGGCATGGAACATAAGAAATTATCGATGCGTCGGAGACGTATCAGTGGTGTGCAATTATTTATTGTCCGGAGGTAGGTGACGGTGGCGGCATTAATCTCCGGCACACATGTCTAGGTCGTTACGTTGGACGCTCATTCAACAGCTAGCTACCAAGAGAGCACGAGGGCTTTCATCCGATGTGGCGCGAGGCGCCGGCGCGCCCTGTGCATAGGGAGCGGCAAGGGCGTGCCGGCGATTGTATTGGGCACCAAAATTGTCCGGATACTCTTAGGGCACGCCGGTGTGGCCCAAAAAAAAACGTCGAACCCCCAAATATCAATTAATTAGGATCACTATGTGACGTGCCGATGAAGATCGATGCTCTTATAACAATATTGTATAGACTAGAATCCGAACTATACTCAGTTAGATAGTTGTTAGATGTATATGCACTTATGTGTAACTTGGCATGATATATAAAACACGAGAACACCGGCCGTGTTTGAGCTGTGCGACTCACAAAAAATCTTGATCCCATATTCTGTTATGGTATCAGAGCTCTAAGATCTAATTTACGTTTCCACCCACCGCTAGTTATTCAAATTTTTCCATTTTGTGTGTCCTAGAATATAAAGTAGTTTGTATTCAAATTTTACACTATGTAGTACTGTATACATTAATGGCTCGCTCTATGATTTCACTTCAAAAAATTGAGACTTTAAAATATGATTTTTGAATGTTTAAAAATAAAGCGCTAAGTGTAGCCTGGCCTCCATTTTTTCACTACATTAGCAGTCATGCAGGTTGTTAATACTAGGAATTAAAGTGCTGCTAATGAGCAACAAATGTGTGCGTGGACATAATTGTACTGTTTGAAACTTTAAAAAAAATAAAAAGTGGTTCAGGCAGGCATTGTGCCTGCCGTAGTTGCCCTCAAAAAACACGTACGTACAATTGTATCTCCCCCTAATCGAGGTTCATATCTGCAAATCCAGCGGAAAAGCAAAGTAGCACGAACACGTACTTCACGTTGATTCATTCCTGGTTGCAACAATGCATACTCATCATGGTAGTAAGTAATTACCCAATTCAAGTCAGATAAACTAACTCTAGGATCGATGTCAGATAAGTGAACAAGTTACAAAAACTTGCTGTAGAAAACCAAGTTACGGAATGGAATCGCTGTTGCTATTGCATATCATCCATCGAAGCATGCTGCAGCAAACTAATAAGCTGCTGCTAATCGATCCTTGCAACTACCAGTACAGAAACAAGGAATATATGTAGGTGGAATGGAATTCAACAGACCATCGAGATCAATCTATGGTTCCAGTATCCATTCACAAGATCAAGAAGAGAAAACAGCAGGGCCTCGATAGCAGTCACTTTATTTTCTGGCAGAAAAGAACATTTCGGATCGCAAAGCATCGACGCCTACAACGAACATCATCATCACCAAAGAACCTGCTGCTGATCAGCAAGAAGGGAAAATATGAATGGAGCAGGTGCGCTCCACGCACCTTCTCATTTTTTGTATTTTTCTTTTTTGTATTTATCAAATTATATATTATTTTTTCAAGTCACTAAAAAAATAAAAAATAGAACGGATGAAAAATAGTTCAGATTGTTTGTGTGCATTTAAGTTTTAAATTATTTAAAATTCAAAATAATTTTTTGAAATATATATATATAGATAATGACATAAAAATCCAAAATATTTTTCCCACATTATAATTGTTATGTTTAAGTGATATGTAAATTTTCGAGTTCAAACAAAGTGTTGTGTGAGAGATACAAAAATAAGAAGTTGTTTTGAGAGGGGAACAAAAAAAAATTTGCACAGATCTAGATGCAGTATATATGGTCTGGATACGGTACGCACCAAGCACCTGCTCTGAAAGTCCTATCTCAAGAGCTCAACAAGAATAATCAACACAAATCCAAATTAAGAATTATTACTGCATCGTGCAATTCCATAGAATCATAGTTTCAGTAGGTATCTAGCTAGCACACGAGGAAAGGATACAGAATCACAACTTGCACAGATTAAAACCCAAGGTCGATCCGTCCACGAACGAGAGATCGATCAGCACGTACTTACATGCGGCAAACGCAGGCGATCGATCGACGACGGGCCTAAGGAGTAAGCATCTGGCGGGCGGCGGAGGCCTGATCCCGCGCTTCCCGGTGCCGCCCGATCGCGTATCTGAGGGCGGGGGCGATGATCTGTCGCTCCTGCTCGACCAAGACGCCGGCGTTCAAGGTGCCAGTAGTGTCGAGCAGGGCGATGGCCGTGGACAGGTGGCCGCAGCACGAGTCGAAGACCTCGTACGCGTCCGTCGCCACCGTGCAGGCGGTCTTGAGCCTGCCAATGACGTCCTGCACCACGGGCTCCGGCTCCGCCGCCGCCTGGTGCTGGCGTTGGTCGATGTCGCCTCCGACGCGCGCCAGGATCCGGGCCCCTGCATGTAGACGACGGCGGAGTCGAGGGACTGCATCACCCTGCCGAGCGAATCCAGCGATAACTTGAGCCTTCTGCGCTCGATGGCCGCCGTAGCCGCCGGGTCTAGCGCCGGGGCCGCCGCCACGACGTCGACCTGCGCGTGCAAGACGGGGTCCGCGAGCTCGAGCACCTGGTCTGCGGCAAGGAAGCAGTCAACCGCGGTCGCCACGCGCTGCCGGAGCCGTGCCTTCCACGCCGCGTCCGCCATCTCTCGATCTGTCTCTTGCGGTGTTGGTGGTTTGCGTTGCGGCTGTTCGTCTGAACTAATCTGGCGGCTGGCTTCTCGCGTCCGGCAGCATGCATGCTCCGCTGTTTAAATATCCCATCTCCGATTCTAAAAAAAAAAAAAAAAAAAAATTCCCATCTCCGTGACGGCCAACCCTCGGGCAAAGTGAAAAGTTAAACGATGCGTGTGAGACCGGTGGGGCCTACATTGTCGGTGACTCGGTAAGTCCACGGTGAATTCATGTGGTACTTTTTCTTCAACAAAATAAGGCAAATTTCACTCTTTTTTACGTTTTCAACTAGGTAGCTACATTGTGCGAACCGCACATGCACGCGTATGTTTGTATGTGCCTTCTTTTTGGCACAACGCAAATTTCACTTGGTCCTCTGTAAATACAACTACTCCGCGTGTCTGGTGGGCTGCAAGATTTTTTCTTTTCTGATGATCCGCTGCAATCTAAATCGGGTATATTCCTATTTTTGAGCAAAAATACGGGACCAATACATACACTCTAGTGATGGATGAGGCGGGGAAGGAGCCGGACCCGATTGCATTTTATCCATTTAATTCTAAGGTCCTTGTGCAAAAAAGAGGAGGGCCTATTTGTATTTTTCACTTTCCTTTGGTCCTATATGTATTTTGTAACTCCATCCATGTTATGGAACGAGGCTTCTCACTCCCTGGGGGAGCGATCCTCCGCTAAAAAACAGATTTACCTAGTTTTGTGCAATATTGCAGTGGATTGACATCGCAAGATTGTTTGATAGTTGTATATAGTTTCTTTTTATTTTGAAGTAAGATAGTTGTATCTAGTTTCTTTTGGGGAGGGTTATTGGTTTGGATTGGTGATGCTCTATACATGTCCGAGACGAACAAAATCCGGAGCCCTATGATAAACTCCAAATTAGACCTATCTCTCTAGAAAAATGGAATAGTGAACTGCAAGATATATATGCCATAAGCCCTATTCTTATCTGATTATTTATGTGATTTGTACTGTTCATTTTTTTCTACTAGGAGAGGGCCTGACTGGTGAGTGGTTTCGGTTGTGCGATTGTAGATACTAGCAATGATAGGCGCGGCGGCACGCCACGCCTGGTGACTAACTCATGGAAAATTGGTGAAATAACATGAATAGGTCATTTAGATTATAATATGTATGTATGTATAATAAACTGGATGAACTCGCGGGGCTTTTATTAAGCCTAAATTGGGTAGTCACTGATTTGGCCCACAAATAGTTGTTTGGGCCTTGATTTATTCGATTCTACCTGCCGCGTTATTGTGTTTCTGTACGATAATTGAATACTAACAATGAATATGTTATTCCGCAAGTAGCTTTATTGTACTGCACACAATTCCTTACATACCCGAAATGCACTCAAAAGACATGAACACAACATACATGAAATGTAAATCACACCAAATGATGAACACGATAAGAGTAAAAAGAGGATGGACTGCGTTAGGGAGACGGAGTGAACTCTACCCTGATCTACTACTGTGTTTGTCATCAAACAAAAGGATAATAATATATTCCATGTTCTTTCTTGCGAAAGGATAATAATACTTCCTTGTTCTTTCTTGCGGTTTGGTTTCTTGGCGAAGGAGCTTGTTGCACCATTCCCGGATGCGCAGATGGATTTCGGTCTCAGGAACCAATCAATGGTTGGTTGTAAATCACACCAAACGATGAACACGATAAGAGTAAAAAGAGGATGGACTGCGTTAGGGAGTCGGAATGAACTCTACCCTGATCTACTGCTTGACGCTACTGTGTTTGTCATCGAACCAAAGGATAATAATATATTCCATATTCTTTCTTGCGAAAGGATAATAATACTTCCTGGTTCTTTCTTGCGATTTGGTTTCGTGGCGAAGGAGCTTGTTGCACCATTCCTGGATGCGCAAATGGATTTTTGTCTCAGGAACCAATCAACGGTTGGCTTATTGGCGGTGAAGACGGTATTGTTGTTTTCCATGATTGTTAGGCGCATATGGCTCATCCATATCACTGCATCCCTTGGTTCGGAGAAAATAGCATGGTTTTCATGGGAGAGTTGTCCGTCTACACATGCGTGCATTATCAGAAGGAGAATACCGCCAGGTACATATACATATGCATACCCAATTTATTTGCCCGAATAAATCGTTAGCACTGATCTTTGCAAAGCCGGCACACCAGGTATGCATACATATGCTTGAACACCTAATTTATTTGCATGAATAAATTGTTAGCACTCATCGTTGCCAAAGATCTAGCGTGGTGTCAGCACGCCCAGGAGACAGCATGAGCTGAACAATAGAAGATATTTCTATTTTAAATTACGACGGCGAAGTAGAAATGTGCGAAAAAATAGGGGAGAGCCGACGTGCAAATAGATTCAGAAGTGAACACACCATTATCCGTGGAATAGGAAACATCACTGCTCATATTACTTTAGATTCCATTACATAGCTAGTTAAGCGATGGACATTAATAGGATGCAGAACACTAACCACATAACTGACGATAGACCGAAATACACATGCAGAAAATTGAATTTAAACAGTAATGTAGACCACCATGCCTAGGCAGTAGGCACGTGCTCTGATAATTCCTGCCCCTTGCACGGTGAAGTCTCGCCGGCGTTGTCTTTGTCAGAGGAGAGAATGATGATGTCGTCAGCTGTACCTGCAGGGCAGACAGATAGTGTGGCTAAATGGTCTTCTATCCAGGGATCGCTTGTCGAGGGCCCTGGTTGGTGTCATCCGGATTCGACCAACGAAGCTGCTCCTGATTGGGTGGTATAGTTGGCGACGCGCGTAATCTCATTCCCTGACTCGATGAATTCTTCAATGGCACGTCTTTTCATGTCGCACCTCCATAATCTCATTCCCTGCAACTGAATCCTCGAAAACAGTTCTAGAAACGAAGTTGGTCAAGTTGTCAGTCCTAATACTGAGCTTCTAACAGGCTAAAAATAGCTAAAATAAATCAGGTATTGTATATTGTGAAACAACATAATTCAACTATGAAGTGGAGATGGGATAAAATAACATAAGATTTGACGCATTAAAAACATATGATGGTCACGTTCTAGCTAATTCTAGATGGGATGGACTTGGAAAATACCATTTCATTATTATCTAAAAATATACAGAACTGCAGTAAGTTACTTACTCTCACTTGCCCATTGTAAGTGTCCTACAATCTGGCGGATGAATGCAGTGCATAACAACTTCTGTATTCTACAGCACTTGAACAGATCCCTCACTTATGTTATACCCAATCTTCAAGTCTTTTTCCATACCTTAGGTGGTTTCTCTGCAATGGTTCGATGCAGTTTGATATCTGACAGCAAGACCGTCCTAAGTAATATACAAGGAGCACCTATAATAACATCTTACAAAACCCAACACCAAATCTTTCTGAAACAAGGTGTATAGACTATCTTTCACTCCAGGTGGGCTAAGAAACTACAAAAAAAAGGGTTAATCTGTGCTTATGCATAATTCCATAAGATTACACTATTAACAGATCATCTGAACCACAGAATTAATTATTCGCTCCTCTCTAACACATTTCACTTTTAACAGTATTATCTCATTCACATACCGGAGTACTTCAAGAGATTGTACATGGCAGTGAATTTTTTTACATGTATTTATGTTTCGAAACACATTCTATTTTTACATCTGATATATGTATGATTCTTCTAGAACAAATACTACTTACCAAACTCAGTATTGTCAAATTTTCAGCACATGGTAGCCTATAGCACAAATACTACTTACCACTGTCGAGGCCAAAAGAAGTAATAGATCTCCACAGGCAACACACACAAGTTAAATTTAAACTGATCATGAATTATAAAGTTTGCACTGGCTGACTAATTTTACCAGCACTTGCATTCATTGCAAATTCCCTTCATTGGGAAAACTATCATTAACCTCTAAACATGATGGATTACCAGTGTCAAGAAAATATGGCAAAAGAGGGGATATACCTTGAAATAATTCTCATCCGATTTCTGTCATTTTCATGATTTTTCAGGGTCTTATTTTACTGTGAAGGGAGTAGAACTTTAATAGAAGCCAGTTTAGTGGCAAAGGTGAATTTAAACCTGAAAGGTGAAAGAGCTAATTCATTTTCTGGCAATCTGTCATTGTTATCCACTTACCTTCCAGCGAGGATCAGAAAAGTAGCTTGCATGCCTGCAAGGCTAAGGCGACATCTGTTTTGGATCTTCCTCTCTTTGCTTGCCTATTCTCAATGTACTGTGGATTCCACTCCTAGGGGCTGGCATTAAAGAACCAAAGGAATTGCCCGTAGCCTATCTTTCTTGACGAACCACCATCTTTTAAATAGGAACCTGCAAGGCATCTCCTGAAAGGAGAGCAGAAAAAACAAATAAGAAATTTTTTAGAGCACAAGGATATTATAAACGATGCCCTGCTGCGAGTTGGTAAATGAAGTGCACTATGTAACAAACTATTCAACTTGGAGAGCAAAAGAAGTCTGCGCAGTTTAAGGATAACTTAAGCGAAAACATAATCCAATGTTTATTTTTTTCTACCAGTGACAACAAGAACAATATGTCTGATTATAGGATAACTTAACCGGAAACATGACTTGATGTTAATGTTCCGAAACATGCACCAGATAACGGACTACTCAACTTGGACAGTAAAAACAATATGTCTAATTATAGGATATCATAGGCTAAAATATGATCTAGCGTAACACATGGTCTGTTGTTTATTTTCCTAATCTAGACAGTAAGTACAATATGTGCAATTAACCCAAAGCATGGTTTTCAAGTTTATTTTGAAATACTCAACCTGGACAGTAAAACAAAGGATAACCTAGCCTAAAATAATTACTTAGCTTAAAACATGATCTGATTATTATATTTTTACTATAGAGAGTAAGAACAATTTGTCTAATAACAAAAAGGAATGTGTGCTGTTTATCGGTAAGTTGACGGAAAATACTCGCCGCTTTATGAAGTCTAGTGAAAACAGTAACAAAGAAATTGAAGGAGATATGCCCTAGAGGCAATAATAAAGTGGTTATTATTTATATCTTTATGTTTATGATAAATGTTTATATATCATGCTATAATTGTATTAACCGAAACATTAGTACATGTGTGATATGTAGACAACAAGAAGTCCCTAGTATGCCTCTTAAACTAGCTTGTTGATTAATGGATGATTAGTTTCATAATCATGAACATTGGATGTTATTAATAACAAGGTTATATCATTATATGAATGATGTAATGGACACACCCAATTAAGCGTAGCATAAGATCTCGTCATTAAGTTATTTGCTATAAGCTTTCGATACATAGTTACCTAGTCCTTATGACCATGAGATCATGTAAATCACTTATACCGGAAAGGTACTTTAATTACATCAACGCCACTGCGTAAATGGGTGGTTATAAAGGTGGGATTAAGTATCCGGAAAGTATGAGTTGAGGCATATGGATCAACAGTGGGATTTGTCCATCCCGATGACGGATAGATATACTCTGGGCCCTCTCGGTGGAATGTCGTCTAATGTCTTGCAAGCATATGAATAAGTTCATAAGAGACCACATACCACGTTACGAGTAAAGAGTACTTGTCAAGAGACGAGGTTGAACAAGGTATAGAGTGATACCGATGATCAAACCTCGGACAAGTAAAATATCGCGTGACAAAGGGAATTGGTATCGTATGTGAATGGTTCATTCGATCAGAAGTCATCGTTGAATATGTGGGAGCCATTATGGATCTCCAGATCCCGCTATTGGTTATTGGTCGGAGTGAGTACTCAACCATGTCCGCATAGTTCACGAACCGTAGGGTGACACACTTAAAGTTGGATGTTGAAATGGTAGAACTTGAATATGGAATGGAGTTCGAATATTTGTTCGGAGTCCCGGATGAGATCCCGGACATCACGAGGAGTTCCGGATAGTCCGGAGAATAAGATTCATATATAGGAAGTCATATTCCAAGTTTGGAAATGATGCGGTGCATTTATGGTAGGTTCTAGAAGGTTCTAGAAAAGTCCGGAAGAAATCACCATGGAAAGTAGAGTCCACCTTGCATGGCCAGCCAACCCTAGAGGGGAGGAGTCCAAGGTGGACTCCCTAGGGTGGCCGGCCAACCCCTCATGGAAAGGGGGAATCCCACCCCAAGTGGGATTCCCGATACGTCTCCAACGTATCGATAATTTCTTATGTTCCATGCTACTTTATTGATGATATCTACATGTTTTATACATTACATGTCGTATTTGTGCATTTTCTGGAACTAACCTATTAACAAGATGCCGAAGTGCCAGTTCTGTTTTCTGTTTTTGGTTTCAGAAATCCTAGTAACGAAATATTCTCGGATCGGACGAAATCAACGCAAAGATCTTAGAATCCCCGAAGCATCCAGAACACACCAGAGAGGTCGAGGGGGCCACAGCCCACAAACCTAGGCTGGCGCGGCCGAGGGGGGCCGCGCCGCCTATGGTGTGGCCCCCTGTCGCCCTCTGCGCCGCCTCTTCGCCTATATAAAGCCTCCGTCGCGAAAACCCGATGCGAAGAACCACGATACGGAAAACCTTCCGAGCCGCCACCATCGCGAAGCCAAGATCTGGGGGACAGGAGTCTCTGTTCCGGCACCCTGCCGGAGCGGGGAAGTGCCCCCGGAAGGCTTCTCCATCGACACCACCGCCATCTCCATCAACACCGCTGCCATCTCCACCGCCATCTTCATCACCGCTGCTGCTCATGAGGAGGGTAGTTCTCCATCGAGCTCGGGGCTGTACCGGTAGCTATGTGGTTCATCTCTCTCCTATGTACTTCAATACAATAATCTCATGAGCTGCCTTACATGATTGAGATTCATATGATGATGCTTGTAATCTAGATGTCATTATGCTAGTCAAGTGGGTTTTACTTATGTGATCTCCGGAGACTCCTTGTCCCACGTGTGTAAAGGTGACAGTGTGTGCACCGTGTGGGTCTCTTAGGCTATATTTCACGAAGTACTTATTCACTGTTATGAAGAGCGTAGTGAAGTGCTTATTTATATCTCTTTATGATTGCAATGTGCATCGTATCACAATTTATCTATGTGCTACTCTAGTGATGTGTTATTAAAGTAGTTTTATTCCTCCTGCATGTGTGCAAAGGTGACAGTGCGTGCACCGTGTTAGTACTTGGTTTATGCTATGATCATGATCTCTTGTAGATTGCGAAGTTAACTATTGCTATGATAATATTGATGTGATCTATTCCTCCTACATATGCATGAAGGTGACAGTGTGCATGCTATGCTAGTACTTGGTTTAGTCGTATTGATCTATCTTACACTAAAGGTTACTTAAACATGAGCATTATTGTGGAGCTTGTTAACTCCGGCATTGAGGGTTCGTGTAATCCTACGCAATGTGTTCATCATCCAACAAAGTGTAGAGTATGCATTTATCTATTCTGTTATGTGATCAATGTTGAGAGTGTCCACTAGTGAAAGTGTAATCCCTAGGCCTTGTTCCTAAATACTGCTGAGTTACTACTGCTTGTTTACTGTTTTACTGCGTTACTACTGCTGCAATACTACCACCATCAACTACACGCCGCAAGCTATTTTCTGCACCGTTGCTCTGCTCATATTCATTCATACCACCTGTATTTCACTATCTCTTCGCCGAACTAGTGCACCTATCTGGTGTGTTGGGGACACAAGAGACTTCTTGCTTTGTGGTTGCAGGGTTGCATGAGAGGGATATCTTTGACCTCTTCCTCCCGAGTTCGATAAACCTTGGGTATCCACTTAAGGGAAACTTGCTGCTGTTCTACAAACCTCTGCACTTGGAGGCCCAACACTGTCTACAGGAAAGGAGGGGGAACGTAGGCATCAAGCACTTTTCTGGCGCCGTTGCCGGGGACCAGAAAGCTACACAAAGGGATTTCCTCCCTCGTCAACCCCGCGCCAATCCTGGACAGCATCAAGTATTTTCCGCGCCGTTGCCGAGGAAAGGTAAAAGGTACTCACACTCCGGATCTCGGCTACTAAGCTATTTTCCGCGCCATTGTAAGTACTCGAAGCTATTTCCTTTAGACTCTGCAATTGCGACATTTGGTTTCTTGTTTACACTAGTTAGGCATAATGGAAAACAACAAAAATATGAGAGATCTTTATGAACTTTATCTTGAATTAGGACATGATGTGTTTGAAGAAAGAATTAAAAAACCCATGGAACTTTATATGCAAACTAATGGGAATGTTATTAATATGAATGCTTTGAACACTATTGTTGCTAATGCTATGGAAAATTCTAAGCTTGGGGAAGCTGGTTTTGATGAGCATGATATTTTTAGTCCCCCAAGCATTGAGGATAAAATTTACTTTGATGATACTTTACCTCCTATATTTGATGATGAGAATAATAATGATAGCTACTTTGTTGAATTTGCTCCCACTACAATTAATAAAATTGATTATGCTTATGTTGGGAGTAGTAATAATTTTGTGCATGAGACTCATGATAAGAATGCTTTATGTGATAGTTATATTGTTGAGTTTGCTCATGTTGCCTCTGAAAGTTATTATGAGAGAGGAAAATATGGTTGTAGAAATTTTCATGTTACTAAAACACCTCTCTATGTGCTGAAATTTTGAAGCTACACTTGTTTTATCTTCCTATGCTTGTTACTTTGCTCTTCATGAACTTGTTTATTTACAAGATTCCTATGCATAGGAAGCATGTTAGACTTAAATGTGTTTTGAATTTGCCTCTTGATGCTCTCTTTGCTTCAAATACTATTTCTTGCGAGTGCATCATAAAAACTGCTGAGCCCATCTTTATGGCTATAAAGAAAGAACTTCTTGGGAGATAACCCATGTGTTTTTTTTTTACTACAGTACTTTGTTTTATATTTGTGTCTTGGAAGTTGTCTACTACTGTAGCAACCTCTCCTTATCTTAGTTTTGTGTTTTTTTGTGCCAAGTAAAAGTCTCTATGGTAAAGTAAGTACTAGATTTGGATTACTGCGCAGTTACAGATTTCTTTGCTGTCACGAATCTGGGTCTACCTCTCTGTAGGTAACTCAGAAAATTATGCCAATTTACGTGCATGATCCTCAGATATGTACGCAACTTTCATTAGTTTTGAGTTTTTCCATTTGAGCAAGTCTGGTGCCATCTAAAAATTCGTCATTACGGACTGTTCTGTTTTTGACAGATTCTGCCTTTTATTTCGCATTGCTTCTTTCGCTGTGTTGGGTGGATTTCTTTGTTCCATTACCTTCCAGTAGCTTTGAGCAATGTCCAGAAGTGTTAAGAATGATTGTGTCACCTCTGAACATGTGAATTTTTAATTATGCACTAACCCTCTAATGAGTTTGCTTAAAGTTTGGTGTGGAGGAAGTTTTCAAGGATCAATAGAAGAGGGTGATATAATGTGATCGAGAAGAGTGAAAGGTCTAAGCTTGGGATGCCCCGGTGGTTCATCCCTGCATATTTCAAGAAGACTCAAGCATCTAAGCTTGGGGATGCCCAAGGCATCCCCTTCTTCATCGACAACTTATCAGGTTTCTTCTAGTGAAACTATATTTTTATTCAGTCACGTCTTATGTACTTTACTTGGAGCGTCTGTTTGCTTTTGTTTTTGTTTATGTTTGAATAAATTCATTCTTGTGTGGGAGAGAGACACGCTCCGCTGGTTCGTATGAACACATGTGTTCTTAGCTCATAATATTCATGGCGAAGTTTCCTCTTCGTTAAATTGTTATATGGTTGGAATTGGAAAATGCTACATGTAGTAATTGCTATAATGTCTTGGGTAATGTGATACTTGGCAATTGTTGTGCTCATGTTTAAGCTCTTGCATCATATACTTTGCACCTATTAGTGAAGAAATACATAGAGCATGCTAAAATTTGGTTTGCATAATTGGTCTCTCTAAGGTCTAGATAATTTCTAGTATTGAGTTTTGAACAACAAGGAAGACGGTGTAGAGTCTTATAATGTTTTCAATATGTCTTTTATGTGAGTTTTGCTGCACCGGTTCATCCTTGTGTTTGTTTCAAATAACCTTGCTAGCCTAAACCTTGTATCGAGAGGGAATACTTCTCATGCATCCAAAATCCTTGAGCCAACCACTATGCCATTTGTGTCCACCATATCTACCTACTACATGGTATTTTTCCGCCATTCCAAAGTAAATTGCTTGAGTGCTACCTTTAAATTCCATCATTCGCCTTTGCAATATATAGCTCATGGGACAAAATAGCCTTAAAAACTATTGTGGTATTGAATATGTACTTATGCATTTTATCTCTTATTAAGTTGCTTGTTGTGCGATAACCATGCTTCTGGGGACGCCATCAACTACTCTTTGTTGAATATCATGTGAGTTGCTATGCATGTTCGTCTTGTCTGAAGTAAGGGAGATCTACCACCATATGGTTAAGCATGCATATTGTTAGAGAAGAACATTGGGCCGCTAACTAAAGCCATGAATCATGGTGGAAGTTTCAGTTTTGGACACATATCCTCAATCTCCAGTGAGAATAATAATTGTTGTTACATGCTTATGCATTAAAGAGGAGTCCATTATCTGTTGTTCATGTTGTCCCGGTATGGGTGTCTAAGTTGAAGAATGATCAAAAGCGAGAAATCCAATGCGAACTTTCTCCTTAGACCCTTGTACAGGCATGGAGGTACCCATTGTGACACTTGGTTAAAACATGTGCATTGTGATGATCCGGTAGTCCAAGCTAAGTAGGACAAGGTGCGGGCACTATTAGTATACTATGCATGAGGCTTGCAACTTGTAAGATATAATTTACATAACTCATATGCTTTATTACTACCGTTGACAAAATTGTTTCATGTTTTCAAAATAAAAGCTCTAGCACAAATATAGCAATCGATGCTTTCCTCTTTGAAGGACCTTTCTTTTACTTTTATTGTTGAGTCAGTTCACCTATTTCTCTCCACCTCAAGAAGCAAACACTTGTGTGAACTGTTGATTCCTACATACTTGCATATTGCACTTGTTATATTGCTTTGCATTGACAATTATCCATGAGATATACATGTTATAAGTTGAAAGCAACCGCTGAAACTTAATCTTCTTTTGTGTTGCTTCAATGCCTCTACTTTGAATTATTGCTTTATGAGTTAACTCTTATGCAAGACTTATTGATGCTTGTCTTAAAAGTATTATTCATGAAAAGTCTTTGCTTTATGATTCATTTGTTTACTCATGTCATTACCATTGCTTTGATCGCTGCATTCATTACATATGTTTACAATATGATCAAGTTTATGATGGCATGTCACTTCAGAAATTATCTTTGTTATCGTTTTACCTGCTCGGGACGAGCAGAACTACTTAGGGATGCGATACGTCTCCAACGTATCGATAATTTCTTATGTTCCATGCTACTTTATTGATGATATCTACATGTTTTATACACATTACATGTCGTATTTGTGCATTTTAGAACTAACCTATTAACAAGATGCCAGGTTGCCAGTTTTCTCTGTTTTTGGTTTCAAAAATCCTAGTAACGAAATATTCTCGAATCGGACGAAATCAACGCCAAAGATCTTAGAATCCCGGAAGCATCCAACACACAGAGAGTCGAGAGGGGGCCACAGGCCCAAACCCTAGGCTGGCGCGGCCGAGAGGGGGCCGCCGCCTATGGTGTGGCCCCCCTGTCAGCCCTCCTGCGCCGCCTCTTCGCCTATATAAAGCCTCCGTCGCGAAAACCCTGATGCGAAGAACCACGATACGGAAAACCTTCCAGAGCCGCCACCATCGCGAAGCCAAGATCTGGGGACAGGAGTCTCTGTTCCGGCACCTGCAGAGCGGGGAAGTGCCCCCGGAAGGCTTCTCCATCGACACCACCGCCATCTCCATCAACACCGCTGCCATCTCCACCGCCATCTTCATCACCGCTGCTGCTCCCATGAGGAGGGAGTAGTTCTCCATCGAGGCTCGGGGCTGTACCGGTAGCTATGTGGTTCATCTCTCTCCTATGTACTTCAATACAATAATCTCATGAGCTGCCTTACATGATTGAGATTCATATGATGATGCTTGTAATCTAGATGTCATTATGCTAGTCAAGTGGGTTTTACTTATGTGATCTCCGGAGACTCCTTGTCCCACGTGTGTAAAGGTGACAGTGTGTGCACCGTGTGGGTCTCTTAGGCTATATTTCACGAAGTACTTATTCACTGTTAAAAGCGTAGTGAAGTGCTTATTTATATCTCTTTATGATTGCAATGTGCATCGTATCACAATTTATCTATGTGCTACTCTAGTGATGTGTTATTAAAGTAGTTTTATTCCTCCTGCATGTGTGCAAAGGTGACAGTGCGTGCACCGTGTTAGTACTTGGTTTATGCTATGATCATGATCTCTTGTAGATTGCGAAGTTAACTATTGCTATGATAATATTGATGTGATCTATTCCTCCTACATATGCATGAAGGTGACAGTGTGCATGCTATGCTAGTACTTGGTTTAGTCGTATTGATCTATCTTACACTAAAGGTTACTTAAACATGAGCATTATTGTGGAGCTTGTTAACTCATTGAGGGTTCGTGTAATCCTACGCAATGTGTTCATCATCCAACAAAGTGTAGAGTATGCATTTATCTATTCTGTTATGTGATCAATGTTGAGAGTGTCCACTAGTGAAAGTGTAATCCCTAGGCCTTGTTCCTAAATACTGCTGAGTTACTACGCTTGTTTCTTGTTTTACTGTTACTCTGTTGCAATACTACCACCATCAACTACACGCCAGCAAGCTATTTTCGGCACCGTTGCTACTGCTCATATTCATTCATACCACCTGTATTTCACTATCTCTTCGCGAACTAGTGCACCTATCTGTGTGTTGGGGACACAAGAGACTTCTTGCTTTGTGGTTGCAGTTGCATGATGAGAGGGATATCTTTGACCTCTTCCTCCCTGAGTTCGATAAACCTTGGGTATCCACTTAAGGGAAACTTGCTGCTGTTCTACAAACCTCTGCACTTGGAGGCCCAACACTGTCTACAGGAAAGGAGGGGGAACGTAGGCATCACCCACCTTGGGTAGGTTTCCCTACATATGGGAGGTTTTATTGTTGGGGTCTTATTCGAAGACTTGGATACCAACACTTGGGGATTTCCACCTATATAATGAGGAGGAGAGGGAGGGGACCACTCTTGGCTCAGCCTTGGCCGCACCCTTAGAGGGCCGGCGCCCAACCCCTCTCTCCCCAAACCCTAGCGGTCTCTCTCCTCCACCACATCCCGCACGCTTAAGCGAAGCTCCGCCGGATTTCTCCACCACCACCGACACCACGCCGTCGTGCTGTCGGATTTAGGGATGGCAATGGGGACCGTTTACCCGAAACCCGACGGGGTTTTCCTCTATTAGGGGCCGGATGTGGTATCTAATTTATCCTCATGGGGGTATTGCCGGCAAGACATGCTCCCCAATGGGGAGAGCGGGGCGGGGGGCGATCCAGCAGTCCCCATACCCGAACCCCACGGAGCCCCGCATGTATTGGTAATATCTCATAAATTTAGCTTGTCATGCTTAATTTCAGCTAAATACACATTTACGTCCGTCACTAATGCTTGCTTACCTTCTGGTAATCACGGGATTTGTTGCCAAAATTTTGTCTATATAAACCATTCTTTGGTCAAACCCTCGTTTTGACCTCTACCACCACCACCACCGTCATTTTCCACCTGCCACTGTTGTTGTTTACTTCCCATCACGAGGACACGCGCAGAGATGGACTCCTTCACTCCAGACAACATAAGTACACGCGAAGTGAGAAATTATTTTGCTACTCTTAAAGTTAAATTGTGTGTCACACCCTTATGTGGTGTCGTCGTGTGAACTATGTGAGTCAAACATAAGTACTCGTTATGTCTTATGTGTGTCAGTGTATGGTATTGTGACTCTGCACGTATTAAGTTATTTTTGAGCTTGAATGTCTGCGATATTTTCTTGATTTGTCTATTGTTTGTGATGGGGGTGGAGAACCCATGGGTCTGCTATACCCGGTGGGTGATGGGGACGGGGGAAAATAGTCCCCAAGGTGGGAAATGGGGATGGGGACGGGGGAATTTCACAAACGCGGGGACGGGGAAGAAAAGGCAGTCCCCGCGCGGGGGCAGACCCGTTGCCATTCCTAGTCGGATTCAAGAGGAGCTACTACTTCCGCTGCCCGCTGGAACGGGGAGGTGGACGTCGTCTTCATCAACAACCGAACGTGTGACCGAGTACGGAGGTGCTACCCGTTCGTGGCGCGGGCGATCGTGATCAAGATCTTCTACGCGCTTTTGCAAGCGGCAAGTGATCGTCTACCGCAGCAATAAGAGCCTACTCTTATAGGCTTTGGAATCTCTTCAAGGGTTAGTCTTGATCATCCCCTCGTTGCTACCGTCTTCTAGATTGCATCTTGGCTTGGATTGCGTGTTCGCGATAGGAAATTTTTGTTTTCTATGCAACGTTTTCCTACAGTGGTATCGAGCCGTGTCTATGCATAGATGGTTGCACGAGTAGAACACAATGGTTTGTGGGTGTTGATGCTTTTGTTATCTTTAGTTGAGTACTTTGCATCTTTGTGGCATAGTGGGATGAAGCGGCTCGGGCTAACTTTACATGACCGCGTTCATGAGATTTGCTCCCGCTCGACATGCAACTTGTATTGCATAAGTGACTTTGCGGGTGTCTGTCTCTCCTACTATAGTGAAGATTCAATTTACTCTTCTATTGACAACACTAGTATCACCGTTGTGGTTCATGTTCGTAGGTTGGATCTTACTCGAAAACCCTAAACCACGTAAAATATGCAAACCAAATTAGAGACGTCTAACTTGTTTTGCAGGGTTTGGTGATGTGGTATGGCCATAATGTGATGATGACTATGTATGAGATGATCATTATTGTATTGTGGCAACCGGCATGAGCCTTATGGTTGTCTTTAAATTTCATGTTGAGTAGTTTTTCAAAGTAGTTGTAATAGTTGCTACATGAGGTGAACAACCATGAAGACGGCGTCATGGACCTTGACGCTACGCCGACGATGATGGAGATCATGCCCGTTGATGATGGAGATCATGTCCGTGCTTTGGAGATGAAGATCGAAGGCGCAAAGATTAAAGGGCCATATCATATCACATATGAATTGCATGTGATGTTAATCCTTTATGCATCTTATTTTGCTTAGAACGACGGTAGCATTATAAGATGATCCCTCACATTAATATCAAGATAATAAAGTGTTCTCCCTCGTATGCACCGTTGCACAGTTCGTCGTTTCGAAGCATCTCGTGATGATCGGATGTGATAGACTCAACGTTCACATACAACGGGTGTAAGCCATGTTGCACAGGAATACTTGGGTTTGCTTGACGAGCCTAGCATGTACAGACATGGCCTCGGGACAACGGCCGAAAGGTTGAGTCATGGATGATATGATCAACATGTTGATGTTCACCATTGAAGCTACATCATCTCACGTGATGATCGGTTTTGGTGTAGTGGATGTGGATCGTGTACCACTTAACAACTATGAGGGATGTTGTATTAAGTGGGAGTTCATTAGTAATTAGATTAAAACATGAATTAATTATCATAAACATAGTCTGAGTAGTATTTTGAATTAATTTTGTAGTATTGGCATCCGTTTTCTACCATGCCCTAGTCTTGTTATTGAGATAGAAATACTGTTAAAATCTGACAAGAAACTTTACGGATTGGTACCGTATTGTTAAAGAATCAAGAATTGATTAAGTCCTATTGCAAACTTTTAGTAAACCTCACATTGTTGATTCAAAGAGCTATGGTTTCAATTAGTACCTAAAGTTATCTTGTCTCCGTGAAACTTGAAGTTCAAATCTGTTTGAAAAGTAAGGAGCTGAAAATTTAGTTTTAGAAATAATCAAGGTATGAGATATATGTGATATCTAAGATCTTATTGCAAGATGATAGAATATAAATTTGGTGAGACTACATAAACTCATAAGTTTTATGGGAATGTATGAAGGTTGAAGACGCCAGGCGTCACAATCCTCCAACTATTGGGGCACTAATAATATTCGCATATCCATGAAGTGATCATCCTTAGTATGCACCGTTGCTAATACTCGTCGTTTCGAAGCATCACGTGATGATCGGGTGTTATAGATTCTACGTGTGCATACAACGGGTGCAAGCCAGATTTGCACATGCGAATACTGAGGTTAAACTTTACGAGCTTAACATGTACTGACATGGTCTCGGAAAGGTCGTCATGATATGATGGATAAAATTATGAATGAAATTGTTCATCATATTAAAAAGTTACTAATAGTGAAATCTGAAACACTTGTCATATGATGATCAACTTCAAAGTAAGAACCTCAAGGTTATTGGTAATTGACCAACAAACCTAGAAGTTATTGAAGGTGAAGTATTTTCTGAATAATGAGGAAAGCTAAGAGAAACTACAAAAGATATTTTGCAGAAAGAAAGGAAGACTAGAAAGTCTAGCTCAGGTATATATACATGATATACATGTTATGGTTGTATTCCTAGTTTGGTCACACAATGAAATTCTTGGGTATTAGTACCATATTGGTTGGTATGAAATGTCATACAAAACAACGCAATACAAGAATACAATGGCCTAAGTGACTGACAAGGAATATGATAGGAATGCACTTCTGGAACAAAAATAAAGTGTTATTATGTTCATCGTTGGCATCCTATCTAGCCCTTAGAATTTATAATAAAGAACTTAATAATTGTTATTTTGCTCTGGTCAAATAAAAAAACAATGAGTTGTTCAAATTATGACATTACTCCATGTACGATGGATAAGTTATTATAAATCTTAATGGTGAAACACACACACATAATACTGACGCTAAAATGCCATAAGGCAAATGATTTGAATTCCACTTATTTGTGGAATCGCCATTTAGGTCATGTTAGAAAGGAACGCATGAAGGAACTCCATGCAAATGGATTTTTGGAGTCATTTGATTTTTGAATCGTTTGGCGCTTGCAAAATCTTTTCTAAAAAGTAATGACTAAAATACCGTTCATAGGCCGAGAGTTGAACGGGCAACTAACTTAGTGAAAACATATATGTGGTTCACTGGGCATAGTTGTGTGCGGGAGATTCTTCTACTTCATGAAAACTTTAAACAATAAATTGAGTATATATATGGATATATTCAATAAGGAAGAAGTTTGAAACATTTGAATGGATTCAAATAAATTTCAGCATGAAGTGGAAATCATCGTAATAGAAAAATCAAATATCTATGATTGGATCATGGTGGAAATATTTGAATTACGAGTTTTAGCGAACATCTAAGAGAGTTATGAAATTGTTCTACAACTCACGTTTCTTGGAGTATCATAGTGATGATGAAGTATCCAAGAGATATATCCAAACCTTGTTGGATCAATGATGAGATAAGATATTGACGTCATTATATTTTTGTGGATTATGCTTTAGTAACTACCGCTTTTACACTGAATAGAGCATCATCATGATCCGTTGAAATGACACCATACGAGTTATGGCATGGGTATGAACCCTGATAGTCTTTTCTTAAATTTTGGTATGCATAGCATAAGTAAATAAGTTTACAACCAAAATCGGATGAATGTCTTTGTTGGTTATCCCAGAGATTTAATTGGGAATTCTTCCCACAAGACAAAGACAAAAGTGTTTGTCAATGTTTCTTATTTCCAAGAAATTGTTTCTAGTGAAGTATTTGAGTGGGAGGACAATATAATTTGATAAGGTTTATGAACCTGAGTATAATGATCAGAGTAGCGCAGCATCGGAATTGGTTTCGGAAGCGACCACGACGATCATGGCTCCCATGACTACAAAGTGTTTTAGTCATGGAGATCGAAGTACATATTGAACCTTGTAGGTATGGTTTACTTTGTGATCAAATAAATGATTTGTGGACAAAGGATTGATTTTGAACAATGATAAACCAACTACAAACAAAGAAGTTATGATGGGCCCTGACTCCGTTAAAATGGCTATACGCCATGAAATCCAAGATAGATGAATACTTTTTGAAAGTAAATGGATCTATAAAATTGATGGACTTGGATGTAATATCCTTGAATAAGCTCGACTTATCAAAAAGATGTTTACGACAAAGTTCAAAGAGTTGACTACGATAAGATTAGATCTTCCGTAGCAATGCTTATAGTCTATGTGGATTATTCTAGTAATCGCTACATATTTCTTTCATGAGATATGATAGTAGGATGGCAAAATACATTACTTAACAGAAGTGTGTATTAAAGGTATATACAAGATACAACCAAGAGTTTTGCTAGTCCAAAGAATACTAGATAGGTATATGAACTTCAATTGGATGAAGTGAGTATCACGGAGTTGGAATCTTCACCGGATGAAATAGTCAAAGAGTTTTTGATTTCATCAGAAACAATGAAGATGCTTGCATTTGCAAGAAATTAAGTGGGAGCGCTGAGACATATTTATAATACTTTATGTAGATGACATATAGTTGGTTATAAATAATGTAATTATATACTTGATTATAAAAGGTTTCATTGAGAATTAACTTCAATGAAAGAATATGGATGAAACATATTTAGTGTCAAGATCTATGAAGATAGATTGAAACACATAATAAGTTTAAGTCAAAGTACATAGAAAGGATATTGAAGTAGTTCAATATAGAAATATTAAGAAAATGTTCTTGTCATGTGAAGTTTTAACAAGACTTGAGTGTATCGACACTCAATGAGTAAAAACACATGAGTGATTTAGATCAAAATTAATATGTACACAATCAGATGTCATGTGCTCTAAAATGTTAGGAGCATATACCAGAATGATTCATGTGATGATCATTGGACAACAGTAAGAATATCCTGTGTACTTTAGAAGAACCAAGGATATATAAATAGTTTTGTATGGAGAAATAACAAACAAATCGCTGTAAGGTGTTGCACCGATATTGGTTTTGTCACATATAAAAATAAAATTTCAATCTCAAATTAGGCTAAGTGTTGTTTAAAAGGTAGCACAATGCTAGATTTAGAAGAGTTCTAAATATTGTGACGGATTCTACAAAAGAAGGCAGAGTTTGTCATTGTTTTGACAATGATTGAGGATGTTAAAGTCAAGAAGTTCTTTGAGAACTTGGTGTAGTTCCGATAGTGTCAGAACTTTGAAGCTATATTGTGTGTGACAATATTAGTGACATATTTCAGACCGCAGAATTAAGGTTCCACCAGAAGACCAAACATATTAAATGCCGACTCATTTGGAAAATGAGTGATGCGTGAAGACGCAAATGAATTGCAAAATACATACGTTTCTGAGTGTGTCAGAACCGTTGACTAAAACCTCTCCCGTGAGCAAAACATGATAAAGCACCAGAAGGCCAAGGTGTTATATCTTTATAAATATAAACTAGATTATTGACTCTAGTGCAAGTGGGAGACTGAAGGAGATATGCCCTAGAGGCAATAATAAAGTGGTTATTATTTATATCTTTATGTTTATGATAAATGTTTATATATCATGCTATAATTGTATTAACCGAAACATTAGTACATGTGTGATATGTAGAAACAAGAAGTCCCTAGTATGCCTCTTAAACTAGCTTGTTGATTAATGGATGATTAGTTTCATAATCATGAACATTGGATGTTATTAATAACAAGGTTATATCATTATATGAATGATGTAATGGACACACCCAATTAAGCGTAGCATAAGATCTCGTCATTAAGTTATTTGCTATAAGCTTTCGATACATAGTTACCTAGTCCTTATGACCATGAGATCATGTAAATCACTTAGGGGTACTTTGATTACATCAAACGCCACTGCGTAAATGGGTGGTTGTAAAGGTGGGATTAAGTATCCGGAAAGTATGAGTTGAGGCATATGGATCAACGGTGGGATTTGTCCATCCCGATGACGGATAGATATACTCTGGGCCCTCTCGGTGGAATGTCGTCTAATGTCTTGCAAGCATATGAATAAGTTCATAAGAGACCACATACCACGGTACGAGTAAAGAGTACTTGTCAAGAGACGAGGTTGAACAAGGTATAGAGTGATACCGATGATCAAACCTCGGACAAGTAAAATATCGCGTGACAAAGGGAATTGGTATCGTATGTGAATGGTTCATTCGATCACGAAGTCATCGTTGAATATGTGGGAGCCATTATGGATCTCCAGATCCCGCTATTGGTTATTGGTCGGAGTGAGTACTCAACCATGTCCGCATAGTTCACGAACCGTAGGGTGACACACTTAAAGTTGGATGTTGAAATGGTAGAACTTGAATATGGAATGGAGTTCGAATATTTGTTCGGAGTCCCGGATGAGATCCCGGACATCACGAGGAGTTCCGGAATAGTCGGAGAATAAGATTCATATATAGGAAGTCATATTCCAAGTTTGGAAATGATCCGGTGCATTTATGGCAGGTTCTAGAAGGTTCTAGAAAAGTCCGGAAGAAATCACCATGGAAAGTAGAGTCCCGGAGGGACTCCACCTTGCATGGCCAGCCAACCTAAAGGGGAGGAGTCCAAGGTGGACTCCCCTAGGGTGGCCGGCCAACCCCTCATGGAAAGGGGAATCCCACCCCAAGTGGGATTCCCACCTTGGGTAGGTTTCCCTACATATGGGAGGTTTTATTGTTGGGGTCTTATTCGAAGACTTGGATACCAACACTTGGGAATTTCCACCTATATAATGAGGAGGAGAGGGAGGGGGCTGACCACTCTTTTGGCTCAGCCTTGGCCGCACCCCTTAGAGGGCCGGCGCCCAACCCCCTCTCTCCCCAAACCCTAGCGGTCTCTCTCCTCCACCACATCCCGCACGCTTAAGCGAAGCTCCGCCGTTTCTCCACCACCACCGACACCACGCCGTCGTGCTTCAAGAAGGAGCTACTACTTCCGCTGCCCGCTGGAACGGGGAGGTGGACGTCGTCTTCATCAACAACCGAACGTGTGACCGAGTACGGAGGTGCTGCCCGTTCGTGGCGCCGGAAGCGATCGTGATCAAGATCTTCTACGCGCTTTGCAAGCGGCAAGTGATCGTCTACCGCAGCAATAAGAGCCTACTCTTATAGGCTTTGGAATCTCTTCAAGGGTTAGTCTTGATCATCCCCTCGTTGCTACCGTCTTCTAGATTGCATCTTGGCTTGGATTGCGTGTTCGCGATAGGAAATTTTTTGTTTTCTATGCAACGTTTTCCTACAGAAATGTAGAGATTAACAGATGTGTCATGGTTTAGAAGTGGCATACAATAAAATTGATGAGACAGGGCACATAATACAAAGTCTTGTTCACATAAATGTGCAACGTTGGAGATGTAAGCTGCCCAAATTCATCTATATTAGATGAACACTGGATAAAGAATGAGGAAATGCTTTAATTGTCTGAATTGAAAGCACAGATATACCTGAAGCTATGTCTGAATGTACCTGCAAGGCTGCAACCATGATATGATCTGATGTGCATACTCTTACAGATAGTCCATTACCTCCTGGTATACAATATTTATAGTTTTAATAGTTGGCACATCATTTTTGGCCATCACAAGTATTTTTAATCCTTTTCTTGAGGTGATCAAATACCGACGTAGAATTGTAAATGAGAAAATACATGTTTTGGTAAATAAATGGCTACCTTATCCAGTGTATGGCCGTATTTCCATTGCCGAGATGAATTTCACACCTCCAAGCATCCATATCATTTGAAGTCTGATAAAATTCAAATAACCAGTTAAACAATGAGGATGCATATTGGAGTTCTCGATGGCTCGTGCTTTTAAATTTTGTTTGAAGTACGAAATATTCAGTAGATGGCACTTCATTTACAAAAGAATACACATATGTGAGAGTATGTATATAAGGTACGTTTGGTGAAATCTAGATATGCGAATATGAATGAAAAAATATCAAACAGTTCTCATACATATCTAGGCGCAGAGATTTGCAATGGTTAAATGTGACGAAAAAGCAGCAAGAATGAATAGACAACTGATATATAATTAGAGTGTGGGTGACACCAACAACATACAACATGACTAATGGCTTCTTATTTACAGGTAGATAGCTCTCTCAAAAAAAAAACCTAAGACTGAAAAATCTGCTACAAAATTGAAGATGGCACCGGTTGATTCCACATGGCTCGCAAGTACTCATTCTAGAGATCAAGAAAAAGGCAATATCAAAAGCAAAAAAACAATAGAGCAGAAGCAAATCTAGCCTTAGTTTCATAAACCATATAAGATTGAAGTCACAAGGTTCAAACAAAATTAGTAGAAACCTAAATGTATTGCATTAGTCATGTTAAAATCTCTAAAGAGCACTAAGCTCCCAGGGCTGAGCGCGTCCAGGAACGCTCTGCACGTCCCTTTCGCCGGCCCCACATGTATGCACCGTATTCCACGCGCGTGTACGTGTCCTGCGGTTGCATGTACCTGACGTGTAAGCCAGGAGAGAGGTCGCAGGGTCGGTTTGGGGTTTATTTTACTGGGTTTCGGTTGCGGTGGTATGTCGATTCACTGAACGGTGTTATGTTCCTCCTCTTCGTCGGCTCAACTCCGGCTGTGCCTGCGGCTTTGGGTGGCGCGGCGGTGGCGGCCCGTCTTCTCCATGGCGTCTGGTTCTTCTCGCTGTTCGTTTCCCCTATTTTAATTCCTCCACTCACGAGATTGGTGCTGGCCCTCACAGTTTCTTTTCTTTTTGCGCCGCCGACCCTTCTGGATGCGCCGCCACCACCTGTAGATCCTGCACGGGGAAAGGGGATGCTGGAGAGGGAGTGAGGGGAGACCGCAGGAAGAGAGAGAGTGGAGGAAAGGAGGGAACCAGATGGGAATGACGGGTTAGGGTAGGGAATTGCAGCCAGAGAACGAGAGATGGGAGATAAGGACAACCCAGATGGAGGTACACAGGGGAGGTCGGCGATGGTGCATGGAAGGGAATGGGACTGGAGGACGGCGCTGGTGTAGGGGATGGTGGGTCGGGAGAGAGAAATCCAGGCATGGAAGAAACCCGATCCGGCAGCCCAATTTGTGTCACGCAACTGCAACTTGGAGAATCCGCCTCTGCTCCCATGGATTCTGTGCATCATGTAGGTCGCGTGTGTACTCTGCAGTAGCGGGCAGCAGCCAATGTCCGTGCCCATCCAATACAAGTTATGATTCACAATAAGAAACATCATCTCTTTGGAATCAGGTTTGTGCGTTCCTCGGCGCTTGATTTGCAAACTGCTTCTCACATTTAGTTGTATCTTATCACAAAGCAATTTCTTCTTCAACCCTAATTTAAGCATAGATTTTGAAGAATTTACCTCACAGCATGAATCATTATTACGCTTCGAAAAAATTATTACGCTTATTAAGATTAATTATCATTAGTTACTCAATAGGCATGTCATGTATATCTAGGTTTTTACTATTTGCATATATCAGAAAAGGGAACCTATTTGTAAAATCGTAAGACATCATAACAATAATAATAAGCCAGTATGTAACAAAGAGAACATTTGCTCAAACTCATGGTGCTACTACTACTGCTGATGTAGGATGTGTTATCGTGCTATCATTGAGTTGATTAGCAACGGAATACCTCAGGGAATTGGCTAGATAGGATTGTGTTGTATCAAAGGTGTGCTTTAAATAGATAGATAGATAGACAACGGAGATGAATAAAATATTGAAATGAAATTTATTTGATCTGTAATTCGTAATACTGAAATTTTGCAAAATTTAAATAAGAAGAGATATTATTCAAGAGTGATGTTATTATGCTTTCAGCAGAAATTAAGTCTAACGAAGAATGGAAGATTACGGCCGTTCTGCCACATGATGTGAATTTATAGAAAAATCAAATACTAAAGGTGGAGTTCCCGTTATTAAGGGAGGTCAAGTTTACAAAATATAAGCCCTCCTAGATAACGAAAATCAGGTAGTACGTCAACGTGTCTTCTAGCACGGGCAACAAAGAATCACCTGCAGAGGTTCTGCTCCTTCCATGGCGGCGTCGTGCCTCCACTGCACGGCCGTTTCTTATCTCCATGTCGCGTCCGCCGGTCCAGAGGAGCAGGAGACTCCGTGCAGGAGCTGAGGTACCTTATTTCCATCTCTATCCTAGCCGCAGGAGCAAGCTTGGTTCTGCTATCTGAACTCTTCTCACCACACTCCTCATGCAGTTATTTTCCTGAAGTTCTCTCATTGGTTGAATTAATAAGCTTCAGTAAGTAGCAGATTGATACATTACTATAGAAAGTATATGCAGCCATGGTGTATATGATGTGTCAGATTAGTTCATCTGGTAAAAATTCTAGCTATTGTAGTGGTTTGTGGCAATTTAGTCTTTGGTGGGGGATAATTAAGGCTGTAGTGGCTAGGTATTCATATTACTGCCTTGGTGTGGTTTAAAGGTGTTAGATTTTGAAGTAGGTCTTCATGATTAAAGTGGGCTCCCGAGTATATGGATTTGACGGCGGAGGCACTTCAGTTCTTAGTACATAGTTTCCTTACATGCAGAGTAGCCAATCTGTAATTATGTCATCTTACTGCATTTCCTAGGTACTCCGCATGGTCATACCAAGTAAATGATCTATTCAAATTTCAAAATCTTATTGAGTTCACCATATATGGCTTACCTATGCAAGTTGACTGGTGCGATTAGATAACTTGAGGTCAATGGAATTAAAAACCAAAGCTTTCTTGTTTACCCGATTTCCTAAATGGTGATCTTCTCATATTTGGAAATATATTACTTGATTTGTGTTATCATTGCAGATACATGAATTTTAGACACGAAGGTAGTAGGTATTTCAGTGTACATTGTGTGTGCTGCAGTTCCTAGTGCGGTTGGTAGTTTCAGACTTAATAATGTTCAATGATTCCGTTGGGCGAAACGGTGGAGCTAGCGAGACATATTTATTTGAGTTGTTCTTTGTATTTTACTATTTCATACGAACAAATGATTCGTAATAAATATTGAGAGGAAACAGGACCATCTAGATAAACATATAGCCAAATGTAGCTATTATGGGAGCTCATCAAAGTACCTCTCTGGAGCTTATATTCTTTCTTAATTTTACCCGTGTAGAATATTTTTCTTATATTTCGAAGTTGTATTCAGGTAAATTAGAGTCACCTCATGGTGCTAACATTTGTTTTATTGAATGACAAGGCTAGAGATGATGATTCATTTGACTGACACTTTTTGAGATGTTGTTTGCCGATCGTTTCCATGACTGAATCTTTCCAAGCACTAAAAGCTCATTACAAATGGGGAGGGCTGCTTTGTCTGGGGTTGCTGTGTCCAGTCTGTCCGTGCGGAGTGCTGACACTGGTGCTATTAGTTGTGTTTTCATGTGGGATTGTTCATTGGTGGAGATGGACTCAGTGGGATGGATGTCACGCGTGTGTTGTGCCTGGGTTGTGTCGGCGGTGGAGTAAATTTTGAATATAATTTAACCTGTGTATCCAGATACCATTTCCTAGCTTTCACAAATTTCATGCATGTTTTTTCTTAGAATATGAAAACTCAAGAAGTTCCCCGGAGTACATTTTGTATCGTTTAACGTACATATTTATAGAACTAGGAGATAGATTTTTATTACTGAGATAATCCTGCCTTTCCTTTCTTCTATGTTTGCGGATGGAAAATTGACGAAGGTGGATCTGAAACTTGATAACCATATAGGGCATCTACCAGAAAGAAGCTTAATGAATTACTCTTTATGTTTCCTTCTTGAAACTCATAGGGGTTACAACTATCAATCATATGAGGCAACGCCACTGTAGAACCTTTTTTTAGATTGGCCATAAGCAAGAATATGAGGTTTAAGGTCAAAGAAAAATAGTTCCTTTAGATATGCTCATGCTAAATTCCCATAAGAACTTTTGGCTGTTTGTTGATATGCATGTTGTTTCTTCATTTTGTCTTGGTTCTGCTAGACATGATACCCTCCCTCTATTAATAGATGTCGGGATGTTTGTTTAAATTTGGATGTATCTATGCACTAATACTAGGAATGTCAACGGGTATGCCCCCGCTCGGGGACCTCCCTTTCTCCCCCGTTCCCGTGCAATCAAAGTCTCCCCATCCCCATCCCCATACTCCACCTTGGGGACTAAAATTTCCCGTCCCCGTCACCGACCGGGTATAGCAGACCCATGGGTTTCCCCATCCCCAGCAGCAACTAATACATTTGAATTTAGACATCTAAAAATGTACAGAGTTAGTACCAATGTTTGTAAAAGTATATCGCTGCACATTTATTCCACTATATGTAGACAATAAGGAAACGCCCGGAACGGATACGGGGGCAGCAACGCGCGCCGGGTCCATCTAGTACAGGCTAAAATCCAGTGAATAACTATTTGTCATAAGCAACTTTACTTATGTTTTGTAGCGTGCATAAATTCTCAATTTATGCTAGTATTATGTTTTGCATTGCAATTGCATGAACCAAAACCTGCACGCTGATTTGGCCGCGGTCGATGGCGTCGGCCACTCCATGATTCTTTTCAAGTTGGAAACTCATGACTTCACGCATCCAGAACGTGCTCCACCTAAACCCACCGCCGCTCATCCTCGCCCCACCGTCCATCTGCTAGCACCGCGTCCTGAACCCAACCTGTAGCTCCAACATTGATATGTCAAGTTGAAAAATGTTAGAATCTGAATCATCGCCGTGTCTCCGTGCAAGCGTCACGCCTCTTGGTGATGAGAGGCATGACCTTGTGCTTGGAGAGGAACCGGCAGCAGCTGGAGTGCTCACCGACATGTTGCGGCGGAGGCGGAGCGTCGGTGAGTAGCAGCAACAACACGTCATCCCAGCAGCGGTCGTTGCCGTCCGGGGAGAGTAGCGGGGAGGCCTCCTCCTTGTGTCGGCGGCGGCGTGCCTGGAGGTGCAGCAGCAGCGCGGACGTACCTGATGATGACGGCCGGCGAGTTGGAGCGGACGAAGGCCGGCGAGGGAGGCAGTGGACCGGGGGACGTGTGTGACCTGCGGCTGATATGCGCCGTCCTCGAGAGGCGGTGGGTACAGAGGAGCTCATACGGGAGTTGGAGGATGGTGGAGGAATGGGGGATCGGGAAGGATGAGCTCCGGCAGGGGAGGCTGGTGGAGGTGCGGGGGTCTGGAGGATCTTGGCCGGTGAGGAAGACGATGAATAGATAGAGGAGATGAAATCTGAAAACGGATTTTTTATCCAAAGAGAGGGCACGTACAGATAAATGGTCAAAGCGGTGCCTTGAGGACCAGAGCAATGGAATGCAGAGATTACGCCCGACAATCCATCCAACGTCTACCCACCATGGCCCACCACCATCCCAGAATCAACACAGCTATGGCCACACCGGCAATTCCCAGAGCAACTACCCACAGAGGACCAATATATCATCAAATAAAATCTGAACTATCCTAAATTTATTAGAGAGCACCGAATTGGTACACGGTAAGAAACACACAGTAATCAATCAGAACGGAACACACGTGTCTGATCACTGTTAATTAAAAAATTAGTTCAAAATTAGGAGAAAAATCAAAGCTGTTAAGCTTTAGTATAGTAGAATATAGAGCTTTGCCTTTTCTAGCTTCTTGTTGCCGTTCAAAACACTTTGTTTAGTTTGATTAGGCTATCACATTGACCTTCATATCCGTGACATTACTATATGGCGAAGTCATACATGAGCATGAGTTTTTCTTTTCACCGAAAATTATTCTAGGTTTATAAATATTCAATTGGGTGTTCTCAATTCCGCAGCTTAAAATTGCACACATGTGTTTGGGTAGGTCAAAATTTAGAAATATGTGCTAAAATTGCAAAAATATTATCTTAGAATTTTTTTATTTGGAAACGCAATTGAGTGACCAGTGGCACATTCTTCAGCCCGGAAAATGCACGCAACTTTTGTGTGCACATTTAGTTCTAGAAACGTGCAATATACTTAAAATCGAGTGTTTTGAAGAACAGAATTTCACACTTTTTTTTTTTGGAAAATGATGGATCCAGAACTAGAATATTCTTTGTGTACAATCATGGGTCTAGAATATATGTTTAATTTTTTTTCAATTATTGGCATAGAATAAACTTTATTTGTATAATTTATGGGTTTATTAGCTTCGCTCCCTAGCTACGGCAAATTCACTTCCTCGTGATGTCTGTCACATGCAAAGTTCATATCATCATGACTACATGACAAGTTTTCTTGCAAGCTACACCTACAATTGCTCTGCCCGTTGTACGTGTGGCCTTTTGATAGTCGGGTTAAAGCACAAGAGTATGTAGTTCACACTTCCATTTGCAATGCACCGAACGAATACATTCCTCTGGAAAAAATCTATTTTCGCTTTAGTAGAGTTACCATATAATTACACACATCATTGTCATTCTAAATCTAGACATTTTTACGCAACTCGAAATATTGTGTGCGTGACAACGCATTATGGTGTGACAGGCTCCGCACCATTTGAAGGTCATAGGCGATGTACATGTGCTGTTCATCACGGCGCCACACATATGGAATATTTGTATTATCAATTTAGTACTCCCTCCGATTCATAATAAGTACATTGATTTTACATTCAACTGCAAAGAGCTATTGGTTTTCGCAAAGCATCAAAGCCTATTATTTGCATTATTACCCATGCGTGCTGTTAATACTAGGAGATAAACTGTTGCTAATCAGCAACAAATGTGTGCGTGAACATAACTGTGCTCTCTGACACTTGTTCACAAAATAATAATAAAAATGGTCGAGGCAGGCCTTCTTACTGCCGTAGTTGCCCTCAAAAAACTCCCATTGTATCTCTCCGTGATCGCGGTTCAAAACTGTAAATTCCAAATCCAGCGGAAAGGATTGCAACAGCGCATACGTATCATGGTACCAAGTAATTACCCATTTCTCTTTTTTTTTGCGGGGAATAGTTACCCAATTCAAGTTAGAATAATTAACTCTAGGGTGTCATCAGATAACAACAGCAAGTTGCAGAATCAACACGCTGCTGGTAATCGATCCTTGCAACTACGAGCACAGAAACAACAAATATAGATACTAGTTCGAATTCGATAGACCAATAGACCATCCATATCTATGGTGTTCCAGTATCCATTCACAAGATCAACAAGAGAAAAACAGCATGGCTTTGCTAGCAGTTCATGTTCTGGCTGAAAAGAACAATTCAGATCGCAATTCACAAAGCATAGACGACCTACTAACTACATTACCACCAAAGAAACCTCTGCTGATCAGCAACATTCGACACAAAAGCCAGATTATGCATCTAACAGTACCAGAATCATAGTTTCACTAGGCATCTACTAGCACTAGCAGACGAGGAACGTACGGGTACAGAATCGCAACTCCACGAATTAGAACCCATGGTCGATCGGCCTAGGAGATCGAGATCGATCAGCACGTACGTACTTAGATGCGGCAAACGCGCGCAGGCGGTCGACGACGTGCGGGCCTAAGCAGCTTCAGTAAGCAACTGCAGGGCGGCGGCGGCCTGGTCCCGCGCAACCCGCTGCTGCTCCATCGCGTAGCTGAGGGCGGGGCCGGCGATCTGGCGCTCCTGGTCGACCGAGACGAAGAGGGCCGCGTTCAAGGCGAAACCGTCGAGCAGGGCGATGGCCGCCGACATGTGGCCGCGGCAGAAGTCGACGACCTCGTACGCGTCCAGCGCCACCGTGCAGGCGGTCCGGAGCCTGGCTATGGCGCCCAGCTCCCCCTGCAGCACCGCGGGCTCCGCCTGGTCGAGGTGGCCTCCGGCGCGCGCCAAGATCCGGGCCGCCTGCATGTAGACGACGGCGGAGTCGAGGTACGTCGACGCGTACTTGAGCGCCTCCAGCGATAACAGGAGCTTGGTGCACTCGGCATTCGCCCGAGCCGCCGGGTCCTGCGCCGCGGCCTCCATGAGCGGTAGGTGGAAGGCGGCGTCCGCGAGCTCGAGCACCTGGTCGGCGGCAACGAAGAAGCCAACCGCGGTCACCACGCGCTGCCGGACCCGTGCCATCCACGCCGGTGCCTCCGCCATCTCTCTCCCTTCTCTCTCTCTCTCTTGCGGTGGCGGTGGTTGTTGCTCTACGCTGCGTCTGAACTTCTCCGGCGGGCGGCTTCTCGCGTCCCGGTGCTCCGCTGGTTAAATACCCAGCGGTCAGGTGGACCCCACCGCCGTAACGGCCAATTCACCACCGCTGTAACAACAATTCTACATCTACGGCCAGGTTGTTACGGAATGCAACCCCTGAATTCACGGGAGGCACCACCGCACCACCCGAACTCGTTAACATTTTCTTTTTTGACAGTAACCAAATTCATCCACAATTTCTCTCCTTGTTAATTTTAGCGATACATTGGCAGTTTTTCTGAGAAACACAATACAAACTCACACGCTTACATACACACGCATACACTCACTCCTATGAAGATACACATGCACACCCTACCCTATTAGCACCTCCGGAAGACTGAGCCGGCGGCTTGGATCTTGAAATGGATGAAGTCACCACAGATGCCTCGCTGTCAACGTGAACGTCGCCTCCCACTGGATGAATATTTCGTCTTTATGAGACACACATATGTCAAACTTGAGGTTTGAACTTTGGTAGGCTGGGGGTACAATCACCCTCCTAACCACCCAAACTCAGATTGATTCTCGATACATTGGCATTTTACATGCATGGAACAAATGATACTCCCTCTAAGTCAAAATTATTGCCCAAAAGTGAATATATGTGGACATGTTTTAGTATGTATATACATCCACATTCAGGCAATTATTTTAAACATGATGGAGTACTACATATGATGCCCGAATTTGGCTAGCCTAGTACTTCTTAATTGTTGACGATGTATTGCAAAGGATACGTCACATTTTTCTAAAGTCGAGGCAATTAAAGTTTGAACAAACTTAGAAAGAACATTAAGAACTATGATATTATATGTAAATATATTTCATGACCTATCTAATGGTCTTGAGTTTTGATTATAAATATTAAAGAACTTTTTGCTAAAAACTTACGTGGTTTGACTTTTTAGAAAATATAAGCATTATTCAGTATTCATTACACTTCCTCAAGGTTCGGAGGCACTTACGCAGTACCCGATCTTCAGTTGCGACGGCGGTGGTGCTTGGGCGCATGCACCAATGTCCAACCGGTGTTGTGTTTAGAGTCTCATTTGTGAGAAAAGTATAAAAGAAAAACATCACAACTGCAGCTAGGGTTTTAAAAAAACCACCGATTTATGTTTGTTTTAAAAAAAGCGAAATTGATGGGTTTTTTGGTGATTTTTTTCTAAATTGGTGAGTTTTTTTTTTGAAAACCTATCTTAAAGTGGTGATTTAAAAAAATCTAGTCACATTTATGCTGGTTTTTTTCAAAAAAAACTTCCTGGACCAATCCGGTGCATCGGCGTGGTGGCCTGTCCACCTCTGCCACGTGAGCGGCGCGAAATCCTGGAGCCCGACCCCGATGCGCGCGGTGCAGAAGGAGAAGACGTGACCGAACCCATTGTGGAACGCGCGGAGCTACCTGGCATAGAAGATGGCAATGCCGAGGTGCTCCATGGCGTCGGGTAGGTGGGAGGTGCGTCGCCGGCGTGCGCTGAAAATTAGATGAGACGAGATCTAAACATACGGAGACGTGAGGCTATTTGTAAACTTTGCCTAGCGATGATCCTTTTATAGTGGCGTCGTAGGAATTTACCATTTCCTGCGCCAGCCGCCGGCCGGCAAGGTAACTTCTGGAAACGGCGGAGGGTAAATAGGCCGTTACAGGGTGGGTTCTACATTGATTCTGGCCCCGCTTGTCAGTGAAACTTCCGCTGTCACGCAGAATGCGTCTCCGGGCCCACCTCAGAATGAGCGGGTGTCAACCCATGCCAGGCTGGCGAGCAAGAAACAAAGACACAGAAATCGAACCAGCGAGAGGAGAGAGATGGCGGAGCCAAGGTGGAAGACGGCGGCCGGTGCTCGTCTCGTCTCCGCGTACGGCGACTGCGTCCGCGCCAGGCATCATCCAGGCATGGCGGCGGCCGAGCTCGTCCCGACGGATCCCGTGGCCAGCGTGTCCCGCGTCCGTGACGCCGACCACGGCGTGTGGCTCGCCCTTACCAGGCTCCGGGACGCCAGGGAGCACGGCCGGCAACCGCTCGTCCCGACGGAGGCTGCCTTCGGACACCTGTGGGCCGCGCAGTTCATCGGTGCCCGCCTTCCCCCGTCTGCTGGCCCGGACGCCGTCATGGAAGACCACGTCCGCGCCGCCATGGACAAAATCCGGGCCGTGCTGGACTGAACTGAATGGCCACCATCGCCATGGACCAAATCTGGACAAGTAGGGTTGAAAACGGCCACCAATGAAAACATGCTTTATTATTTTTGTTTATGTTTATCGTTGGGAAATTTTAGAAAAGCATTTAAAACTACGAAATAAATTCAGGAGTCGAAATCGACGAAAACAAATATGTGTGAATATGGGGCAAATATCATATGAAAGTGGACATTTATCGAGACACTGTAGTGGCATAATATCTTGATCTATATATGCACATAAAATCTCACACATATAGCAATAGAAAGTACTCCATCCGTTTACATATAAGGCCAACAAGAATTTCAAGGTATAAGGTTGACTGATAATTTAATCAATAAAATATGAGTTACATGCCACCAAAAATATACCACTTGATTCATAGTTTAAAAATCTTTTCAACAATATGTGTGTGGTTTCTTATAATTTATATTGTGTTGCTCAAATTACGAGTCAAAGTTCACCTCGAAATACATAGTGGCCTTATATATGAAAAAAAAAGGAGGGAGTATAGTTTATAGATTCACAATAATATGACATTAAGGCAAAACCCTCTAGCAGCGGCAGCAACAAAATGAATAGCTGAATCACTAGGTTAGTTATAAGTGACTAGTAAGCGTGCGCGTGCAACGCACGTTTTATACTATGTATATACCCTCAATCACATTTTTTCTTTTACCCGCAAAAAATATATTTTAGTGTGTTATTTGCAAAGACACTGTATCTCGCCTTGATGGCGTGAACCACTCACTCAGCGAGCGAGTCACAACTTCTATCCCCAGTTCCCTACCGATTTTCCAAAAGAAAAGAAAAACATTGCACTCACCTCATCTCTCCCAGCGCATCTCCTTCCCCTCACTCCTCACTACTTCCCATGTCCCCCATCGCTGCGTCGGCGGAGAGCATCGATACCTGCCGCCTCAAGGGAGTCCTTGCTCCTCCCCAGGCCCTGCCCCTCCTCCGGTCCTCCCCTGCAGCACACCGGCTCCAGCTCTCCCCCATCCCGCCTCCTGTCTGACCGACGCCTCCACTTCGACCTCCAGTGACCGCTGACCCACGACCTGCTGGAGGACGACTATCCACCAACGACCACCTCCGGCCGGAAACCCTGGTCCATGCCTCCGCTCAAGAATGCCCTCCAGGGACTCCATCCAGGCCCGGTGCTTCAGGTGCAGATCACGGCGACAACTAAAGGCACCGCTTCCTTCCTGCTGAAGGCGTGATCTTTGGTCCCAACCATGCCTTCCCTCTCCTCTGGTGCCAGGGGAAACCCTATGTCCGGTCCATCGGGCAAGGCGGCGGCGCCACGGCGTCGTTCTCTTCTTGAAGACGTTGTCGAGGCATCTTGGGGAGAGGCAGATGTGTAATTGTGATGCGCTGCTGGTGTTGGCTGCTGGCCAGGGAATGGGGCTTCGAGGCGCTATGTACGACGTGGTGGATGCAACCTAGTCAGCTGCTTCTCCAATTCCGAAGGATCCAGCCTTCTCCTCACCGACTCTTCTAGGCTCATGAGGGGGGTGGGTACGTTGGTCCGGGCTGCCTTGGAGTCGCGATGGTGCTATGGTGGTGTCTCGCTTGGTTCGTGACGCGGTTCGGTGGCTCCGTGCTCCATGTCCTCACCTCTTTTGGTAAGATGTTGGGGGCGGGTCGCTCTCATCGGGTCGTTTGTAGTGGGGTGGTGTAAGGAGCTTGGCTATGTATTGTCTTGGGTGTGTGTGGAGTTGTATCGGCTGTCAGCCTCTTCTTCTATGTGATTGATACGTCTTCCAGGACGTATTCTCGAAAAAAGTTGCGCATCTAGACCAGCAACATGTCGGCCGTCGGCGCCTCGAGATCCTCTGTTGCTAGTGTGATAGCCGTTCTTGAGGCAGCCCACCGTGAGATCACGCGCGTCATGGCGGCGCTCCACGTGGAGGCCGGACACATCCTCACCGCCTGCGCTCGCCACCTGTGGAAGGCGACACGATGCAGACGTGGGACATGCACCGCACCGACGCCGTCTGTGCTGGCCGCGAGACCATGCGGCGCATGGGATGCGTGCGCGGCGTCTGCTTGGAATGCGCTCGACACAATGCTCAACGATGCCCAGTCCGCCAAGCTCCGGCGAGCGGACACCGATAGTACTAACTGTTGGTGTCCTTGCCGAACTCGTCGTTGTGGTAGTTCCTGCGGTAGGTTGTCTTGTCAAATACCTTGACGATCATCCCAACGTATCCTTCTTAGAGGAAGGTGAGCGGGTAGCCGGCCTCGAGGTTGTGGCCATACGCGAACTTCTCCCACCGCTGAGCAGGTACATCTTGCCCTGCCTGTCGAACAAGACCACGTGGGGTCACCGGCAAAACCCGTAGAGCTAACCTCCCGCAGCTGCAATTTGCCCGGCTCGGTGCCATCGACGAACTCGGTGAAGTTATCCGGGAAACACTTGATGCCGAGCTGGTCCTCCTCGATGTGGAGGAGGAACTCGAAGCATCTCGCCTCCTGCGAAGACGACGACGACTCAAACGATGATTACCCTGGGGGAATTGCTGCTCCAGCACGGTGGTCGCGCCTGTGGCGACCGCGCTCGCGGCCTCGACAGCCTTATCGACCACCTGGACCCTCCATGGATTTTCTCGCGGGGGATGTGAGAGAGGAGGTGGGGGGCGGCGCAACGGTGGAGGTTGTGCGGGGGCTAGGGTTGTGAGGAGGGGATGTGGTAGCCCAGCGCGCCCCTCTTTATACACCGGAGGCAAACGAGGGGGCAGCACGCTTGACAATGGCATTAATTTCATTGGCAGAGGTAGACGACAACCGCTCGATAGATGAGGCATTGCCATTGACATGGCGTAGACTGTCGAAGCGATGGCGCCTCACCAGTCCTGACGTGCTGCTGAGAAGAGGCACGGATCCAGATCAATACCAGGCGGGCTCGTAGGAGAAGCGAGTGGTCACGCGGTGCGACCACGCAAGATCCGTCGAGACGCATCCAAAGAGCAAATTTTGGTCGTATTTATGTCTCGGTGGATATGCGATCACTATGTGCGTCAAGCCGCTGGAACTAGATCCAAACGCATATTTGGACCGACCAATGGCAAACGGTTGCTGCGGGCCGCTGCTATGGCGCAAAACGCATCCTGGGTCGGTCTTGTGAACAGACCTTGCCCCCTACTACCGAGAATAGGGCAGCTCAGGTCAAGCAAGGAGTGTACTTCTGGCCCAATCAACCGCAGCAGGTCTACCTAGGTAGCGGGCCGCCCGCCGTAGCTTGATGAATTTTACCGTCTCTTAATCCGTAGTATATTATAGTACTAGGATAATGCCCGTGCTTCGCTACGGTTAACTCATGCTAGGGCACACCACTGGCGATGTTACATTGCAATAGTTTTGTCGTTTCCCTCTATTTTTACACCACCTAGTAAATCTTGTCTAATTACAACCTCATTGCATGTTATGCGATACTCCTCTACAGTTATGTTATTAATTGGGAAGAAACCTAAAAAACACAATCACCGCGATAATGGTCCTTGCCCATCAGAGAAGCTCCCCATGTCGGTCAGGGCGAGCAGGGGACAGTGCGAAACAAAAACTTTTTGACGTTGCCTTGTTGGGCTTGGGCCACGTGTGTTTGGCTAGCGAAAGGACGGACAAAAAGTCCTAGCAGCCACCAGGTAGGCCAAGGCCCATCCGTGGCTTACGCTCGTTCCTGCACACACGAGACGGTCGCCCTAGCGAGGGAGCTCCTCGCCACCGATCTGGTCGGTGTCTGTTCGGCACCGCACACCCTCCCACGATCCAGGTAATTTAGTGGGCCGCGGTCCATTACGTCAGGTGAGTTTCTTTTTTCCTTTTTCTTCCTTCTTTTCTGTTTTTTCTTTTCTGTTTATATTTTCGTTTTTTAAAATCTAACCGTTTTTTTTGAGAAAAAGTTTTTCATAAAATTTGAACAGTTTTCTGAAACCAAAACAGTTTTTAAATTTGAACATTTTTTCGATTTGAATATTTTTCAAAATTTGAAATTTGAATAATTTTTTAACTCGAACAATTTTCAAAATTGAACGTTTTTAAAATATGAACAAATTTCGAATGAACGCTTTTTCTATTTGAACAATTTTCATATTTGAACAATTTTCAAATTTTCAAATTTGAACGGTTTTCGAATTTGAACGGTTTTCAGATTTGAACGGTTTTTAAATTTGAACATTTTTCAATTTATACATTTTCTCAATTTGAACAATTTGTAAAAATAAAAAATTTCGAATCTAAAAAAATACAAACAAAACCGAAACCAGAAAAAAGAAAAAAGAAAAAAGAAAAGAAAAACAGAAAAAAGAAACCAGAAAAGAAAAAAGAAAAAAAAGAAAAAACGACAGGCCAAATAGCCACAAATGGGCCTGGCCCATACCCGACCAGGGGGTGTGCGGTGGCCGGTAACCACCGACCTGGTCGGTGTATAGGTTTTGCCCCCTAGCGATGCCTCGTGTTCCTCTAGACGCGCCGCCAGGCACGCAAACAGCGCAGCGAGGCTAATTTTTCCTCACTTTCCCCTTCTATCTGTCCCTCCCCAGCTCCCGTTCTCGTGAGCGAGCGGAGACACACCCCGATGCGAGCTCCTCGTCCTCGATCTGGGATCTATCTTCTGCGCCCGAGAGGCTGGTGGAAGGCGGACCCTCTCTCCGGCATCCCGGTACCGGACCTATTCCTCGACGCTGGCCGCCGTCATATCCTCTCCCCTCCTTCGTCCTTGCACTACTCGCTTTCTTATCTTTTCCCCTTAGATTCGTTTGGTCCGGCCGTTCCAGTGTCATGGCAGAGCAGCATGCAATTCCTTTTTTTCCTTCCTGATAATTCTGGGTCTTATATGCCAAACAATGGTATTGCTGCTTGTTACGGAGTATTTCCAAGGAACTGCCTGTTGTTAATTCCCAACACTACGTATATAAGCCGGTGATAATCCATATAGAAGATCGAGGTGGGACTGTCGAAAATAGAACGCGCAGATCGAGATCAGAGTTTCGCTGATTCTAGCAAGATCGCAGCCCAAAGAGAAATTCCAGCGCCACGGCCCGTATGGCAGGATCCTCACGCACGCGGAGGAGGGGATCGTTCTGGGAGCTGAGGCCGGACGAAACAGAACAAACGAACCGGTACGGTGGCAAATGTGAAGTATTATGCAATTTGGTGGGAGGGTAAATCGGTCCAACCAAAAGTTGGACGAAATTTTTGGCAGAAATAGCTAGAACAGAACGCAGCGAGAACAGAACGCTGAACCACGCACCTTCCCCTCACCTCCCCTGGGTCCTCCAAACCCTAATCCTCACCTCCCTGCCCGCCGTTGACATGCCGCACCCTCGATCAGGCCGTCGCCGCGACCGCACCCGCAGCACCCTGGACGATAGCCTCCGTTCGGGCAGCTCGTCGGCGATGCACTTTGATGTTCCAGTCGCCGGCGGGGGAGAGGTTATTTCCGTCGATTGCCACGGGGTACGCACAACCGTCTTCGTCGACCAAGGTATCGACGGAACCTACTCGACGGAAAGTGTTCGAGGGCGGTTCCAGAGCATCGATCAACTCATACACGCTTTGGGTGCCTCCTGGCCATCGCCCTGCACCGTTGTTGGCTCACCGTATGGCCTTCTCCTCTGCTTCATCGCCTTTATCCATCTGTGTGGATTGCTTCTCCTATAAAAGGGCACAATTGCTCATCTAACCTTATTGTTCAACTACAGGTCTGACGAGGAGGAGGAGCATGTGGGAAGCAGTGCATCTGCGCAAACGCCACATCCAGACGGGCTCCAGCATCTAGACTTCAGGGACCTGCCGTATGTCCGCTGCTCCCTCTCATTTAATCGTGTACCTGGTCTAGTTGAAAGCAAATTGTTTTGTTTACTCATGGGGAATAGAGACTTTTCTTGATAGTGTAAGAGGTTAATACTATTGACTGTTCCGTACATTATATATATATATCTCTAGCGCATCTCTGGCTTTCTGATAACGAGTTTTAATTGAAAGCAAACTAAGTTCATTACTTACTAGCTATACAAGGATGATATTGTGGATTGGCTCGTAATACCTCCGTTCCAAATTATAAGACGTTTTGCTAGACTTATTTAGCCTACCAAAACATTGGGACAGAGGAATACATTACTTCAAGCATATCTCTGGCTTTTTTTTTTGGTAAAGAGTTCTGGTAGAAAGCAAATGAAGTTTCTTTTCCCTTATCTACATTACGGTTTTATTGTGGATGTTTCATTCAATCTCCTAAAATAACATTGAATGTTGCTCTGCTACTGCCTACTCATTGGGTCTGCTTGTTCAAATTCAGGTTTAAGGAGCAGCACGCAGCTGAGCCTGCATCTGCACAAACACTCTGTAAACTGGATCTCTTATCCTTGAAGGATCTGCGCCACCCTACGGCAATGGATGTATCGCCCACCATTGCCACATCCTTGCCCTCTCCGTGTCAGACCATTGCCACGTCCTTTCCTTCTCGGCGTCACACCATTGAGGCCTCGCCACCATCAGGGCGCTCTCTTTCCTCGTCACCTATTTGGAAAAAGTGTGACTTTATCTGGGAAATGACATTTCACACCATCAAAGATCTTGGGGGGTATTTCCGCATTTTTCCTCATGTGGGTGGACCGTTTCGGAGTAAAGATGAAGCTTACAAGGGTATTGCTCGCTACCTTGCTGAACACGAGGATCCGTCAATGTAAGGTTTCTGAACTTCTGTATATATTTCCATTGATTTATCTCTTCTGTTCTGGTTGCATAGTTGCAAGTTGCAACTGAAATATTCAGACACAGCTTGTATGACATCGGCCACAAAAGATCATCACAGGAAGCAGGAAACACACACATTACTTTAAGTTAGTTTTAAAATGGACCAGACTAGATTTAAATTAATATTTTTGTTTGAGAACCACTTACCAATGTTAAATAAACATTACATGTCAAAATAAGTTTGTTCTACTGGTCAAAACAGTGAAACACACTGAGTTGAGAACCAGAAACAGAACAAAGCTAGATAAAGGTATTTGAGTACTGGCAGGCATGGAAACAGTTATGTTCTCTTTTTGTTGATTATTATTACTATGAGCTGTCTCCGGGCTTTCAACAGTTCTCCACATAATTTAATTCGCTCTATGCCTGTGTTGGTCTGATAGCATTGATAGCATTGTATTCTTCCAATTTTCAAGGGGTACAGTTAGCTAATCACATATAATACATTAATACTCTAAATCTGAACAGAGGTCGTGGCCTTTCTGAAGTGGATAAGCTTATACAACACTGCCGTTACTTTCCTGATGGCACAAAGAGGCGTTTGAAAGCAGGACAACAAATTGATAAAAGGCGTGATGCGAATTACCAATTGGTTCAAGCTGTGTTGTACAAGTACAATGAGCATCACAATCTTTCTGGGGTTTGCTCTCTGTCCTCCCACCCTCCAGCCTCTACCAGGATTGCATTGTTTATATCATATTGTCTTGCCCATTTATGTAATAATTAATTGCAGTCACTTATCAGATCAACACTTATTTTAGGATCGTGCATATGAAGTCAAATATGTTCCGGATAAGCCAGTACGTTGGGAGGAAGAGAACTGTAGGATGTACATTCATATGAATTTCACTGCAAAGACCAAAGTTTCTGATGATAATATGTTCTTTACTGAAATCACACATGGGACCGGAAAAGGTGGTGAATTAACGGTGAACTGTTGCTGCATTGTCAAACATCTTGATAATGGTATTCTATACTCTTTATCTGAACTTATGTTCTGGTGAAATACATTTTGTGATTTGCAGTAACTTGAACTTAATTTGCTTCTGTATCTAGTAAATGATCCTTAATGTATTCCCCTCTTTTAAATAAAGGTCCCTGCCTTGGTTGTGAAACTTCTGTGAAGCACCCTAATGATGGTAATGCATATACTGGTGGTCGCATGAATGCCACATATAGCCAACCATTCGGTCCTAGTTGGTGCCGCGACTACAATGAAGACGTACGTACAAGTGTTCATTTCCTTGCAAGCTACTAGCATTTAACATTTTTATTTTTTCAATGTCCATCGCTAAGTACAGCGATGGTGCAGCGGTAGAGCCTCACCGCCTGTGGAGTCGCGGTCTCCTCACATTGCACTTCGTGAGGGTAAGGCTTGCCACTAACACCTTCCCCAGACCCCGCACAGTGCGGGAGCTCTCAGCACTGGGTACGTCCTTTTAATGTCCGTCGCTAAGTACATTTCTTTTGCAGTCTGATGAAGAGGTGGAAAGACTGAGATTTCTGTTTGGGGTAACGATATATTCTTCTGCAGTACTAGTACAATCTATCTATTTGTGGGTTCGGTTACTCATGGATAATTATTATCCCTTGCTCATGTATTTATTTTCTGTAGGGAGCTCCAGCCACTGCCGGCGTACCACTTGAGGTTTAGGCAAACTTTGATTGGCACTTCTGGCCAATAAAGGTCCTCTTTCATTTTCTATTGACTCAACCTACAGTTTGCCATGATCAGCTGCTTTTTTGTACCAACCTGCCAAGTTTGAGCTATTCTTATCGCTAAGACATTGAAAAAATAGAATTTTGTTTTTTTGTTTTGTTTTGGATAGATTAAGGCACAATGAGCAACACTCTGTGAGTAAGTAGATGCCTTCAGGTGTAGATTATAAATTCATCTGACAAAAATTTCCATTTGTCCAAAGTAAATGGACAGTTTTATGGACAGCCATAACTTGATCATTGTCCCTGTTATATCTGTAACAAGAAGTTAGCTGCTTTTGTGAGGAGGAAATACACATTTTTAAAACCAAACAACAAGACGATAATTATTTCTGTCAGCTCACCAAATTGAGCTAGAGAATTATACTACTCCTATCCTCAATGTAACTCCACGGTCTTAATTTGTCGCTTGTGCCTCTGTCTTGCAGTTGACATCGTGGGTCATGCGCTGAAGAGAAGCAGGCCGTGTGGTGGGAGACTACAGAAGAGAATTAAGGGGAAGTACAGTGGTTTCACGGTCCTGTTACCCGCCAGGCAATGTTCAGTACAGTATAATATAATTATTCTCCCAAGTGCTGTGCATGCCTTGGAGCCGCAATTTGAACCTGTTGAATAAATGTTGAATCTTCTGTAGTTTATTTCTCTTCTGGTGTTTGTCTTAATTGCCAGTTGTCTCTGTCCTCCTATTATCCGTATTTTGTTCTGGAAATTCTTGATGATATAATGTATAATTTTGTAAGAACAAGTGGCCAGCCATCTGTGACGATGTTATTCGCAAGTGAGCAGCATAATTGCCAGTTGTGTTCACTGTCCTCCTATTCTCCGTATTTTTTGCTGGAAGTTCTTATGATATACTCCCTCTGTTCTGATCTAATTGATGTGGAGTGGTGGCTAGCTAGTAGAGCATGTCTGTGGTGTCCGGTGTTGATTAAACCGGAACGGAGGTAGTATATTTTTGTAAGAACAAGTGGCCAGCCATCTGGGATGATAATGTGCCTTGTTTTCCACAGCCTTATGGTTTGGGATGCGATCAATCTTCATGTTCTCAAGATTTTTAGACTAATGGTTCTTCACTCTTGATATTGTATATTCTTTTCATGGGATTAAGAATACTTTGTTAAGATCTTTTTGGCGGATGATTCTTCATACTGTATATGCTTTTCTTTACAACCTACTGCAAATTGCTCCCTATGTTGTTTTTGTACCTAAGAAATGGGAATATGACATTTTATGCAATATTAGAAAAATATAATTGTTCCAATGAAAATGCAATGTAATTAGCCACTATCTGCAATGTTATATTTCTGAATACTACCGATTAAAATAGATATTACTACAAATATGATTTATATTTTATCAAGAACATCTCAAATATATCTATTATTATTCACCTCTCTCATGATGACGGGCGCAGCAACACACGCTTCTATGTTCTAGTATCCATTAAAGTGATGAAGCTTTGTGATCTTATTACTCTATATTTATTATAAGTTGATGAAGGACGCTTGTATCTCTTGTTCTTTCCCGCTAGCTAAATGATGTTGGGAAAGCTAATGAGGAGTCTCCACTGAACAATGATGGATAATAAAAATCGTTTTTTTCTTTTCTCAATTCACTTATCATTTCTACCCAGCTGTTTTCTTCGATGTACATGGAGAAGCGTGTGGTTCCCTAAGGTGCTTACCAAGATCCAAAAATCACATATTTATATTTTCTTTTCGTTATTTTACAATCTGAGTTATATTCCCTCTGTCATAAGTCATAACACAGAGCTGGAACTGGGATATGTGAAACATGGGAGAATGGCCACGCAATAAAGGGCTTTAATTCACACATTTTAAGTTTCCGCGGCTCCATAGATCTGTTAATTTCAATACACACTATTAGCTACAGAACAGTGCCTAGGTCATCTTAATTCCCCATATTGGTTCAGATGCAGTTTTGAAATTTATTCCGATGCACCTAGGTGATTTTAGTTCCCCATCTTGCTTCAACAAAGATAGTTACTTTTTTTTACATGAGTATTGATCATTGATGATCTGTACTCATTATACATTTGTCGTTAGAAACCTCTGTCAATTTTGGATAATGTTTCAAATCAAATTGTGCGACCCTTTTACTTCAGTTTTAAATACTGAAACTGTCCGTAATTATTCTCTGTTGCATGGGAGTGTCTTTATTTTAGTTCTTTTAGATTTTTTCTTTTTCTACATTGGAACGTACATGAGGAAAAATATGCCTTGTGTATGCAGATTTCTAGCGTCATCTCGTACAAGTTGCAGCAGAGGTGTTATAACTTGTAGTATCAAACTGATCAATGCTTGAAGAGTAGCCTGAGTAAACAAGTTCCATGGACTGAGCATTACAGATGGATGTACGTACGAGTTACGCTAGTCTTCTGCATCTAATCCTTGAGTTCATCTACCAACTAGGAGTATATCACGCGCGAATTCTGAACTTTGGTGGACTTTGATCGATGGAGGAAAGCCGTAGATCGGGGAAGAAGTCGAATTCCTGCAGGGATCACATAATATCATACCGATGAAGAGAAACAGATCGAAGAGAGACTGGTGATGGAGTTGGCGCTGCTTCAGGAATCAGGATGCGACGCGACGCTGAAGCATCCAGCAGGCTTCGTAGAACTGGGCGATGACGGCGCGGCGCATGTTCTCCAGCGCGGCCCGCGCCATGGCCAGGTCGTCGGCGGCGCGGCGCAGGAGCTGCTCGGCTGCGTGTCCCTAGGCGTCCCATAGCGGGCGGGAACCCTTGCAGCGGAACCACAACCAGCCCCGCATGGGCCACGCGGAGCGCCATGGCGAGGTTGTGCTCGTAGTCGTGGTCGAGGAGCTGGTTGGCAGCATGCGGTCCCCAGGCCACCCGAAATGGGGCCATCCTGCGCATGACGAAGACGGCGTTGCTGCCCGCCGCGCCGTGCGACCAGGCGGACTGTAGCCTTTGCAGCGTCATGGCGGTGTGGTCGGCGGCATCGGCGTCGTGGCCTGCCCACCTCTGCCACGTGAGCGGCGCGAAATCCTGGAGGCCGACCTCGCCGATGCGCGCTGTGTAGAGGGAGAACACGTGGCCGGACCCGTCGTAGGACGCGCTGACCTGCCTGGAGATGGCGGTGCCGATGACCTGCCTGGCACAGGAGATGGCGGTGCCGAGGTGCTCCATGGCGCGGGCTGGCTGGTACGGCAGTTCCCGGCGGTAGCTGCCGCAGACGTCCGTGGCACGGGTGAGGTGGCTGTGGGCAACCTCGATGACCTGGAGTGCCCCGGCCATAATGGTTTTGTCGGTGAGGTTCTGGCACATCACCTCCCACGCCGTCCGTCTCCAAACCTACTCCATTGCCTGCGCCGGCGTGCGCTGCCGCTCTGTCTTGCCCCTACACCTATGCTGCGTGCCTCCGTGAATGTGTGTCAAAACATGTGAGATGAGACGTGAGGATTCCGCGGCGACCAACGTCGGGCAAGCGTCGTCGCTCCTCTCCGCTGTCATGGGACAAATGGCGGCGGTCGAGCTCGTCGTGCTCCGGGGCCGTCCCGACGGATCCCGTGGCCAGCGTCTCCTTCATCCGCGACGCCGACCACGGCATGTGGCTTGCTCTGACCAGGCTCCAGGACGCCAGGTAGTAGGGCCGGCAAGCGCTCATCCCCACGGAGGCTGCCTTCGGCCACCTGTGGGCCGCGCGGTTCATCGGTGCCCGCCCTCCCCCGGCTGCTGGCCCGGACGCCGTCATGGAAGACAGGTCCGCGCCGCCATGGACCAAATCAGGACCGTGCTGGACTGAATGGCCACCATCGCCTTCGAGCCTGCCGCCCGCAATCGCATCGAGTAGAGGTGACTCATTCTCTTGGTTAAATCTGCCTGCACAAACTCTGTTCTGAAATGTAGCTCCATTGGGTTGATTACTTACTAATACAATACCATGATTGATAATCATGCGTGCATGGGTTCGTTCTTTGCAACATGGAATCAGGTTCATGTACTGTGAATTGCAAGAATGATTCGATGCAGGATGATATGCAGAAGTGATCCGTCTCTATGGAAAAGTTTCTCTGTAGCCTCTTGTTGGTTTACCTGACATCCCAGACTTAGCTCTTCTAACCTGCATGCAGGAGTAACTTGGTTTGCGTACTTACCTAGTACCATGACATTTATACCCTGCTGCAACCTGGAATCAACTTTGCACACTAGCAGTCGTACTGTTTTGCGTTTTTGCTGGCTTTGCAATTTGCGGTTTTACACTGCAATGAGAGATCGATACGATCGTGTACTAGTATATCCGTCGCCCGGCGGAGCACAAGAAAACCTGACTACATGATGCACGCTGGCTTGGTTTTTAAAACGTACCCGGACCAACATCTCGCCATTATTCAGATTCTAATTCGTTTGGGAATTTCTAGTTTCAGTTTTAAGGGTTTGCATATGTCTCAGTCAAGTGAGATTTTTATAAGGTTTAGTCAGCCGAGAAAAGTGCAATTGCAGTTCATACAAAAGTGCACCTTCTTGGCAGAAATGTCATAAAAGTGTAACTTAAGCAATTTTTTGTGGACGACTGAGACTTAAGAATTTATTAGAGACATAGCAAATCCCCAATTTTAAACCAGAAATCTTCAGATGGACAAGGAGCGGGATATTACTAGGATTGTGTTTGACACTGGTTAAAGTTAAACCCAGTTCTGATACACAAGTAGGGTTGAAAACGGCCACCGATGGAAACATGCTTTATCATTTCGGTTTATGTTTATCATTGGCAAATTAAAAAAGAATCTAAACCACGAAATGAACATGGCCGGAAAAAATATGAGCAAATATGGGGAAATATCATACGAAAAAAGATCACAAAGATAACAACAGAAAGTACTCCCTCCATTGATATGAATTATATGTTTGTTTCACATATTTAACTCTAGCTAGGTAGCATTTTATAATAGGAATATTATTTTAATGACACTGCATAAGAAGAGTTGCTTACCGATCTTATGTCATTGTCTTAGCATCTGGTAAGAACAAATAGACAAAGACGTAGCCAAAAGGGAACGTGTGCGACATAGTGCATCCACAAGAATTTTCTCAGAAGATACTCATCGGTGACTTTCACTCCACTTAACACTTGATACGGCCTCCTCACATGCTTGGCATAACAGTAAGCCCACTCATCTTCTAGCATTTATTTTTATCCTCACATGCAGTTCTACCTTATCTAGGTTTTTATTCTCACATGAAAAATGTTTTGTGCGGTTTTCTAGGCTTGTGATTTGGGTGTTGAGCCCTACCATATGGCTGTTGTGCGGTACCAAGTGTATTCCTTTCATATAACACGACATGATCGCGAGGGCTTCAAGTGTATCCCTTTCCTTAGACTGGAAATATTTCCTCCGGAGGATCTGAAACCAAAGGCCTTCCTCCTTAGTAACGATTTTCAGATCCACTTGATCATGAGGCAAATATTGAGTAGTAGTTGGTATATTAAACAAAAATGTCCAAAATGCTCCTTAGCAAGCTAAATCTGAACTAAAAAAAACAATTAATAGTCCTGAATTTGTGACGTGATTTTTTTGACGCGACAGGTTTGAATTAGGTAGCTAGGAACAATTGTTAATTAGATGGTTGCCATGTGTGCATGGTGGCCGTGTATCTTTCAATGTGATCGATCAGTTTTCAAGCTCACTGCATACTAGTGACGCCACGTCGATAGATAGTTGAAATCACAGAAGAAATCCAACCCACCGGAATAAAGGAATTTGCATGCAGAAACAATTACGAAGTTGTAGCACAAACCTAGGCAGTAGTAAAGGTGTTGTCAACTGTATCCAACTGATCAAGACTTGCAGAGTAGTGTATCTGAGTGAACCTGTTCCACGTACGAGCATTACAGATGGATGCACGTACGAGTCAGCATCGAATCCTTGAGTTCGTATATGAACTGAAACTATATGCACGAGGAGCTAGTATATCATAAGGATAAGAACTTGGTTGAACTTTGATCGATGGAGGAATGGAAAGCCGACGATCGGGGAAGAAGTCGGTTCCTGCAGGGATCCCTATCATACCGATGAAGAGGAAACAGAAGAGAGATTGGTGATCGTCCGGTCGAAGTTGGCGCCCGGTGGTTTGGGAATCGGGATGCGACGCGCACGGCGCACGCCGGCGCGGATCAGCGAGACAGAAGCACCCAGAGGCTTGGGAGTTGGCGGCGGCATCGGCGTGGCGCATCTATTCCAGCGCGGCCCGCGCCATGGTGGCCAGGTCGTCGGTGACGCGGCCCAGGAGCTGCTCGGCCGCGTGTCCCCACGCGCCCCAGAGCGGGAACCCTTGCGGCGGCGTCGGGCCCAGGCCGAAGTTGAGTTGCTCTAGGAGCGCGTTTGTTGGGGCTGAATCTCTCAGCCCCTTTCTTCTACCTCTCACACTCTCAATCTCACTTGTGTCTCTCACACAACACAGGATCACACACACACACAACCAAGGAAGAAACACACCCAGCTTTGCCAAGAGCTCTTTCTTCTTGGTCACACGATAGGCTACATTGTGGCTGCTGCCCTCACGACTTCCTTTCTCATTACTCAGCGTAGCATATATATACAAGATGGATAACTCACACCACTAACCACTAACACACGTACTCCACTTCCTGGAATCCCTCCAGCATGCATACGACCCGGCCGAACTAACCAACTAACTAATCCATGCATCCAACAGCTAACCCCATGACCTATTCTTCCGCTAAGTCTCATGCAGCCCGTTGGCTTCAGGTCTTGTGCAGCTGCTTCACACAGCACTCGGCATCTCGCATGTACGCCGCCTCGCACGGGCACTAGCATCTCACCATGCACAATCTCGTGCCGACGACTCGCCAGCTTTGTACGTATCACACGTACATCTCGCCGGCATACAACTGACCACAGAACACCTAACTACATGCATAACAATGCAGATACATGAATCAAGATTAAAGGCTAACATTCACCCCCCTAATCTTGATCCTCCAATCTTCATCACGGTTCACCCGCAACCTCTCGCCGTTGACGACGCCCTCGCAGCGCCGAACTCCACGTCGTCTTGGCGCAGCATCACACTGCAATGTTTATTGGCTTCACGCCAACTCTTCATGATGATGATGGCATCGCACCACCGCCATCGGCAACCAGCGGCATCACACCGCCGTCTCTTCTCAACGGCATCACACCGTCGTCTCCTTGTGGCAGCATCACACCACCGTGCCTAGCGCCCGACGGCATCACGCCGCCGCCGCCGACACCATTGTAGGCTTCAGCGGCATCACACCGCCATCGCCTTGTCGCCGCAGCTTCACACCGCCATCGCCTTGTCGCCGCAGCATCACACCGCGGTCTCCTCTTGACGTGGACGATGCCCTCTCGACGTCGATCACCACGCCGTCTTGCCGCACGCAGCGACCTCCTCCTCCTAGCAGCCTCACGCTGCAACCAGCCGCCGGCGACATCGCGCCGCCACCAGCCCTTCTTGCGCCTCCGGCCTCCATCTTGCACGGAGTCCACCGTGCCGTCGCCCTGGCCGCATCATCTCCCCCTGCGCCACCACCACAGGAACCAAGAGCGGAAGGCTCTGATACCAAATGTTGGGGCTGAATCTCTCAGCCCCTTTCTTCTACCTCTCACACTCTCAATCTCACTTGTGTCTCTCACACAACACAGGATCACACACACACACACAACCAAGGAAGAAACACACCCAGCTTTGCCAAGAGCTCTTTCTTCTTGGTCACACGATAGGCTACATTGTGGCTGCTGCCCTCACGACTTCCTTTCTCATTACTCAGCGTAGCATATATATACAAGATGGATAACTCACACCACTAACCACTAACACACGTACTCCACTTCCTGGAATCCCTCCAGCATGCATACGACCCGGCCGAACTAACCAACTAACTAATCCATGCATCCAACAGCTAACCCCATGACCTATTCTTCCGCTAAGTCTCATGCAGCCCGTTGACTTCAGGTCTTGTGCAGCTGCTTCACACAGCACTCGGCATCTCGCATGTACGCCGCCTCGCACGGGCACTAGCATCTCACCATGCACAATCTCGTGCCGACGACTCGCCAGCTTTGTACGTATCACACGTACATCTCGCCGGCATACAACTGACCACAGAACACCTAACTACATGCATAACAATGCAGATACATGAATCAAGATTAAAGGCTAACAGCGTTGGCCGCGTGCTCTCCCCGCCGACCTGCATTGATGCCGTCCCGAGCATGACGCGGACGGCGCCGACGGCCGCCGCGCCGTGCGACAAGGCGGAGTCTAGCCTCTCCAGCGCCGTGGCTGCGCGGGCCGCAGCGTCGGCGTGGTGGCCTTTCCACGCCTGCCAGGGCGCCGGCGCGGAATCCTGGAGCTCGATGCTCGCGGTGCAGAGGGAGAAGACGTGGCCGGATCCTGCGTGGGAGGCGCTGACGCGCCGGGTATAAAGGACGGTGCACATGGCGGTGGGTAGGTGGGGGAGCGCGTCGGTAGCGCGGCGCTGCTACGGCAAGTTGTGGCGGAAGCTGCCGCAGACCTCGGCTGCCAGAGTGCCAGGGAGAAGAGCCTGTGGGCGACCTCGATGGCCTCGGTACGGTAGATGACGTCGCCGCCGCCGCCGCCATCCTCCTCCAATCCTCCATTGCCGGCGTTGGCGTGCGCTAGCTGCCGCCCTCTCTCTACACGTCGGCGTCGGCGTGCGAGTGTGTGTCTGCGTGAGATGAGGCTATTGCCTACCGATTTTTCTGCTTAAAGTGTCTGCCTAGGAATTTACCATTGGACAGTGCTGGGCGTCCCCCGGGGGATCTGATTCCCCAGCCCCCGGGTCCCCAGCCGTTGGATCGACATCATGTACGGTTAGATTTGCCTGTAGCAAAAAAACTCCTCCGGCAGCAAAATAAGCACTCCGGCAGCAATTGCATGTAGCAAAAAACGGTTCGCCCATGAAATAGAAAAAAAGGTCTGAGCTCGCCGGAGCCTCGCCGGAGACCTCGCCGGAGACCCCGTAGCAAACATATGGTACAATTGTAGCAAAAATACAGAAAAGTTGTATCAAAAAAATTATGGGAATGTAGCAGCGCCTCCTGGACTTGTAGCTTCATCGCCGCCTTGTGGTTGTCTCGACGGCCTCCTTGTAGCACGGCAGCACTCGGTAGCAACCGCCACCGGCGTTTGCAGCAATAGCCGGTGCCGCTTGTACCAATATTCGTTGGCGCTTGTAGCAAAACGCCACCTGTGTAGCAGCCACTGCCGCCCAAAGTAGCAGACGCCGACGACCTCTGTAGCAGACACCGTCGTCTATTGTAGCAGCCGCGAAACCGATTGGAGCAGTCGCCGGCGACGCCGATTGGAGCAGCAGCAGCTGCCGCCACTGCCGATTGGAGCAACTGCCGCCACAAGTTGCAGCAATACGAGCGCGCGCGCGAGAGAGATCTGGCGTGAAGGAGCTTGGAGCGGTAGGTGATGAGGGAGAGGGGCGTGGGGAGCAAGTCTTCGTGGAGGTGGAGGCGGCGCCGCTCGTCTGGCCGGAGGTGGAGGTGGCGGTACGGTGGGCGTGGTGGTGGATCAGCAGCGCTGCAGGTGGGTGAGAAGAGCAGCCGCGGTGGCGCTCGGTGGCGGGAGAGCAGCGTCGGCGGCGCTCGGTGGCGACGAGTGGGCACGCCCGGAGATCATGGCGCGCTGGCCGGCGGCCGAGATGGCGGTGAGGAGTCATGGCGCCAAGATGGGAGCATGGGATTCGCGGGCAGAGTCGAGGTAGCGCCGGCGGCCGACGAGGTCGAGGGGATCCTGCACAGAGGGAGCGCGCGGGGCTGTGTGGAGGCGACCGGCGACGATGTCTCGTGGGGAAAACTGAAACCAGGAGGATAAGATTGGAAGGAAGAAGAAAGAAGAAAAAAAAAGACATGGGGCCCACACACGTGCGTCCACGATGCGTGGCATCGAACGGCAGCGGATTAGGAGGCTACGGTGCGTGGATCCCCGGGGAAAGCAATCATTTTCCTTTACCATTCCCTTTTGTACTGCGTCAGCCGCCGGCCTGGGGAGGTAACTTCTGGAAACGGCGGCGGTAGAGAGGCCGTCATAGGGTGGGGTCCACGGCGGGTGTGGCCCCGCTTGTCTGTGTAACTCCAGTTGTCTCGCAGAATCTCATGTCCGGCCCCGGTCAACTGCCGCGAACACGCATCTTCTCAGCGCCGCGCAAAAACTGCCGCGGTTTGGGGTGGGCCGCTCGCATCGTCGCCTCCTGAAAAAGGATCTCAGAATGTTCTTTGCTTAATTTGTAGTTTTCATAACACATACAATCTCACACATAAATATTACAACAACTACTAATTTTCTTTTAGCACACACGCTTAAAACAAAATCTCACTCATTGTAAATTTGACTGGCGCCACCCGTAGTGGTCTCGATAGCGTTGTGGGGGCCGCCTGTCAGCCACACATCCCAAAAATATACATCTTTTTCACGAAACCCCGTCTCCTCCGCCGCTTATTTCTCCCGCCCGCCGCTCCATCTCTCATCCAGACTCCAACGCGAAAAACCCTCGCCGCCGCCATGCCGTCGAAGAGAAAGGCTCCGGCGAAGGCAGCGAAGGCGCCGATGAAGGCGCCGCCGAAGCCGCGCACCGTGGCACCGAAGGAGAAGCCGTTGAACATGTCACAGGAGGACTCGAAGGAGGAGGAGAAACGCCGCTGCACCTTTGCGACGGCCGACCGCAAAAGGCGTCGCGTTGCCGCTTTCGACGCAGCGAAAGCGGCGTCCGCTGCGGAAGCGTGCCTCAGCTTGGGCGGCGGCTAGCCCGAATGGAGCCACCATCCCGCCGGCCGCAACTTCTCGAGCTCACCGTCGTCGCCGGGGTGTACTACGCGGAGGTGCCTTCGCTCTCGCAGATGCGGCTGTCGTAGATGGACGGCCAGGCCCTCTACTCCCCCCGAGTACGCGGACATCGACATGACCTTCGACCCCAACGCGCCGTTCTCGCCGGATTCGGCGCCGAGGGGAAGCGGCGCCTTTCGCTTCCCCATCGACCTAAACTCGTCGCCTGACCTGCCGCACTGATGGCCACGTGACAGACGGCACCGACCTTCCCTGTGACCTCTTCCCCGACGAGGGGAGCACCCACTAGGTGTTCGACAGCACGTCCGGCGTGTCCATGGGCGAGGACGAGGTGAGTGTCCATGTCGGGTATGATCTATGCCCATTTGATGATCCATATTGTCCCATATCTTGTTCATAATGCATTATAGTGTATCTATTTGATGATTCATCTTGTTCCATATCTTGTTATTGCATCATGTATTGTTAGATGCTCAATGCCCTCGAGATGTACAAGTAAAAAAACGAGGACAAAGACTTCCCCTTCATGCATTGCTTCAACAAGCTACAATGTTGCAAGAATTGGGACGACCTCCGCCTCACTTTAAACAAGGACGGGGTAGAAGGGCCGGTCGATCCAGTCGGCGCCTCCACCGGGCGCCCTATTGGCAACAAGAAGAGCAAGGCCAAGAGGAATGCGGCGCCAGGATTGGCCGCCATGGACGCCTCCCTCGAAAAGATGATAACCTCGTTCTCAATGGAGAACAAGGAAGCGGCGGATAGGGCCACCATCGTGTGGAAGGCAATCCTCGACAAGCAAGACATGAAGATCGAATTGGAGAGGGAGAAGGTGGAGGCGGTGAAGATGGAAGCTCAAGCCCTGCCATGAAGGCCACCAACGAAGCGACGCCACTTTCGTTGGCCAAGATGTCTCAAGAATCCAAGATCTTGATGGCCGACATGGAGAAGATGGACCCGTTGGTGCGGACGTGGCACGAGATGTACCGCGAGCGCATCGGCCAAGAGGTGCTGGCGGCGCGAGCTGCGTTGGCGTCTTCCCCGGCACCATCCACGTTCATGTCTCCGCTGGCACCGTCGACGTTCATGCCTCCCCCGGCGATCGTAGATCCTGTGGCAGCGACGGAGCTGCCGTCGGGGCTCGCCGATGATAAGGAAGTCGTTGAGGTTGAGCCGCCCCTGACCCCGTTCATCTGATTAGTTGGCTTGGAAGTTGAAGTTGTTTTTGGCAGCCGGAGACGGCGATTCGGTGGCCGTATGTTGGCCCAAACTTCATATTCGAAAACCTATTCGAATTTTTATGCTTTTGTTTGTGTTTTTATTTCAAATCAACTATCGGCCGGGCTGTCATATGGAGCACGCCGGTGTGAGAGCAGCTCACCCAAATAAAGGATACTATGCCGGCGTACCTGCCAGCGACTGTATCGAGCGCGCCGGTGGTGATGCTCTAAGGTATGTTCCAACTTCTTCCGTTCCTTCGGTGGTATTTTCTTTTCATCGTCGCACATCGATCTTCTTCTCTCTCTAGCACCAAATCTCTATGGGCCACTAAACTAGTGTATTTTTCTTCCACCTTGCTCTTTTTCTTCAATCATTCTTTATCAGCTCAGCATGCTGAACTTTCTCGTGAGTTCGAGAACTTTCTCTATTCTCATACATGCCCACCTAAGGTCTTGTTTGGTACTAGAGTTTTCGTGGGGATTAGCGGGGATAATCCGCTCCAAAGTTTAAATCCCCACTTATCCCCAATGCATGTTTGGTGCTAGAGTATGAGAGAGTTTAATCCCCACTCATCCCCACTTATCCCCACTTTTCCCCAAATTTTAGTGTAATTTTTTCAATCCCCAATACTCTACCCCTACCTAGTGGATTGGGGAGGGGTTTTGTGGGGATTGGGTGACAGCAGTGATTCACCCAATACTCTAGAGTATTATCCCCACTAATCCCCACTGAAACACTAGTACCAAACAAGGCCTAAAGAGTTCAATGCACGATGGCATGGCAAAGACCACTGAGGGATCAGCCCAACCCACAAAAGTTGATACCATCCTACAAACATGAATTATGAACAAATTTGAGCAATTCATTTCGCTACTAAATCGAAACAAAATTTCACTCCTGTCAACGTGCGTGTCATCCCATCATGGGTCTTGATCTGAACAGAACCAATGCCAACAATGCTGCACTGGTTGTCATTCCCCACACGCACAAAATCTCCACTCTGCACAGACTCATAAGAACTGAACCAATCTTTGTTACAACAAATATGAAACGAACATGCAGTATCAAGAATCCATTCATCATCACGTGAAACACATGCAGCCAAGACAGCTAAGCAATCTCCATCAGAACTATCACTACCATCATTACCAGCAACAACAGCAGCCTCACCCTTACCGGTGACAACGGCAGCCTTACCATTACCATCATTATTTTTCGGTTGGTAAGTTCCGTTCCTTTTCTCCTTTTCTGCAACTGCCAACAATCATCAATATTGTGGTTAGATTTCTTACAATACCTGCAGAACTTGTCACGTCCTTTGGACTTTGAGCGACCTCTGTCGCCCTTGCTCTTATCTCTGTTGTTGTGGTAGTAGTTATCTCGCTGCTCAGTCCTGCCACGGACCTCTAATGCTTCCGCCTTGGAGGACGAACTTTCAGCCTGCACCATAGATTTCATTTTCTCCTTTTGTTGGAGAGCATCATAAACTTCCGCAAGAGTTAGTTTGTCGCGGCTCAATAATATGGTGTCACGAAAATTTAGGCAGCGAGCATAAAAGAAGAAGACCTAAATCCTCATCCTCATACTTAACTTCTATAGACTGCAAATCAGAAACAATCTCTTTCCAGGAAGATAGGTGATTCATTACCGAACCTCCCTCTTGCAACTTATGCGAGAACAGCTTCATCTTCACGTGCAATCTGCCCGTGAGATCCTTGGACAAACAGATCTCCTCTAGTTTGACCCATAACTCGGCGGTGGTTTTCTCCTGCAGCACTTCCTGCAGAATATTATTGGACAGATGGAGTTGAATCAACGATAAAGCCTTACGGTCTTTCCGCTTCTCCGCATCGGTCCAGGTATCCTTCGCTTTCTCGCCGAAAGCATCGATCGCTTCATCCAGATCTGAAGATTGGGCGAGAATCGCCCTCATCTTCAATTGCCACAAAGCAAATCTCGTGGTGTAGTCCAGCTACGGTAGATCGAACTTCAGTGACGACATCTCGTAAACCCTAGATCCAAAGAACACGGGCTCTGATACCACTTGTTATAATCGAGATGCACAAAAAACGAAGAACGAAAAAGAAAGCACTACAGGGGACACGAGATTTTAACGTGGAAAACCCTTGCAACACACAAGGGAAAAACCACGGGCGCCAGCCAGCAAAACTTCACTATTTCGGTGGTGTTTACAAACGTCGTGGGTGTACAATGATGCGACAAAACCCTAGCGGCGGCTTACAGGGAAAATATATATCAACGATCCGTACCGCGGGGGCTTCGCCCCGCACCCCCAGGCACCTGGGTCTGGGCTAACTGACTCGCTCGCCGCCAAGCCTACCGGCGACGGGCCTCGCTCCGCTCGTTAGAAGTTAGCCTCTTCTTAGAATTTGGATCACAATATAACACAGATCCGTCCGCAGCTGTTTGCACACATTCTCGTCAGTAACTTCTACATTCATATGTAGATAGTTCTCCCAAGATAAAGCCCCAGAGAGTGGTGCAACCAACTCACCTTGGAATTCCCAGTGGTTCTTATTGCGGCCATCAGGACGCTCGTTCTCAACGATCATGTTGTGCATAATCCCGCAGCATGTCATCACCTCATGCATGGTCTTCAGCGACCACATAATTGTCGGGTGACGGACAATTGCCCACCGAGCTTGGAGCACACCAAATCCACGCTCCACATCTTTCATGTAAGCCTCTTGCATCTTGGCAAACCTCCTCATCTTCTCGGAGTTTGGATTACGGACAATCTTCACCAGTGTGGCCCAGTCAGGGTAGATGCCATCAACAAGATAATATGGCTTGCCATATTCATTTCCATTGACCTCGTAGCTCACCCGGGGAGTTTTGCCTTGCATGAGCCTGTTGAAAACCGGTGATCGGTGCAACACATTGTTGTCATTGATGAAAACAGCCATGCCAAAGAATGAATGTGAAATCCATAAATCCTGAGATATGACAACTTCAAGAATGACAGTTCGTCCCTCCGCATGCCCGCTGTACTGACCCTGCCATCCAAATGGACAGTTCTTCCACTTCCAGTGCATGCAATCTATGCTACCAATCATTCCTAGAAACCGTCTAGACTTGTTGATAGACAACAGCCGCCTTGTATCCTCAACATTTGGCTCCCTACAGTAATGTTGTCCGAACACGACAATCATGGCTCGGCAAAACCTGTACATGGAATCAAGGCAGGTGCTCTCACCCTCGAATATATCAGCATCCATTCCATATGATAGCATGCGAATAACCGCGGAGCATTTTTTGGTACTAGGTGATGCCTAGCGCACCTGTTGCATCGGGCCTGCATTGGAAGTAGGGGTCGTAGTGTCTGATGTTGTATTGTGATCCAAATTCATATACTAAAGGGAGGCTAACTTCTGACGAGCGGAGCGAGGCCCGTCGCCGGAGGCTTGGGCCGAATTGTTGACACCGCCTACATATACATCTTGTAAGCCGCCGGCTAGGATTTATCAGATTATAAGATAACCCACGGCGTTTGTAAACACCCCCCGATATAGTGAAGTTTTGCTGGCTGGCGCCCGTGGTTTTTCCCCTTCTGTGTTGGAAGGGGTTTTCCACGTTAAATCTTGTGTCCCATGCGTGTGTTCTTGTTTCGTTCTTCGTTATTTGCTTGTCGCTTTTATAACATCTGACGCCTTGGAGAATGACCACGAACAGCTCCCTTGACATCTTGTACCGACGCCAGAACTTTTTTTTCCTTGAACACCGGATCGGTGAGGTGGAAGTAGTCCTTGTGGAGCCGGAGCTGCCCTTCCACTTTATTGCGCGGCAGGTTTTTTGAGCGGCCCTTAACAGAGCCCCGGTGCACCGGCCCCTGGTTTGAATTGAACTCGTCGATCATGGAGGCCGCAGTAGTTGTCAATGTATACATCAACTGATCGGAATCCTCGTCGGAAGAGGAGTCAACGACCTCCGCGTGGAACTTCTCCAACATCTGCCACATGTCCATCTGCGTGGGTACGAACTGTGGATCAATGGTCGCGCACAATAGCGACCGAAACAGGAGAAGACACCTACCGATGCAATTGACCGAACAGATCGTGGATGGCGCGGAAGGGCGGCGCAACCGGCAATGCTTGGCCCCAAAACAGCCGGCAGGTACGCGCCGAAGCCAACCCGGAGTACGATCCTGCTCTCTTGCGCAGCGAGAACTGAGCCGACGACGAGTACTGCGGCGGGTGGGGGTTGGGGTGGTGGCGTCGCACTAGAACAACAAAGAAGGGGAAAAAGAAGCATATCGAAGCGGTTGATTTCGCTGTTCTTGATTTACGGGACCGGGTAAGAAAATGAGGACGCTCGGCGCGACCGCAGAGCGTCCGCGGCAGATCACTTTGCGTCGCCCCGCTGGAGCAAGGTTGGAACGTATTATCGATCACGATGGACGCAAACGGTAGCGTCTGTTTGGGTCACCAAGTTGAAGATAGCCTAATTGACGAGGGATATACATGCAACTGGATAGAGGATAGAGGAAAAGACACACGCCATGCCTCTGAAGTCTGAACAGTGCTAAGACGTGTCATGCATTAGAAAGCCTACAATGCTGCTAGCCTGCGGACTAGGGCGCAGTCGAAAGTACATGTCGATTTGACGGTTAGTGTGGATAGATTTACAGAATGTGAGAACAATATGAGTTGCACCAATAATGTTGCACATATCTCAAGATTATTGTGTTTGTGTGGACAAGATATCTCACGTACCCATACGTGCGTATACAAAATCCATTCTCAAAAGAAATTTAGTGTATAGTAGATTTTATTTTCTACTTTTACTTTCATTCTTCCATTTGTCTCCTTTTTTACTTCCGCTTGCAAAAATCTTGTCACAATTCATAATTGTTTGTTGTGATTTGACAAAAGTGTTCAAATAATAGTTGAATAAGTACGTATAATATATTTCTTCACGATCTATGACCTGTTTTTTGGTAGTGTTTTCTGTTGTGATATAAAGAGAAGCTAGAGCACCTATTTGACGCCTAAGGAGCCAAACAAACAAATATAATTTGGAGATGGCATTTTGGCTCATAGGAGCAAATGCTCTCATTATACAAAATAATTAAAAAACAATTTTAAAAATGTCCAAAAATTCTGACATAATTTTGTTGGTGTACATCGTGGCATTTTATGTTAGTACACAAGTTTTCGTGGAGAAACAACATTTTATGTGGCGTGTACAAAATGTCCTGTACGTAGTCGTGTTATAGCATCAAAATTTGTCTTTTTTATAGGAGCCACATAATTTTTTATTTTGTTTTGAAAACTTATGTACGAACATAAAATGTGTAGATGTGCATGGAAAATTTTAGTTTAGAATTTTTTGACACTTCGAAATGTAGATTCACACAACGGGAGCAAATGCTCCTATGAGCCAAAGTGAATATCCCATATAATTTTCTTTACTTTTTATATAGACAAAGAGTTTGGATTCTTTAAAAATAAAATAATGGAAAAATTAATTTCAGAGAGAGTATATATTAAGATGGTCCGGAAATTTCTAGCGCGAGACAAACTATATCGGATTTTAAACTTTGTTCATATAGTGTACATAGGTTTTTCAAGAATTTTAAAACAGTTCATGTAATTCTAAATTCATGTTAATGTGCTTAAAACCATTACTATTATATCTCTAAGTTTATGTATTATAATAAATAATGTTCACATTGATTACAAAAATGAACATACAAATCGAATGATGTGTTGATATGGATAAATATAATAAAAGAACAAAAAATGAAAATAAACAATGATAGAAAGATAGTAGGAAAAAACGTAAAAAAGGCTGATACTTCTGAAAAAGGGAAGGAGACATATTTCATTCGAGGCTCCATTGTACTTGAACGTAATCCGTACTACTGTAAAAGTTGTAGTGGTAAATGAGCATCGTCTTGTAGAAGGTGGTAAATGAGCATTGTCTTGTAGAAGTTGTAGTGGTAAAACTGGGGGTGGGGAGAGCACAAGACAAGGCAACGCCTCATCGCCTGCAAAAGTAGCAGGATCTGTCTGGCGGTGGCGGTTGCTGCTCCCACCTCTTTTGCTTCCTCCTCTCGTCGTCTTCCAAAACTCACGAGCCGTATAAAGGTTCTCAAAACGTTCATGTTCCAAGATTACTTTCTGTAACCAGCTTTTCAAAATCTCATTCACAGATAGCAATGAGAATTGTCTTGCCGTGACTCGTGACACCGTAGGACGTAGGCGGCGGAGGGAGCACGCAACGCTTGTGCATGACCCGGATCGCAGCGAGGCGCAGGGGCTCAAACTGCATTACAGCATCTCCACCGCTAGCCTCCAGACAGGCGCCGGCAGGGCGCCGACACCACCGTTTGTAAACACCCCCCGATATAGTGAAGTTTTGCTGGCTGGCGCTCGTGGTTTTTCTCCTTCTGTGTTGGAAGGGGTTTTCCACGTTAAATCTTGTGTTCCCTGCGTGTGTTCTTGTTTCGTTTTTCGTTATTTGTTTGTCGCTTTTATAACAAGTGGTATCAGAGCCCGTGTTTCAATCTAGGGTTTTGCGACATGTCTTCCTTGAAGTTCGATCTACCGCAGCTGGATTACACCACAAGATTTTCTCTGTGGCAAGTGAAGATGAGGGCGATACTTACCCAATCTTCTGATCTGGATGAAGCTCTTGATGGATTTGGCAAGAAAGATGCCAAGTCCTGGACCGACGATGAAAAGAGGAAAGACCGTAAGGCTTTTTCATTAATTCAGCTTCATCTATCCAATAATATCTTGCAGGAAGTGCTGGCTGAGAGATCCGCAGCGGCGCTGTGGTTGAAACTGGAATCGATCTGCATGTCCAAAGATCTAACCAGTAAGATGCACGTGAAGATGAAGTTGTTCTCGCACAAGCTGCAAGAAGGTGCGTCAATGATGAATCACCTATCGATCTTTAAAGAGATCGTTTCTGATTTGCTGTCCATGGAGGTAAAGTATGATGATGAGGATCTAGCTCTTATACTGTTAGTCTCGTTGCCTAATTCTTTTGCGAATTTTCGAGACACCTTGTTATACAGTCGTGATGAACTAACCCTTGCCGAAGTTTATGAGGCCCTCCAGCAGAGGGAAAAGATGAAATCTATGGTGCAGGCAGAGGGTTCGTCATCTAAGGCAGAAGCACTGCAGGTCCGAGGCAGGACCGAGAACAGAAACAACAACTACAACAGAGATAAGAGCAAGACCGACAGAGGTCGCTCAAAGTCCAAGGGACGAGATGGTAAGTTCTGCAAGTATTGTAAGAAAACTAGCCACAATATTGATGATTGCTGGAAGTTGCACAAAGAGAAAAGAAACGGTACTTACCAACCGAAAAACAAATCTGAGGGTGATGGTAAGGCTGCTGTTGTTTCCAGTGATAATTCTGATGGCGATTGCCTAGTTGTGTTTGCTGGTTGTGTTTCTGGTAATGATGAGTGGATCCTTGATTCTGCATGTTCGTTTCATATTTCTTGTAACAAAGACTGGTTCAGTTCTTATGAGTTTGTGCAGAGTGGAGATGTTGTGCGTATGGGAGATAACAACCCACGTGAGATCGTGGGCATTGGCTCCGTTCAGATCAAGATGCATGATGGCATGACACGCACTCTGACAGATGTGAGACACATACCTGGCATGGCCAGAAATCTGATCTCTCTCAGTACCCTTGATGTTGATGGGTACAAACACTCCGGTTCTCGCGGAGTTCTGAAGGTATCAAAAGGTTCTCTCGTTCACATGATTGGTGATATGAATTCTGCAAAGTTATATGTTCTTAGAGGTAGCACTTTATCTGGTATTGCTGCTGCTGTTATTCCTGATAAACCTGGTAAAACTAATCTGTGGCATATGCGTCTTGGACATATGAGTGAACATGGCATGGCAGAATTGCACAGGAGAGACCTGCTAGATGGCTGCAATTTGAGTAAGTTTGAGTTCTGTGAGCACTGCATTTTTGGTAAGCATAAAAGAGTTAAATTCAATGCTTCCGTTCATACCACCAAAGGGATTTTAGATTATGTGCATGCTGATGTGTGGGGACCTTCCCGCAAGACTTCTCTTGGTGGTGCAAATTACATGCTTAATATCATAGATGATTACTCCAGAAAAGTGTGGCCTTTCTTTCTGAAACATAAATCTGATGTGTTTAATGCTTTCAGAAAGTGGAAAGTTATGGTAGAGAAGCAAACAGAAAAGAAAGTTAAATTGCTTCGTACTGACAATGGCATGGAGTTTTGTTGATGCGGGCTAAGCCCGAGGGTGTGCCCAATCTTCACGGTTTGACCCGGGGGAGTGTGATTGCGGAGGGGGATTCGCGGGGAAGTGGATGAACGCGAAGAACTCGATACAAACACACGCACACACACAATCGGTTTGTCCTCGTTGGCCCGAACCACCAACTCGATAGAAGTTGCAAGGAAAAGACCTTTCGGTAGAAGCCCGCAAAAGATCGACAAATCGAAGATCCTATGAATCTAGAAGGGTGAAAAGACCAAACTCAATAGAAGTGCAAGCAAAAGACCAAATAGGTAGAAGTGCAAGCAAAAGATCAAGATTGGTAGAAGTCACCAAAGAGATACAATAGGATTCGATAAGGAGCCCGGGTGGTACAATAGGAATTAACCTAAGGTGGGGGTTTCCCAAATCCACAAAGGGATAATAGAGGCATAAGCCAATTCATCTAAACATCATCTCTCTCTCATGAAGGTGGTGGTAGGTGCCTATTTATAGGTAAGGGAATGAAGGGGTAAGTTACAAGCCAAAGTGGGTTGAGATCTGGCTGAGGTTCGATGGGGCGGAAGTTCCGGCCGTCCTGGGCGGAAGTTCCGGTCCTGGGCGGAAGTTCCGGCGATGTTGGGCGGAAGTTCCGGTCGCAGCTCTGCTGTGCGAGCATCTTCAGTCTTGACAGCATCTGGGCGGAAGTTCCGGCGATGTTGGGCGGAAGTTCCGGCCTGGAGCGTCCAGCGCTTCTTCCTCCTTCTCTTCCATGCTTCCGTGACATCGGCCTTGCGTCCTCGGGTCTCCATGGCATCCTCCCTTCCCTCCGTACTTGTCGTGAGTTCCTATCATCAAGGTATGACGGAGTATGAAGTAGTATATCGTTCTGAAGGAGATATGCCCTAGAGGCAATAATAAAGTGGTTATTATTTATATCTTTATGTTTATGATAAATGTTTATATATCATGCTAGAATTGTATTAACCGAAACATTAGTACATGTGTGATATGTAGACAAACAAGAAGTCCCTAGTATGCCTCTTAAACTAGCTTGTTGATTAATGGATGATTAGTTTCATAATCATGAACATTGGATGTTATTAATAACAAGGTTATATCATTATATGAATGATGTAATGGACACACCCAATTAAGCGTAGCATAAGATCTCGTCATTAAGTTATTTGCTATAAGCTTTCGATACATAGTTACCTAGTCCTTATGACCATGAGATCATGTAAATCACTTATACCGGAAAGGTACTTTGATTACACCAAACACCACTGCGTAAATGGGTGGCTATAAAGGTGGGATTAAGTATCCGAAAGTATGAGTTGAGGCATATGGATCAACAGTGGGATTTGTCCATCCCGATGACGGATAGATATACTCTGGGCCCTCTCGGTGGAATGTCGTCTAATGTCTTGCAAGCATATGAATGAGTTCATAAGAGACCACATACCACGGTACGAGTAAAGAGTACTTGTCAAGAGACGAGGTTGAACAAGGTATAGTGTGATACCGATGATCAAACCTCGGACAAGTAAAATATCGCGTGACAAAGGGAATTGGTATCGTATGTGAATGGTTCATTCGATCACTAAAGTCATCGTTGAATATGTGGGAGCCATTATGGATCTCCAGATCCCGCTATTGGTTATTGGTCGGAGTGAGTACTCAACCATGTCCGCATAGTTCACGAACCGTAGGGTGACACACTTAAAGTTGGATGTTAAAATGGTAGTACTTGAATATGGAATGAAGTTGGAATATTTGTTCGGAGTCCAGGATGTGATCCCGGACATCACGAGGAGTTCCGGAATGGTCCGGAGAATAAGATTCATATATAGGATGTCATTTTATGTGAATAAAATGTCGCGGAAGGTTCTATGGAAGGTTCTAGAAGGTTCTAGAAAAGTCCGGAAGAAACCACCAAGGAAGGTGGAGTCCACAAGGGACTCCACCTCCATGGCCGGCCAGCCCTAGATGGGGTGGAGTCCCAAGTGGACTCCACCATAGGGGGCCGGCCACCCCACATGGGAGGTGGAAATCCCACCTTTGGGTGGGAGTCCTAGTTGGGCTAGGTTTCCCCTCTTATGGAAGGTTTTGGTTTGGTCTTATTCGAAGACTTGGACACCAACACTTGGGATCCACCTATATAATGAGGGCCAAGGAGGGGGCCGGCCACCCCAAGACCACAAGCTGGCCGCCCCCCATAGAGTGGCCGGCCACCCTCCCAAACCCTAGCCAAAGCTCCTCTCCTCCATATTGCCCGCATAGCTTAGCGAAGCTCGCCGGACTTCTACACCGCCACCGACACCACGCCGTCGTGCTGTCGGATTCAAGAGGAGCTACTACTTCCGCTGCCCGCTGAACGGGGAGGTGGACGTCGTCTTCATCAACAACCGAACGTGTGACCGAGTGGAGGTGCTGCCCGCTCGTGGCGCCGAACCGATCGTGATCAAGATCTTCTACGTGCTTTTGCAAGCGGCAAGTGAACGTCTACCGCAGCAACAAGAGCCTCCTCTTGTAGTCTTTGGAATCTCTTCAAGGGTGAGACTCGATAATCCCCGTTGCTACCGTCTTCTAGATTGCATCTTGGCTTGGATTTCGTGTTCGCGGTAGGAAATTTTTGTTTTCTATGCAACGTTATCCTACAGTGGTATCGAGCCGTGTCTATGCATAGATGGTTGCACGAGTAGAACACAATGGTTTGTGGGCGTTGATGCTTTTGTTATCTTTAGTTGAGTACTTTGCATCTTTGTGGCATAGTGGGATGAAGCGGCTCGGGCTAACTTTACATGACCGCGTTCATGAGATTTGCTCCACGCTCGACATGCAACTTGTATTGCATAAGTGGCTTTGCGGGTGTCTGTCTCTCCTACTATAGTGAAGATTCAATTTACTCTTCTATTGACAACACTAGTATCACCGTTGTGGTTCATGTTCGTAGGTAGATTGGATCTTACTCGAAAACCCTAAACCACGTAAAATATGCAAACCAAATTAGAGAACGTCTAACTTGTTTTTGCAGGGTTTGGTGATGTGATATGGCCATAATGTGATGATGAATATGTATGAGATGATCATTATTGTATTGTGGCAACCGGCAGGAGCCTTATGGTTGTCTTTAAATTTCATGTTGAGTAGTATTTCAAAGTAGTTGTAATAGTTGCTACATGGAGGACGATCATGAAGACGGCGCCATTGACCTTGGTGCTTCGCCGACGATGATGGAGATCATGCCCATTGATGATGGAGATCATGTCCGTGCTTTGAAGATGAAGATCAAAGGCGCAAAGACAAAAGGGCCATATCATATCACATATGAACTACATGTGATGTTAATCCTTTTATGCATCTTATTTTGCTTAGATCGCGACGGTAGCATTATAAGATGATCCCTCTCACTAAAATCTCAAGATAATAAAGTGTTCATCCTTAGTAGCACCGTTGCCAAGACTTGTCGTTTCGAAGCATCTCGTGATGATCGGGTGTGATAGAATCAACAAGTGCATACAACGGGTGCAAGCCAGTTTTGCACATGCGGATACTAAGGTGGCCTTGACGAGCCTAGCATGTACAGACATGGTCTCGGAACACGTGATACCGAAAGGTAGAGCATGAATCATATGATTGATATGATGAACACTTTGAGTGTTCGCCATTGAAGTTACATCTTGTCTCGTGATGATCGGACTTGGTGTGGTGGATTTGGTTCGTGTGATCACTAAGACAATGCGAGGGATATTGTTTTGAGTGGGAGTTCACCTAGTTTTTAATTATATTGAATTAAAATTTGAACTCAATTTGTCATAAACATTAGTCTAAAACTATTGCAAATATGTTGTAGATATGGCGTCCTCAATCAATTTTAACCAGTTCCTAGAGAAAGAAAAGCTTAAGAGCAACGGTAGCAACTTCACCGACTGGTTCCGTCATGTGAGGATCTTCCTCAATGGCGGAAATCTGCAATATGTGCTTGATGCACCGCTAGGTGACCCTCCAGAAACTGAAACCGATGAAGTAAAAGCTGTTTACGCAACTCGGAAAACTCGGTACTCTCAAGTTCAGTGTGCCATCTTATGCAGTCTGGAAGCCGATCTTCAAAAACGTTTTGAGCACCACGATCCACATGAGTTAATCAATGAGTTGAAGACTATTTTTGAGACTCATGCGGCCGTGGAATGCTATGAAGCATCGAAACACTTCTTCAGCTGCATGATGGAAGAAGGCAGCTCCGTTAGTGAGCACATGCTCGCCATGACCGGGCATGCGAAGAAACTCAGTGACTTGGGAATAGTGATTCCTAACAGACTGGGGATTAATCGTGTCCTTCAATCACTGCCACCTAGTTACAAGAACTTTGTGATGAATTACAATATGCAGAACATGAACAAAGAGTTACCTGAACTCTTCTCCATGCTGAAATCTGCTGAGATTGAAATTAAGAAAGAGCACCAAGTGTTGATGGTCAACAAGACCACCAGTTTCAAGAAACAGGGCAAGTCTAAAGGCAAGAACAAGAAGAGTGGCAAGAAAGCTGCTACCCCTCCTGTGAAACCTAAGGCTGGCCCTAAGCCTGATGCTGAGTGCTATTACTGCAAGGAGAAGGGACACTGGAAGCGTAATTGCTCCAAGTATTTGGCGGATCTGAAGAGCGGTCTTATCAAGAAAAGAAAGAAGGTATATCTGATATACATGTTATAGATGTTTATCTTACTGGTTCTCGTACTAGTACCTGGGTATTTGATACTGGTTCGGTTGCTCATATTTGTAACTCGAAACAGGAACTAAAGAATAAACGAAGACTACTAAAGGATGAAGTGACCATGCGCGTTGGAAATGGATCCAAAGTCGATGTGATCGCTGTCGGCACACTTCCTCTACATCTACCTTCGGGATTAGTTTTAAGCCTAAATAATTGTTATTTTGTACCTGCGTTGAGCATGAACATTATATCAGATCTTGTTTAATGCAAGACGGTTATTCATTCAAGTCTGAGAATAATGGTTGTTCTATTTTTATGAATAATATCTTTTATGGTCGAGCACCTGAAAAGAATGGCTTATTTCTGTTAGATCTCGATAGTAGTGATACACATATACATAACATTGATGCTAAGCGAATTAGATTGAATGATAATTCTACTTATATGTGGCACTGTCGTCTTGGTCATATTGGAGTGAAACGCATGAAGAAACTCCATACCGATGGATTACTTGAATCACTTGACTTTGAGTCACTTGATAGATGCGAAGCATGTCTAATGGGAAAAATGACTAAGACTCCATTCTCTGGTATGGAGCGAGCTACGGACTTATTGGAAATCATACATACCGATGTGTGCGGACCAATGAGTGTAGCCTCGCGCGGTGGTTATCGTTATGTTCTAACCTTCACAGATGATTTGAGTAGATATGGGTATATCTATTTAATGAAACATAAATCCGAAACTTTTGAGAAGTTTAAGGAATTTCAAAGTGAAGTAGAAAATCAACGTAACAAGAAGATTAAATTTCTACGATCTGATCGTGGAGGTGAATATCTGAGTTATGAGTTTGGCATGCATTTAAAGAAATGCGGAATACTTTCACAATTGACACCGCCGGGAACACCACAACGAAATGGTGTGTCCGAACGTCGTAATCGAACTCTCTTAGATATGGTTCGTTCTATGATGTTTTACTGATTTGCCGTTATCATTTTGGAGTTATGCATTAGAGACAGCTGCATTCACTTTAAATAGAGCACCATCAAAATCCGTTGAAACGACACCGTATGAATTATGGTTTAATAAGAAACCTAAGCTGTCGTTCCTAAAGTTTGGGGTTGCGAAGCCTATGTAAAAAAGTTACAACCGGACAAGCTAGAACCCAAAGCGGAGAAATGCGTCTTCATAGGATACCCTAAGGAAACTATAGGGTACACTTTCTATCACAGATCCGAAGGCAAGATCTTTGTTGCTAAGAACGGAACCTTTCTTGAGAAAGAATTTCTCACTAAAGAAGTGACTGGAAGAAAAGTAGAACTCGATGAGATTGAAGAATCTCTACTCGTTGATCGAGTAGCGCAGACGGAAATGTTCCTGTGCCGCCTACACCGGCAACAGAGGAAGCTAATGATAATGATCATGAAACTTCAAATGAGATAGCTACTGAACCTCGCAGATCGACAAGGGAACGTGCCACTCCAGATTGGTATGATCCTTGTCTAAATGTCATGATTGTGGATAACAATGATGAAGACCCTGCGACGTATGAAGAAGCGATGATGAGCCCAGATTCCAACAAATGGCAAGAAGCCATGAAATCCGAAATGGGATCCATGTATGATAACAAAGTATGGACTTTGGTAGACTTACCTGATAGCCGCAAGGCTGTTGAGAATAAATGGATCTTCAAGAGAAAAACAGATGCTGATGGTAATATTACTGTCTATAAAGCTCGACTTGTCGCAAAGGGTTTCCGACAAATTCAAGGTGTTGACTACGATGAGACTTTCTCACCTGTAGCGAAGCTAAAATCTGTGAGGATTTTGTTAGCAATAGCTGCATTTTTCGATTATGAGATTTGGCAGATGGATGTCAAAACGGCGTTCCTTAATGGAGACATTGAGGAAGAGTTGTATATGGTACAACCCAAAGGTTTTGTCGATCCTAAAAATGCTGACAAGGTATGCAAACTTCAGCGTTCAATTTATGGACTGAAGCAAGCATCAAGAAGTTGGAACCGACGCTTTGATAAGGTGATCAAAGACTTCGGGTTTATACAGTGTCATGGAGAGGCCTGTATTTACAAGAAAGTGAGTGGGAGCTCTGTAGCATTCCTGATATTATATGTAGATGACATATTATTAATTGGGAATGATATAGAACTATTAAGCAGTAAAGGGTTATTTGAATAACAGTTTTTCAATGAAAGACCTTGGTGAAGCATCATATATATTAGGCATCAAGATTTATAGAGATAGATCAAGACGTCTAATAGGGCTATCACAGAGTACATACCTGGACAAGATTCTAAAGAAGTTTAGAATGGACGAAAGTAAGAAAGGATTCTTACCTATGTTACCAGGCAAGGTCTTGAGTAAGACTCAAGGTCCGGCTAAGAAAGAGAAAGGATGAGTCAGATCCCCTATGCCCGGCAGTAGGCTCTATCATGTATGCCATGCTATGTACAAGACCGGATATAGCACATGCTGTTAGTTTGACTAGCAGATATCAAAGTGATCCAGGAATGGAACACTGGACAGCGGTCAAGAATATCCTAAAGTACTTGAAAAGAACTAAGGATATGTTTCTTTGTTATGGAGGTGACCAAGAGCTCGTTGTAACAAGTTACACCGACGCAAGTTGGAACACTGATCCTGATGACTCTAAGTCACAATCTGGGTACGTGTTTATATTGAATGGTGCTGCAGTAAGCTGGGCAAGCTCGAAGCAGTGCACGGTGGCGAAATCCTCAACAGAATCGGAGTACATAGCGGCTTCAGAGGCTTCATCGAAGCGGTATGGATGAAGAGGTTCATTATAGAGCTCGGTGTGGTTCCTAGTGCATTGGACCCACTAGTCATTTATTGTGACAACATGGGTGCCATCGCCAATGCACAAGAACCAAGGTCACACAAGAGGCTGAAGCATATCAAGCTGCGTTATCATTCGATTCGCGAATACATCGAAGATGGAGAAGTAAAGATTTGCAAAGTACACACTGATCTGAATGTAGCAGATCCGTTGACTAAAGCTCTCCCTAGGGCAAAGCATGACCAACACCAGAATGCCATGGGTGTTAGGTATATTACAATGTAATCTAGATTATTGACTCTAGTGCAAGTGGGAGACTGAAGGAGATATGCCCTAGAGGCAATAATAAAGTGGTTATTATTTATATCTTTATGTTTATGATAAATGTTTATATATCATGCTAGAATTGTATTAACCGAAACATTAGTACATGTGTGATATGTAGACAAACAAGAAGTCCCTAGTATGCCTCTTAAACTAGCTTGTTGATTAATGGATGATTAGTTTCATAATCATGAACATTGGATGTTATTAATAACAAGGTTATATCATTATATGAATGATGTAATGGACACACCCAATTAAGCGTAGCATAAGATCTCGTCATTAAGTTATTTGCTATAAGCTTTCGATACATAGTTACCTAGTCCTTATGACCATGAGATCATGTAAATCACTTATACCGGAAAGGTACTTTGATTACACCAAACACCACTGCGTAAATGGGTGGCTATAAAGGTGGGATTAAGTATCCTAAAGTATGAGTTGAGGCATATGGATCAACAGTGGGATTTGTCCATCCCGATGACGGATAGATATACTCTGGGCCCTCTCGGTGGAATGTCGTCTAATGTCTTGCAAGCATATGAATGAGTTCATAAGAGACCACATACCACACTACGAGTAAAGAGTACTTGTCAAGAGACGAGGTTGAACAAGGTATAGTGTGATACCGATGATCAAACCTCGGACAAGTAAAATATCGCGTGACAAAGGGAATTGGTATCGTATGTGAATGGTTCATTCGATCACTAAAGTCATCGTTGAATATGTGGGAGCCATTATGGATCTCCAGATCCCGCTATTGGTTATTGGTCGGAGTGAGTACTCAACCATGTCTGCATAGTTCACGAACCGTAGGGTGACACACTTAAAGTTGGATGTTAAAATGGTAGTACTTGAACATGGAATGAAGTTGGAATATTTGTTCGGAGTCCAGGATGTGATCCCGGACATCACGAGGAGTTCCGGAATGGTCCGGAGAATAAGATTCATATATAGGATGTCATTTTATGTGAATAAAATGTCGCGGAAGGTTCTATGGAAGGTTCTAGAAGGTTCTAGAAAAGTCCGGAAGAAACCACCAAGGAAGGTGGAGTCCACAAGGGACTCCACCTCCATGGCCGGCCAGCCCTAGATGGGGTGGAGTCCCAAGTGGACTCCACCATAGGGGGCCGGCCACCCCCCACATGGGAGGTGGAAATCCCACCTTTGGGTGGGAGTCCTAGTTGGGCTAGGTTTCCCCTCTTATGGAAGGTTTTGGTTTCGGGTCTTATTCGAAGACTTGGACACCAACACTTGGGATCCACCTATATAATGAGGGGCCAAGGGAGGGGGCCGGCCACCCCAAGACCACAAGCTGGCCGCCCCATAGAGTGGCCGGCCACCCCTCCCAAACCCTAGCCAAAGCTCCTCTCCTCCATATTGCCCGCATAGCTTAGCGAAGCTCCGCCGGACTTCTACACCGCCACCGACACCACGCCGTCGTGCTGTCGGATTCAAGAGGAGCTACTACTTCCGCTGCCCGCTGGAACGGGAGGTGGACGTCGTCTTCATCAACAACCGAACGTGTGACCGAGTACGGAGGTGCTGCCCGTTCGTGGCGCCGGAACCGATCGTGATCAAGATCTTCTACGCGCTTGCAAGCGGCAAGTGAACGTCTACCGCAGCAACAAGAGCCTCCTCTTGTAGTCTTTGGAATCTCTTCAAGGGTGAGACTCGATAATCCCCTCGTTGCTACCGTCTTCTAGATTGCATCTTGGCTTGGATTTCGTGTTCGCGGTAGGAAAATTTTTGTTTTCTATGCAACGTTATCCTACACGTTCCACATCGGCGATTCGAGGCACGCGTAAAGGAGAAGATTCACCTTAGCGTGCCGTCTTGGCGATGAAGCACATGATGCGGTGAAGACCGAAGGTCGCCCCGTATCATCTCCCCCACTTGAAAAAGAGTCGTCCTCGACGATAGCTCTTCATGAACTTGTATAGGAGGTAGATGACAACCACGCTTGAATGTCGCTTCACTTGTCACGAGCCCTATGAATAGCACAAGAAAAGCCAAACAACACTCAAAGCATAGCCAATGTTCCACGGGTTTAGCAAGAGAGCGTAAGTAGAAGGAGGTCACCTTAGCATAGTGTCGGTGTGCTCTCATGGAGAGATCTTGTGTAGTCGAAGTATGGGGTTGAACCCATTCGTTGACGCTCATCCACAAGTCACTTGTACCTTCACACAACAAAGACCAAGCAAAGTATATGTGTGTGTGATAGAGGAGCATATCATCAACGACATGTCCATTCATGTTCACAACACCGTTAGCACAACACAAATTTATCAAGAATAATGCATGTGCAAGGTCAATGTGTAAGAACTCCATATGAACATCTTCCAAATGTGGAAACACAAAAACTCCAAATTGTGAGACGACCATGGTGTCCATCTCATGTAGAAACTCATTTTCATTGTTGCTCTCAAGGCATCGGAAAGAGAAATTGTTCAACATCCTTGAAGCAACAAGTGGAGAATTTGGCAAAAACACATACGGAAGAGTGTCCAAAATATCATCAACATGTGTGCACACAAACCATTGGAAAGAGAAATTGGTCCTCATATTTGGTGCAACACACAACATATCATCCAAAAAGTTCACCAAGAAAACATTTGCACAACCGTGCGTGCCAACAAACCAAATGAAAGAGCAATTGGTCAACTTGTTTGAGGCAACACCAACGGTAAGAATCACATCATCATGCTTGCAAAAGAACCACAAGAAAGAGAAATTGTTCGGCATGTTCAATGCAAAGCATGGGAAAGGTATTAGAGCCGGGTTCGATCTTGTACTCACTTGTATTATGCTCTCAAGAGCTCGTTTGGTCAACTCGTGCTCAATCGAGGTTGACCTTGTCTTCCGTGTACCTACACACACAATAGGCAAAGCAAAGAACGTGTGTGCATGGTATATGAACACATCATCCATCATGATGGTCCATTTCTTTTGCACATCACCATTAGCGTTAAGCAAAGCATCATAATAGATATGGTGAATATGCGGGGTAAACACATGAACATTCTCATCATGTATATAGGCAAAGTCTCCAAAATTTGAGAGAGCTATGGGGGCAATCTCATTTACAAGCATATTAACATCATTGCAAACCAAGCATTGGAAAGAGCAAGTATTCAACATTTTGGTTGCATTAATGGGAGAGTATTGCAAGCATCTAGCACAAAACATGTTCAACATTTTATCATTGTTGTCAACAAACCTAGGGAAAGAGCAATTGTTCGGCAAGGTTGTTACAACACAAGCATCATCATCATCATTTTCATTGCAAGCAATACATGGGAAAGAGCAATTGTTCGACATATTGCAAGCAATAGGAGAGAAAGTGAAACTCTCATAGCATGGCATGGTGATATTATCATAAGCAACTAATTCCACATGATCAACAATGGTGGTATCACAAGTATCACAAGGGAATGTGAAAGAAGCATATGACATCGCAATAGGATCATCCAACTCATGCAAGCACTCACAAATCATCATGTCCACTAGTGGGATCATGGCATCATCAACACCCATATAGGTACCTTTGTAGTCCGACTCATTTGAAGTGGGTGTTGTGGAAGAGGTAGGCTCCATGTGGCCTCCATGTTCATCTTCAATCAAGCATGGTGTGATAGCATCATCTTCATGCACCATGTACATCTTCTTTTCCGTGATCGACGTCTCGTCATCCATGGGACCTAAAGAGACACAAGGAAACACACTAGAGGTAGAGGGTAAGTTGTTAGAATTCGAAATGGCCTCACATGACCTATCAACTACCACTCTCATCTCACTTGGTGTATCACTCATGCTCTCGAAGTGTATGCACTCAAGCTCACATATAGTGGATGCACTCATCTCACATATAGTGGAGTCGCTCATCTCACATATAGTGGAGTCGCTCATCTCACATATAGTGGAGTCGCTCATCTCACATATAGTGGAGTCCCTCATCTCCATGGCAATGGCGTCGTCGATGTCCGAGCAACCTAGCAAAGAGGAAGACAACACAAGAGGAGTAGAGGTTAATGTGTTAGAAATCAAAGCGTCCTCACTCAACTCATGTGGTGTGTCACTCTTGCTCTCAAGGTGTTTGAAGTAGGATTTGCACTCGGCTTTATCTTGGGTGGTCATCTTGGCTATTTGATCATCTAAGTTGGCAAAGTAGGCTCTCATCTCGGCTTGTTCTTGTGGTGTCATTTTGGGTGGCTCTCACTAGGAAGGGTGTATGTATGGTGGAAAGAGAACTACCAAAAGGTCAAAACTAGCAAACCAAAATCGAGAAAATGGTTCAAGTTAGAGAATAACCGATATGTACTCACACACACTCAAAGCACACGCAAAAGGCTAAGAACTCTATATGGTGGTAGGTGAGGAAGTGGATAGCAAACGAAAAGAACCAAAGAAAATGTCTATTGTCAAATGTGGGTAAGATCCAAAGTCAAATGTCAAAAGCGGTGATCTATGTCAAGGAAACACGGAAACACACACAAGGAAGAACAATGGGGTTAGCGCGACCAAGGAAGTGAGCAAGTAACAAGGATGGTCCTAACGAAGACTATTAGCTCGGTGTCGCGCCAACACAAGAGAGACCGTAGCTTGGTTGCATATGAGAGAAGCAACTAGATTTGCACAAATGCCACTCTTCTCTTTTCTCTCTTAGTGCTTAGAAGCTTTGCACTCCTTTGTATCGGTGAACACACACTCTTTTGCTATTTTTTTCCACTTTTTTTTCTATGCTTAGAAGCTTTATTTTTCTCTATGTCACACTTTTTCTTCTTTTGTATATCTTTCTCACCGAGCTTGCTTCGGAGCTTTGCTCAACACAACGCACACACACACCCTCTCACGGTCGTGACACTTGTGCAATGCTTCGCAACACTCGGAAAGCCACTCTCAATGGGATAGGTACACAAAGAAAGAAACGAGGCTACAAGGGGTGGCAAGTTATACCTATTGATGTTAGGCGGTGTCAAGCACACGAACTTGCGATGATCGAAGTGGTGTCGATGATGGTGTCGAAGTTGCGCCGGAATCCGGGGTGCCAAAGGTGTCGTCGCGGTGTTGGTGTAGGCGCGGAAGCGAAATAGACAACCAATGCACTCCAAATCGGAAACCGAGCAAATTAAGTCAATGCCCGAAAAGTTGGGTCAAAACGAGCGGTCAAAAGTTGGGCTCCAAAAATCGTCAAAAATTAGACATAGACTATGTGGAGTCGTTGGAGAATGTTGTTAAAGTTTGGAATCAAACGGGCGCCGAAAAGTTGTCAAAATTTGGGGCAACAAGATGGGTCAAAACTGGAGGGGGCGGAACTTCCGGGCCTTGTTCCGGTCAAGTTCCGGAAACAACGTGAAACTGTCCAGGGGCTACTGTGAGCGAAAATTGCTATTTCCGGAACAAAGGCGGATGTTGGGCGGAAGTACCGGTACACCGGAAGTACCGCTGATTTGGAGCGGATGTTCCGGTCCGTGAAAATTTTCTGCTGATTTGGGAATTTTCTGCGCGGAAATGAGCTGAACTGTGAATCGAGCTGGGCCAAATTGATTCAGCGCGCGTGTAGAGGAAATTGGTGCAGCTGCGTGGCTTGGTCTGGATTGGAGCAGCGCATGCGTGGTGGTTGTTTGGCTCAAGGGCCAGGGGCGGATGCAGCGTGGAGGAGGACGAGCGGCAGATGGTTTGGGCGTTTGGCCGAGCGCAGGCGGGCGGTTGCTGGAGGCGTGCGGTGGTGAAGGCCTGGGCTGGCCTGTTCAGCGATCGAGCGGGGATGGGGCCAGGGCGAGCGGCGTTTGCTGCGGGAGATCGTGCGCGTGGTGGCGGGCGGAGGTGGGCCAGGCGATGCGTGGGCGCGCAGCGTGGAAGTGGAGCAGGTCCAAGGCGAGCGATGCGCGCGGTGGTGGTTGGCCTGGCGTTCGCGGCAGCGGAGCGGATCGAGGCGTGCCGTGGAGGGATTGTGCTTCAGTGACTTTGTCAGCCCATAAAGTCACTGATTTTGTGTCACTTACAAGTGGGGTCAAGTGGAACCCTTCATTATGTAAACCCCATATGGCCCCACTTGTAAGTGACACAAAGTCAGTGACTTTGTGGGCTAACAAAGTTACTAAAGCACAATCCGCCGTGGAGGCGTTGCTGACGAGCGGGGGTGAGCTGGTGGGCGTTGCGGTGCTGTGCAGGTGCGGGCGTGGTGGTGGCTGCTGCAGGCGGGCGTGGCGCTGGCGGAAACTGATCAGAAGATGCACAACGAAGAAGAAGGCGTTGGCTGGGGAAATTTTCCCAGCGGAAGTTTCGCTGGATGCGGCCGGTAGTACCGGAAACTGCAAATTTTCGGATCTGAGATCTGGATCAAGAACAACACGAACTCGGGGCGGAAATATGGGGCATAAAATCGTGGATTTCGAAGGGATTTGATGGATTTGGCCGGTGAAAATTGGAGGAAGTGTAGATCAACACCAAAGACAACAGACTGTGGACCAAAACCACAAAAAACGCAACAAATCCCGAGATCCAAATTCGAGCTATTTTTGGGGAAAATTTTGGGCGAAATTGGTGGAATCGGAGGGTCAAATCCGTGGCAACCTTTGCTCAGATACCATATGATGCGGGCTAAGCCCGAGGGTGTGCCCAATCTTCACGGTTTGACCCGGGTGAGTGTGATTGCGGAGGGGATTCGCGGGGAAGTGGATGAACGCGAAGAACTCGATACAAACACACGCACACACACAATCGGTTTGTCCTCGTTGGCCCGAACCACCAACTCGATAGAAGTTGCAAGGAAAAGACCTTTCGGTAGAAGTCCCGCAAAAAGATCGACAAATCGAAGATCCTATGAATCTAGAAGGGTGAAAAGACCAAACTCAATAGAAGTGCAAGCAAAAGACCAAATAGGTAGAAGTGCAAGCAAAAGACTAAGATTGGTAGAAGTCACCAAAGAGATACAATAGGATTCGATAAGGAGCCCGGGTGGTACAATAGGAATTAACCTAAGGTGGGGGTTTCCCAAATCCACAAAGGGATAATAGAGGCATAAGCCAATTCATCTAAACATCATCTCTCTTTTTCATGAAGGTGGGGGTAGGTGCCTATTTATAGGAATGAAGGGGTAAGTTACAAGCCAAAGTGGGCTGAGATCTGGCTGAGGTTCGATGGGGCGGAAGTTCCGGCCGTCCTGGGCGGAAGTTCCGGTCCTGGGCGGAAGTTCCGGCGATGTTGGGCGGAAGTTCCGGCCTGGTGCGAGCATCTTCGCCTTGGCGGAAGTTCCGGATGTTGGGCGGAAGTTCCGGCCGAGCGTCCAGCTTCTTCCTCCTTCTCTCCATGCTTCCGTGACATCGGCCTTGCATCCTCGGGTCTCCATGGCATCCTCCCTTCCCTCCGTACTTGTCGTCGAGTTCCTATCATCAAGGTATGATGGAGTATGAAGTAGTATATCGTTCCACATAGGCGATTCGAGGCACGCGTAAAGGAGAAGATTCACCTTAGCGTGCCGTCTTGGCGATGAAGCACATGATGCGGTGAAGACCGAAGGTCGCCCCGTATCATTTGTTCTACTGTTTTCAATGATTATTGCAGCGATGAAGGCATTGTCAGGCACCACACCATCCCATATACTCCTCAGCAGAATGGTGTGGCGGAGAGGATGAACAGAACCATCATCTCCAAGGCTCGCTGCATGTTGTCCAATGCTGGTATGCATAGACGTTTCTGGGCTGAAGCAGCCTCCACCGCTTGTTACTTGATAAACAGGTCACCTTGTATTCCGCTTGATAAGAAAACTCCTATTGAGGTATGGTCTGGTTCACCTGCTGATTATTCACAGTTGAGAGTTTTCGGTTGCACTGCTTATGCTCATGTTGATAATGGAAAGCTAGAGCCTAGGGCTGTTAAGTGTGTGTTTCTTGGTTATGGTTCAGGAGTTAAGGCATACAAGTTATGGAATCCTGAAACTAAGAAAGTTTTGCATAGCAGGAATGTTGTCTTTAATGAGGCTGTTATGTTTTATAAGAGTTCATCTACAGATGTTACTGATGCTGTTGATTTTTCTGATAATTCTGATGATGAACAACAGAGGATTAGCGTGCAGGTGGAGCACGTGGAGGAGAAAGAAAATGATGTTGCTGAAAATGATAACACTGTTGTTCAGCACTCACCACCTGTTTTGCAGCAAACAAATAGTTCCATTGCTGCTGATAGACCGAGGCGTAACAAAGGTCCACGTCCTCGTTTAATTGAAGAATGTAATCTTGTTCATCATGCTTTGAGTTGTGCTGAACAGGTGGAGCATGATACTGAACCTGCTACATATACTGAGGCCGTTGCATCCGTTGACCACGTGAAGTGGATTTCTGCTATGCAAGAGGAGATGCAATCGCTTGACAAGAATGGCACATGGGATGTTGTGCCCTTGCCTAAACAAAAGAAGGTTGTCCGCTGTAAGTGGATATTTAAAAGAAAGGAAGGTTTGTCTCCTAATGAGCCTCCGAGGTTTAAGGCAAGGTTAGTAGCAAAAGGTTTCAGCCAAATTCCAGGTATTGATTATAATGATGTATTCTCTCCGGTTGTGAAGCATAGTTCCATTCGTGCATTCTTTGGTATTGTGGCTATGCGTGATCTTGAGCTTGAGCAGCTAGATGTAAAGACTGCTTTTCTGCATGGTGAGCTTGAGGAGGAGATATACATGGACCAACCTGAAGGTTTTGTTGTGCCTGGTAAGGAGGATCTTGTTTGCAAGTTGAAGAGGTCCCTTTATGGTCTGAAACAGTCTCCAAGACAGTGGTACAAAAGGTTTGATTCATTTATGCTTGCACATGAGTTTAAGAGATCTAAGTATGATAGTTGTGTTTATATCAAGTTTGTTAATGGATCACCAATATACTTGCTGTTATATGTTGATGATATGTTGATTGCTGCCAAGAGCAAGAAAGAGATCACTACTTTAAAGTCACAGTTAAGTAGTGAGTTTGAGATGAAGGATCTTGGTGCTGCTAAGAAAATACTAGCATTGCAATGTCCTAGTACTGATGAAGATATTGAGTACATGTCTCGAGTTCCATATTCTAGTGCTGTTGGTTCCTTGATGTATGCCATGGTTTGTTCTCGTCCTGATTTATCATATGCTATGAGTTTGGTCAGTCGATACCTAGCTGATCCTGGTAAAGAACATTGGAGAGCTGTTCAGTGGATTTTCAGGTACCTTCGTGGCACATCCAAAGCTTGCTTGAAGTTTGGCAAGACCGGTGAGGGACTCGTAGGCTATGTGGATTCAGATTTTGCTGCCGATTTGGATAAGAGAAGATCCCTCACAGGTTATGTGTTCACTGTTGGTGGATGTGCTGTGAGTTGGAAGGCAACGTTACAATCTGTTGTTGCCCAATCTACGACCGAAGCAGAATATATAGCAATTAATGAAGCTTGCAAAGAGTCTGTTTGGTTGAAAGGTTTGTATGCTGAGCTTTGTGGAGATGATTCTTGCATTAACTTGTTTTCTGATAGTCAAAGTGCAATATACCTTACTAAAGATCAAATGTTCCATGAGAGGACAAAGCACATTGATATCAAGTACCATTATATTCGTGACATTGTTGCTCAAGGTAAACTGAAGGTATGCAAGATAAGTACTCATGATAATCCTGCTGATATGATGACAAAGCCAGTTCCTGTTTCCAAGTTTGAGCTTTGCTCGAGCTTGGTTGGTATAACTGTTTAGCCCAAGTGGCTGTTGGCGCCAAGTGTTTTTCTTTGTTGTTCAGGAGATTGTTGAAGTTCATGCTACAAGATGGAATTTGTCTCAAGGTGGAGTTTGTTGTATTGTGATCCAAATTCATATACTAAAGGGAGGCTAACTTCTGACGAGCGGAGCGAGGCCCGTCGCCGGAGGCTTGGGCCGAAGCGTAGCCAGCCAGCAAAACTTCACTATTTCGGTGGTGTTTACAAACGCCATGGGTGTACAATGATGCGACAAAACCCTAGCGGCGGCTTATAGGGAAAAATATATAGACGGTGGCAACGATCCGTACGGCTTCGCCCCGCACCCCCAGGTGCACCTGCTGGGCCTCGGTGTGGGCTAACTTCAGACTCGCTTCGCGACCCAAGCCTACCGGCGACGGGCCTCGCTCCGCTCGTCAGAAGTTAGCCTCTTCTTAGAATTTGGATCACAATATAACAAACCACCTCAGCTTTGCACACATTCTCGTCATGACTTCTACATTCATATGTAGATAGTTCTCCCAAGATAAAGCCCAGAGTGGCGCAACCAACTCACCTTGGAATTCCCAGTGGTTCTTATTGCGGCCATCGGACGCTCGTTCTCAACGATCATGTTGTGCATGATCACGCAGCATGTCATCACCTCATGCATGGTCTTCAGCGACCATGTTCTTGCCGGGTGACGGACAATTGCCCACCGAGCTTGGAGCACACCAAATCCACGCTCCACATCTTTCCTGCAAGCCTCTTGCATCTTGGCAAACCTCCTCGTCTTCTCGGAGTTTGGATTACGGACAGTCTTCACCAATGTGGCCCAGTCAGGGTAGATGCCATCAGCAAGATAATATGGCTTGTCATATGCATTTCCATTGATCTCGTAGCTCACCCGGGGAGCTTTGCCTTGCATGAGCCTGTTGAAAACCGGTGATCGGTGCAACACATTGATGTCATTGTTGGAACCGGCCATGCCAAAGAATGAATGCCAAATCCATAAATCTTGAGATATGACAGCTTCAAGAATGACAGTCCGTCCCTCCGCATGCCCGCTGTACTGACCCTGCCATCCAAATGGACAGTTCTTCCACTTCCAGTGCATGCAATCTATGCTGCCAATCATTCCTAAGAACCCTCTAGACTTGTTGATAGACAGGAGCCGCCTTGTATCCTCAACATTTGGCTCCCTACAGTAATACTCTCCGAACACGGCAATCACGGCTCGGCAAAACCTGTACATGGACTCAAGGCAGGTGCTCTCACCCATTCGAATATATCATCATCCATTCCATATGATAGCATGCGAATAACCGCGAGCATTTTTTGGTACTAGGTGATGCCTAGCGCACCTGTTGCATCGGGCCTGCATTGGAAGTAGGGGTCGTAGTGTCTGATGTTGTATTGTGATCCAAATTCATATACTAAAGGGAGGCTAGGTACGGATTGTTGACACCGCCTATATATACATCTTGTAAGCCGCCGGCTAGGATTTATCAGATTATAAGATAACCCACGGCGTTTGTAAACACCCCCCGATATAGTGAAGTTTTGCTGGCTGGCGCCCGTGGTTTTTCCCCTTCTGTGTTGGAAGGGGTTTTCCATGTTAAATCTTGTGTCCCCTGCGTGTGTTCTTGTTTCGTTCTTCGTTATTTGCTTGTCGCTTTTATAACAAGTGGTATCAGAGCCCGTGCTCCCTTGACATCTTGTACCGACGCGAACTTTTTTTCCTTGAACACCGGATCGGTGAGGTGGAAGTAGTCCTTGTGGAGCCGGAGCTGCCCTTCCACTCTATTGCGCGGCAGGTTTTTTGAGCGGCCCTTAACAGAGCCGGTGCACCGGCCCCTGGTTTGAATTGAACTCGTCGATCATGGAGGCCGCAGTAGTTGTCAATGTCTACGTCGACTGATCGGAATCCTCGTCGGAACAGGAGTCAACGACCTCCGCGTGGAACTTCTCCAACATCTGCCACATGTCCATCTGCGTGGGTACGAACTGTGGATCAATGGTCGCGCACAATAACGACCGAAACAGGAGAAGACACCTACCGATGCAATTGACCGAACAGATCGTGGATGGCGCGGAAGGGCGGCGCAACCGCAATGCTTGGCCCCAAAACAGCCGGCAGGTACGCGCCGAAGCCAACCCGGAGTACGATCCTGCTCTCTCGCGCAGCGAGAACTGAGCCGACGACAGTACTGCGGCGGGTGGGGGTTGGGGTGGTGGCGTCGCACTAGAACAACAAAGAAGGGGAAAAAGAAGCATATCGAAGCGGTTGATTTCGCTGTTCTTGATTTACGGGACCGGGTAAGAAAATGCGGACGCTCGGCGCGACCGCAGAGCGTCCGCGGCAGATCACTTTGCGTCGCCCCGCTGGAGCAAGGTTGGAACGTATTATCGATCATGATGGACGCAAACGGTAGCGTCTGTTTGGGTCACCAAGTTGAAGATAGCATAATTGACGAGGGATATACATGCAACTGGATAGAGGATAGAGGAAAAGACACACGCCATGCCTCTGAAGTCTGAACAGTGCTAAGACGTGTCATGCATCAGAAAGCCTACAATGCTGCTAGCCTGCGGACTAGGGCGCAGTCGAAAGTACATGTCGATTTGACGGTTAGTGTGGATAGATTTACAGAATGTGAGAACAATATGAGTTGCACCAATAATGTTGCACATATCTCAAGATTATTGTGTTTGTGTGGACAAGATATCTCACGTACCCATACGTGCCTATACAAAATCCATTCTCAAAAGAAATTTAGTGTATACTAGATTTTATTTTCTACTTTTACTTCCATTTTTCCATTTGTCTCCTTTTTTACTTCTGCTTGCAAAAATCTTGTCACAATTCATAATTGTTTGTTGTGATTTGACAAAAGTGTTCAAATAATAGTTGAATAAGTACGTATAATATATTTCTTCACGATCTATGACCTGTTTTTTGGTAGTGTTTTCTGTTGTGATATAAAGAGAAGCTAGAGCACCTATTTGACGCCTAAGGAGCCAAACAAACAAATATAATTTTCTTTACTTTTTATATAGACAAAGAGTTTGGATTCTTTAAAAATAAAATAATGGAAAAATTAATTTCAGAGAGAGTATATATTAAGATGGTCCGGAAATTTCTAGCGCGAGACAAACTATATCGGATTTTAAACTTTGTTCATATAGTGTACATAGGTTTTTCAAGAATTTTAAAACAGTTCATGTAATTCTAAATTCATGTTAATGTGCTTAAAACCATTACTATTATATCTCTAAGTTTATGTATTATAATAAATAATGTTCACATTGATTACAAAAATGATCATACAAGTCGAATGATGTGTTGATATGGATAAATATAATAAAAGAACAAAAAATGAAAATAAACAATGATAGAAAGATAGTAGGAAAAAACGTAAAAAAGGCTGATACTTCTGAAAAAGGGAAGGAGACATATTTCATTCGAGGCTCCATTGTACTTGAACGTAATCCGTACTACTGTAAAAGTTGTAGTGGTAAATGAGCATCGTCTTGTAGAAGGTGGTAAATGAGCATTGTCTTGTAGAAGTTGTAGTGGTAAAACTGGGGGTGGGGAGAGCACAAGACAAGGCAACGCCTCATCGCCTGCAAAAGTAGCAGGATCTGTCTGGCGGTGGCGGTTGCTGCTCCCACCTCTTTTGCTTCCTCCTCTCGTCGTCTTCCAAAACTCACGAGCCGTATAAAGGTTCTCAAAACGTTCATGTTCCAAGATTACTTTCTGTAACCAGCTTTTCAAAATCTCATTCACAGATAGCAATGAGAATTGTCTTGCCGTGACTCGTGACACCGTAGGACGTAGGCGGCGGAGGGAGCACGCAACGCTTGTGCATGACCCGGATCGCAGCGAGGCGCAGGGGCTCAAACTGCATTACAGCATCTCCACCGCTAGCCTCCAGACAGGCCGCCGACACCACCGTTTTGGGGCCGCCGGTATATCATCCTCTGTTTGGGACGCTACTCCCACACCGGCGACCCCAAACAGGCGGCCCCGATAGATTTTGAAATTTAAATACAAATTTGCGACACGATATTCATACGTAGTTCGAACGAAATTTGTACAAATTTAACGCGATTTCAAACTAAAAAACTAAAAATAAACATCTAGCAGCGTGGGGAGTCGAAGGCGTTGAAGTCCAGTTCGTCGCCCGTCGATGGAAGGACCAGCTGTCGACGTCGGCCTCCTCCTTTGGCACCGGCAGCTCGGATGGTCCGGCGAGGTCGACGAAGTTGGCACCGTGGTCCCTGGCGGACCACACCGCCGCCTGCCGCGGGTCGATCGCGATGTGACGGTAGTTCGCGTGCGGGTGGGTGGTGGTTCGGGCGGAGGTTGTGGACGGCGGCGGCTACGGATGGACGGCGGGGAAAATAGAGGAGTGCGCGCCGGTGTGGTTTTAAGGAAGGCGGCGAACGCGCATTAAAGGCGCGTGGGTAAGGTAGGTGGACGCCACGTGGACAGTCGCCGCCCTCGGCGTTTTGGTTTCCGTGCGGGAGGCCATTAACGCCGATGACAACCTACACGCGTCGTTCCGATGCGAACCGCCGCGTCCCTCGCGACAACGCGCCCACCCGCGAAACCGTCGTTCCGCGAGGCGCCGCGCGCCCCGATTCGCGCCTTGGCGAAGGCCGACACGGGGTTGCCGGCGATTCTATTGAGCTCCAAAATTGGCCGGCGTCGTTTGGGACGCGCCGGTGCGAGCCCATTTTTGCTCCCGGCCCCCGCTATCGGGACCGCCGGTGGAGGTGCTCTTATCACCCATGCATGTTGGGGTCCGGCGGTGGCTGTTTGCTGCTCAAATGGAGAACGCCGGCTCGATGTTTTCTATTGGGGGCTGTTTTTCCAGCCGCACCCCCAAATGGTCTCCCAAACCGGCATCGGTCTAACACATTCGTGTTTCGTCCCAACACATTTCAACTTAAGAGCATTTTCAGTCGCGTCCCCCAAACCGTCCCCCAAACGGCGCCGAATCGAGCGTTTGGGGGACGTGTTTTGTTCATGCTGCGTTTGGGGGACGTCGCTCCCCAGCTGTGTCCCCCAAACGCCATCCTCAATTAGAAATTTAAATAGTTTGCATTCAAAAGAGATCGTTTCCGCCATAGTCGTCGCGATCAGAGTAGCGGCGATCAAAGTACTGGGCGTGCGATCATATTACAGACCGGTGGTTCATGATAAATTAGAAGAAGGGGTTAGGCGACGGCATCGCATCCTGAGTCGACGTAGGCCCGTCGATCACGATGAACTCGTCGTGATCTGCCCGGTGTGCATGCTCCGTCGCCGACACCGAGGCAGAGGCCAACGCAGGTGTAGTAGCATGTTGTCGAGACGCCCCTCTTGCTCTTGCTGCGCTGCCGCCGCCGCCTTGGCCGATGGCGTGTATTTCACACGTTCGTTGGGCAACCCCAAGAGGAAGGTATGATGCGCACAAAGAAGTTTTCCTCAGAAAGAAACCAAGGTTTATCGAACCAGGAGGAGCCAAGAAGCACGTTGAAGGTTGATGGCGGCGGATGTAGTGCGGCGCAACACCGGGATTCCGGCGCCAACGTGGAACCTGCACAACACAAACAAAGTACTTTGCCCCAACGAAACAGTGAGGTTGTCAATCTCACCGGCTTGCTGTAACAAAGGATTAGCCGTATTGTGTGGAAGATGATTGTTTGCAGAGAAAACAGTAAAACAAGTATTGCAGCAGATTTGTATTTCAGTATTAAAGAATGGACCGGGGTCCACAGTTCACTAGAGGTGTCTCTCCCATAAGATAAAAGCATGTTGGGTGAACAAATTACAGTCGGGCAATTGACAAATATAGAGGGCATAACAATGCACATACATGACATGATAAGTATAGTGAGATTTAATTGGGCATTACGACAAAGTACATAGACCGCCATCCAACTGCATCTATGCCTAAAAAGTCCACCTTCAGGTTATCATCCGAACCCCTTCCAGTATTAAGTTGCAAAGCAACAGACAATTGCATTAAGTATGGTGCGTAATGTAATCAACAACTACATCCTCGGACATAGCGCCAATGTTTTATCCCTAGTGGCAACAACACAACACAACCTTAGAACTTTCTGTCACTGTCCCAGGTGTCAATGCAGGCATGAACCCACTATCGAGCATAAATACTCCCTCTTGGAGTTAAAAGCAAAAACTTGGCCAGAGCCTCTACTAGTAACGGAGAGCATGCAAGATCATAAACAACACATATGTAATAACTTGATAATTAACATGACATGGTATTCTCTATCCATCGGATCCCGACAAACACAACATATAGAATTACGATAGATGATCTTGATCATGTTAGGCAGCTCACAAGATCCAACAATGAAGCACAATGAGGAGAAGACAACCATCTAGCTACTGCTATGGACCCATAGTCCAGGGGTGAACTACTCACTCATCACTCCGGAGGCGACCATGGCGGTGTAGAGTCCTCCGGGAGATGAATCCCCTCTCCGGCAGGGTGCCGGAGGAGATCTCCGAATCCCCGAGATGGGATCGGCGGCGGCGGCGTCTCGCAAGGTTTTCCGTATCGTGGTTTTTCTCCTCGGGGTTTCGCGACGGAGGCTTTAAGTAGGCGGAAGGGCGACGTGGGGCCACACGGGGGCCCCACACAGGTCGGCGCGGCCAAGGGCCGGGCCGCGCCTATGGTGGCAGCCCCTCGTGGCCCCACTTCGTATCCTCTTCGGTCTTACGAAGGTTCGTGGCAAAATAGGACCCTGGGACTTGATTTCGTCCAATTCCGAGAATATTTCGTTACTAGGATTTCTGAAACCAAAAACAGCAGAAAACAAACTGGCACTTCGGCATCTTGTTAATAGGTTAGTTCCGAAAATGCACGAATATGACATAAAGTGTGCATAAAACATGTAGGTATCATCAATAATATGGCATAGAACATAAGAAATTATCGATACGTCGGAGACGTATCAGCATCCCCAAGCTTAGTCCCGAGCAGGTAAAACGATAACAAAGATAATTTCTGAAGTGATATGCCATCATAACCTTGATCATACTATTTGTAAACATATGTAGTGGATGCAGCGATCAAAACAATGGTAATGACATGAGTAAACAAGTGAATCATAAAGCAAAGACTTTTCATGAATAGTACTTCAAGACAAGTATTAATAAGTCTTGCATAAGAGTTAACTCATAAAGCAATAAATCAAAGTAAAGGTATTGAAGCAACACAAAGGAAGATTAAGTTTCAGCGGTTGCTTTCAACTTGTAACATGTATATCTCATGGATAATTGTCAACATAGAGTAATATAACAAGTACAATATGCAAGTATGTAGGAATCAATGCACAGTTCACACAAGTGTTTGCTTCTTGAGGTGGAGAGAGATAGGTGAACTGACTCAACATAAAAGTAAAGAGAAAGGTCCTTCAAAGAGGAAAGCATCGATTGCTATATTTGTGCTAGAGCTTTTATTTTGAAAACATGAAACAATTTTGTCAACGGTAGTAATAAAGCATATGAGTTATGTACATTATATCTTACAAGTTGCAAGCCTCATGCATAGTATACTAATAGTGCCCGCACCTTGTCCTAATTAGCTTGGACTACCGGATCTTTGCAATGCACATGTTTTAACCAAGTGTCACAATGGGGTACCTCCATGCCGCCTGTACAAAGGTCTAAGGAGAAAGCTCGCATTTTGGATTTCTCGCTTTTGATTATTCTCAACTTAGACATCCATACCGGGACAACATGGACAACAGATAATGGACTCCTCTTTAATGCATAAGCATGTGGCAACAATTATTATTCTCATATGAGATTGAGGATATATGTCCAAAACTGAAACTTCCACCATGAATCATGGCTTTAGTTAGCGGCCCAAAGTTCTTCTCTAACAATATGCATGCTCCAACCATAAAGGTGGTAGATCTCTCTTACTTCAGACAAGACGGACATGCATAGCAACTCACATGATATTCAACAAAGAATAGTTGATGGCGTCCCCAGAAACATGGTTATCGCACAACAAGCAACTTAATAAGAGATAAAGTGCATAAGTACATATTCAATACCACAATAGTTTTTAAGCTATTTGTCCCATGAGCTATATATTGCAAAGGTGAATGATGGAATTTTAAAGGTAGCACTCAAGCAATTTACTTTGGAATGGCGAGAAATACCATGTAGTAGGTAGGTATGGTGGACACAAATGGCATAGTGATTGGCTCAAGTATTTGGGATGCATGAGAAGTATTCCCTCTCGATACAAGGTTTAGGCTAGCAAGGTTATTTGAAACAAACACAAGGATGAACGGTACAGCAAAACTCACATAAAAGACATATGGTAAACATTATAAGACTCCATACCGTCTTCCTTGTTGTTCAAAACTCAATACTAGATGTTATCTAGACTCTAGAGAAACCAAATATGCAAACCAAATTAGCAAGCTCTAAGTATTTCTTCATTAATGGGTGCAAAGTATATGATGCAAGAGCTTAAACATGAGCACAACAATTGCCAAGTATCAAATTATCCAAGACATTTTAGAGTTACTACATGTAGCATTTTCCAATTCCAACCATATAACAATTTAACGAAGAAGAAACTTCGCCATGAATACTATGAGTAGAGCCTAAGGACATACTTGTCCATATGCTACAGCGGAGCGTGTCTCTCTCCCACAAAGTGAATGCTAGGATCCATTTTATTCAAACAAAACAAAAAACAAACCGACGCTCCCAAGCAAAGTACATAAGATGTGACGGAATAAAAATATAGTTTCAGGGGAGGAACCTGATAATTTGTCGATGAAGAAGGGGATGCCTTGGGCATCCCCAAGCTTAGACGCTTGAGTCTTCTTATAATATGCAGGGGTGAACCACCGGGCATCCCCAAGCTTAGAGCTTTCACTCTCCTTGATCATATTGCATCATACTCCTCTCTTGATCCTTGAAAACTTCCTCCACACCAAACTCGAAACAACTCATTAGAGGGTTAGTGCATAATAAAAATTCACATGTTCAGAGGTGACACAATCATTCTTAACACTTCTGGACATTGCATAAAGCTACTGGATATTAATGGATCAAAGAAATTCATCCAACATAGCAAAAGAGGCAATGCGAAATAAAAGACAGAATCTGTCAAAACAGAACAGTCCGTAAAGATGGATTTTATTAGGCCACCAGACTTGCTCAAACGAAAATGCTCAAATTGAATGAAAGTTGCGTACATATCTGAGGATCATGCTCGTAAATTGGCTTAATTTTATGAGCTACCTACAGGGAGATAGACCCAGATTCGTGACAGCAAAGAAATCTGGAACTGCGCAGTAATCCAAATCTAGTACTTACTTTTCTATCAAAGACTTTACTTGGCACAACAAAACATAAAACTAAGATAAGGAGAGGTTGCTACAGTAGTAAACAACTTCCAAGACTCAAATATAAAACAAAAATACTGTAGTAAAAACATGGGTTGTCTCCCATAAGCGCTTTTCTTTAACGCCTTAAGATGGGCTCAGCAGTTTTAATGATGCACTCGCAAGAAATAGTATTTGAAGCAAAAGAGAGCATCAAGAGGCAAATTCAAAACACATTTAAGTCTAAAATGCTTCCTATGCATAGGAATCTTGTAAATAAACAAGTTCATGAAGAGCAAAGTAACAAGCATAGGAAGATAAAACAAGTGTAGCTTCAAAAATTTCAGCACATAGAGAGGTGTTTTAGTAACATGAAAATTTCTACAACCATATTTTCCTCTCTCATAATAATTTTCAGTAGCATCATGAGCAAACTCAACAATGTAACTATCACATAAAGCATTCTTATCATGAGTCTCATGCATAAAATTATTACTCTCCACATAAGCATAATCAATTTTATTAGTTGTAGTGGGAGCAAATTCAACAAAGTGGCTATCATCATATATAGGAGGCATATTGTAATCATAAAAGAAAATTTTCTCCTCAATGCTTGGGGGACTAAAAAGATCATGCTCATCAGAGCCAGCTTCCCCAAGCTTAGAATTTTCCATAGCATTAGCAACAATGGTGTTCAAAGCATCCATAGTAATAACATTCCCATTAGCATGCATATAAAGTTCCATGGGTTTTTTAATTCTCTCTTCAAACACATCATGTCCTAATTCAAGATAAAGTTCATAAAGATCTCTCATATTTTTGTTGTTTTCCATTATGCTTAACTAGTGAAATAAAAACATGCATGATATTAAGTAAAGTAAAACAAGTAACTAATTTTTTTGTGTTTTTGATATAGCAAACAAGATAGTAAATAAAGTAAAGCTAGCAACTAATTTTTTTGTGTTTTGATATAATGCAGCAAACAAAGTAGTAAATAAAATAAAGCAAGACAAAAACAAAGTAAAGAGATTGAGAAGTGGAGACTCCCCTTGCAGCGTGTCTTGATCTCCCCGGCAACGGCGCCAGAAAAAGAGCTTGATGGCGTGTATTTCACACGTTCGTTGGGCAACCCCAAGAGGAAGGTATGATGCGCACAGCAGCAAGTTTTCCCTCGAAAAGAAACCAAGGTTTATCGAACCAGGAGGAGCCAAGAAGCACGTTGAAGGTTGATGGCGGCGGGATGTAGTGCGGCGCAACACCAGGGATTCCGGCGCCAACGTGGAACCTGCACAACACAAACAAAGTACTTTGCCCCAACGAAACAGTGAGGTTGTCAATCTCACCGGCTTGCTGTAACAAAGGATTAACCGTATTGTGTGGAAGATGATTGTTTGCAGAGAAAACAGTAAAACAAGTATTGCAGAGATTTGTATTTCAAGATTAAAGAATGGACCGGGGTCCACAGTCACTAGAGGTGTCTCTCCCATAAGATAAAAGCATGTTGGGTGAACAAATTACAGTCGGGCAATTGACAAATAGAGAGGGCATAACAATGCACATACATGACATGATAAGTATAGTGAGATTTAATTGGGCATTACGACAAAGTACATAGACCGCCATCCAACTGCATCTATGCCTAAAAAGTCCACCTTCAGGTTATCGTCCGAACCCCTTCCAGTATTAAGTTGCAAAGCAACAGACAATTGCATTAAGTATGGTGCGTAATGTAATCAACAACTACATCCTCGGACATAGCGCCAATGTTTTATCCCTAGTGGCAACAGCACAACACAACCTTAGAACTTTCTGTCACTGTCCCAGTGTCAATGCAGGCATGAACCCACTATCGAGCATAAATACTCCCTCGTGGAGTTAAGAGCAAAAACTTGGCCAGAGCCTCTACTAGTAACGGAGAGCATGCAAGATCATAAACAACACATATGTAATAACTTGATAATTAACATGACATGGTATTCTCTATCCATCGGATCCCGACAAACACAACATATAGAATTACAGATAGATGATCTTGATCATGTTAGGCAGCTCACAAGATCCAACAATGAAGCACAATGAGGAGAAGACAACCATCTAGCTACCGCTATGGACCCATAGTCCAGGGTGAACTACTCACTCATCACTCCGAGGCGACCATGGCGGTGTAGAGTCCTCCAGAGATGAATCCCCTCTCCCTGCAGGAGATCTCCGAATCCCCCGAGATGGGATCGGCGGCGGCGGCGTCTCAGTAAGGTTTTCCGTATCGTGGTTTTTCTCCTCAGGGGTTTCGCGACGGAGGCTTTAAGTAGGCGGAAGGGCGACGTGGGGGGCCACACGGGGCCCCACACCACAGGTCGGCGCGGCCAAGGGCTGGCCGCGCCGCCCTATGGTGGCAGCCCCTCGTGGCCCCACTTCGTATCCTCTTCGGTCTTCTGGAAGGTTCGTGGCAAAATAGGACCCTGGGACTTGATTTCGTCCAATTCGAGAATATTTCGTTACTAGGATTTCTGAAACCAAAAACAGAGAAAACAAACTGCACTTCGGCATCTTGTTAATAGGTTAGTTCCAAAATGCACGAATATGACATAAAGTGTGCATAAAACATGTAGGTATCATCAATAATATGGCATAGAACATAAGAAATTATCGATACGTCGGAGACGTATCAGCCGCCGCCATTTTGGCTTCGATGTCGTCGAGGATCTGGCCTTTGAAGAAGTTGTGCGCCGCTCGCGTCCGGGGAGACATTCCCTCTGTCGACGTTCTCAGCAGGGACATGTCGTCCCTGCGTTTCTTGAGCTCCAGCTTCTCCTCTTGCCTCTTGAGCAGCTCGGCCCACCTTTGGTCGGCCTTTTTGTCGCGGGAGATAAAGGTCGAGGAGACGTCGGCGAGGCATTTCGTGATCGACGCCTGCGTCTTCTCAGACGACGCAGCGTCGGCCAAGGCGGCCTTGGCAGCCTTGTTGCCGATAGGACGCCCTGCCGACATTGCCAGCGGCGCATCCAGATCAATGACGTCTTTCCCCTTCTACAACGACAGGCGCGTCAACCGCCATTTCTCGTTCAATTTGAGCTTGCTATAGTATTGCATCAGCGTGAAATACTTATGCCCTTTCGAGTTCCTCCGGTACATATCCATGGCCTTGTCAAACTAACCAAAGGAAACGCCATCATTTCATCTAACAAAATGTAGGCGCTGGAGATTATCTAAAAAAGAGTCATACCATTTGGCTGATGTCGACCCGCTCTCGCCTCTGGTCTCGATCTCATGATGGAACCCATGGAACATGTTCACCGACGCCTGGATGATGACCCATCGCGTCGACATTGCGTTTTGGCTCCTCTTCATTGTCACTTTGTTGTAGTCGCTGTTGATGAGCTTGCGCTCATCGAACTCGGCCTTGATCCTCGCCCAATACTTCCCGTACTTTTTGGTTGGCGCCGATGATGGCGGAGGCATGGCGGGAGTGGGAGACGAATTTTTGTGTGCCGCTGACGCGTCGGGCCCGCATCGCTTCTGTAAGGGTATTTTACCCTTATCCATCACTACAAGAAAAGTTGCCATGGCCGACGAAGTTGAAGTCGCGCCGTGGTTGCTGGTGTACCATGGCCGACGATTTTGGTCCCTCCGTGGTGCATGTCAAAACTTTTTTTTCTCGTTTTTGAGGCCACCTAGCCCGACGAAAGCGGCCAAAACGTCGCGTATGGTGGCCCGGGACGTGGTGCATCGCGAATTCTCGGGTTCGCCGGCCGAGTCAACGCAAATCCGCACCGCCGAGGGATGTAGGGCCCAGATGGCAGCCTCTCTGGCATTGTTTTTTTTCTCGATCGCGCCATCTCGTTCAACGTTCTCCGATCGAGCCGTTTACGATGCAGGATCATGGGTCCCGCATGTCATCCTCTATGAACCAAAATTCTTTCTATTCTTGGATTTTTTTGACCCCCTGATTTCTGGCTACTTCCTTTTTCTTTTGATCCCTTGCCGCCTTGGAAACGTTGAGACCGCTGCTGCTAAATGGGACCCGCATGTCATCCTCTATGTGCAATCAACTTTCTTTTCTTTGAGTTTTTTTGGCACCTCAAATTTGGTCACTTGCCTTTTTCTTTCGATCCCTGCCGCCTCTCAAACGGTGATACCGCTGCTGCTAACCGGGACCCGCATGTCATCCTCTATGCACTATAAAACTTTCTTTTCTTGAATTATTTTTGGCACCTCATATTTGGTCACTTGCCTTTTCTTTCGATCCCCGCCGCCTCTCAAACGGTGATACCGCTGCTGCTAACCGGGACCCGCATGTCATCCTCTATGCACTATAAAACTTTCTTTTCTTGAATTATTTTTGGCACCTCATATTTGGTCACTTGCCTTTTTCTTTCGATCCCCTGCCGCCTCTCAAACGGTGATACCGCTGCTGCTAAATGGGACCCGCATGTCATCCTCTATGCACTATAAAACTTTCTTTTCTTGAATTATTTTTGGCACCTCATATTTGGTCACTTGCCTTTTTCTTTCGATCCCCTGCCGCCTCTCAAACGGTGATACCGCTGCTGCTAACTGGGACCCGCATGTCATCCTCTATGCACTATAAAACTTTCTTTTCTTGAATTATTTTTGGCACCTCATATTTGGTCACTTGCCTTTTTCTTTCGATCTCATGCCACGTTTGAAACGTTGAGGAACCTGCTGGCTCATGGGACCCGCATGTCATCCTCTATGTACTATAAAAGTTCATTTTCTTGGTTTTTTTTCACCCTGATTTTTGGCCACTTCTTTTTCTTTTGATCCCCTGCCGCCTCTCAAACGGTGATACCGCTGCTGCTAAATGGGACCCGCATGTCATCCTCTATGTACTATAAAACTTTCTTTTTTGAATTATTTTTGGCTCCTCATATTTGGTCACTTGCCTTTTTCTTTCGATCTCATGCCACGTTTGAAACGTTGAGGAACCTGCTGGCTCATGGGACCCGCATGTCATCCTCTATGTGCTATAAAAGTTTATTTTCTTTAAAAAATTCACCCTCCGATTTTTGGCTATTTCCTTTTTCTTTTGATCCCCTGCCGCCTTGGAAACGTTGGGTAAGCTGCTGACTCATGGGACCCGCATGTCATCCTCTATGTACAATCAACTTTCTTTTTCTTTTGATCTCAAGCCGCATTTGAAACGTTGAGACCGCTGCTGCTAAATGGGACCCGCATGTCATTCTCTACGTACAATAAAGTTTCTTTTCTTGGATTATCTTTGGCTCCTGATATTTTGTCACTTGCCTTTTTCTTTCGATCTCATGCCGCCTTTGAAACGTTGAGTAAGCTGCAGGCTCATGGGTCCCGCATGTCATCCTCTACGAACAATAAAAGTTTCCTTTCTTGGAGTTATTTTTTACCCCTAATTTCTGGCTATTTGCCTTTTTCTTTTGATCTCCTGCCCCCTCTGAAACGATGAGGACGGTTGGCAGGTCGGTCCCACATGTCATCCTCTATGAACAATAAAAGTTTCCTTTGATGGATTTATTTTGAACCCCTAATTAATTTCATGGGTCCCCGATGTCAGCCTCCCCGTACAAGAAACATATGATATCTTGATTATTTTGCAGACAATAAACAATGTATTGCGCTCTGAGCTATTTCAAACGGATAATTAAATCTTTATTTTTACATAAACAAACTTATATGTTGAATCTCCTTGTTTTTTTGTCTTTGCGAAGCATAGGACTTTCCTGTTTTTTTAGAAAATTCGGAACTTTCCTGTTTTGGAGTGGGCTGAAATTGTACGAGTCAAAAGGCCAGATGTCCAGATGCAGCCCAATTGAAATCTTTCTTCTTGGATTTTTTTCACCCCCTGATTTCTGGCTCATGGGTCCCGCATGTCATCCTCTACGAACAATAAAACTTTGCTTTCTTGGAGTTATTTTTGGCACCTCATATTTGGTCACTTGCCTTTTTCTTTCGATCCCCTGCCGCCTCAACGGTGATACCGCTGCTGCTCAATGGGACCCGCATGTCATCCTCTATGTACTATAAAACTTTCTTTTCTTGAATTATTTTTGGCTCCTCATATTTGGTCACTTGCCTTTTTCTTTCGATCTCATGCCACGTTTGAAACGTTGAGGAACCTGCTGGCTCATGGGACCCGCATGTCATCATCTATGTGCTATAAAAGTTTCCTTTGTTGGATTTTTTTTCACCCGCTAATTTTTGGCTTGCCTTTTTCTTTTGATCCCCTGCCCCCTTTGAAACGTTGAGTAAGCTGTTGGCTCAAGGGACCCGCATGTCATCCTCTATGTCCATCAACTTTCTTTTCTTGGATTTTTTTGACCCCCTAATTACTAGCTACTTTCTTTTTCTTTTGATCTCAAGCCGCATTTCAAACATTGAGACCGCTGCTGCAAAATGGGACCCACATGTCATCCTCTATGTAAAATAAATCTTGGATTATTTTTGGCTCGATATTTGGTCACTTGCCTTTTTCTTTCGATCTCATGCCGCCTTTGAAACGTTGAGTAAGCTGCTGGCTCATGGGTCCCGCATGTCATCCTCTACGAACAATAAAAGTTTCCTTTCTTGGAGTTATTTTTCACCCCTAATTTCTGGCTATTTGCCTTTTTATTTTGATCCCCTGCCCCCTTTGAAACGATGAGGACGCTGTTGGCAGGTCGGTCCCACATGTCATCCTCTATGAACAATAAAAGTTTCCTTTGGTGGATTTATTTTTGACCCCTAATTAATTTCTGGCTATTTCCTTTTTTTCTTTTGATCCCCTGCCGCCTTGAAACGTTGAGGATGCTGCTGCCTCATCGGTCCCGCATGTCATCCTCTCGAACGATAAATGATTTCTTTTCTTGGATTTTTTTACCAACTGATTTTTTGTTTTTTTATTTTCGACCCACTGCCTTTGAAACGTTAACGCTGCTGGCTCATGGGTCCCCGATGTCAGCCTCCCCGTACAAGAAACATGTGATATCTTGATTATTTTGCAGACAATAAACAGTGTATTTCGCTCTGAGCTATTGCAAACGGATAAATTAAATCTTTATTTTTACAACTTATATCTTGAATCTCCTTGTTTTTTGTTTTTGCGAAGCATAGGACATTCCTTTTTTTTTTTTGTTGAAAAATTTCCAACGGGAAAGCTGAAGGGAAAAAAGTCCCAGAAGGATGAGAAGGCCAGATGGAGCCCAATTGAAATCTTTCTTTTCTTGGATTTTTTGAACTGGACTGCCGCTTTTGGAAACGTTCCGCTGCTTGGTTGAGTGGATTATCCCATGTCATCCTCTATGTACAATAAAGTTTCTTTCTTGGATTATTTTTGGCTCCTGATATTTGGTCACTTGCCTTTTTCTTTCGATCCCATGCCACGTTTGAAACGTTGAGGAACCTGCTGGCTCATGGGACCCGCATGTCATCCTCTATGTACTACAAAAGTTTATTTTCTAGGGTTTTTTTTCACTCTCTGATTTTTGGCTATTTCCTTTTTCTTTTGATCCCCTGCCGCTTGGAAACGTTGAGTAAGCTGCTAACTCGTGGGTCCCGCATGTCATCCTCTATGTACAATCAACTTTCTTTTCTTCGAGTTTTTTTTTACCCCCTAATTTCTGGCTACTTTCTTTTTCTTTTGATCTCAAGCCGCATTTGAAACGTTGGGACCTCTGCTGCAAAATGGGACAGCATGTCATCCTCTATGTACAATAAAAGTTTCTTTTCTTCGATTATTTTTCACCCTCTGATTTTTGGTCACTTGCCTTTTTCTTTCGATCTCATGCCGCATGTCATCCTCTATGTACTATAAAAGTTTCTTTTCTTGGATTTTTTTCACCCTCTGATCTTTAGCTATTTCCATTTTCTTTTGATCCCCTGCCGCCTTGGAAACGTTGTGTAAGCTGACTGATGGGACCCGCATGTCATCCTCTATGTACAATCAAGTCTCTTTTCTTGGATTTTTTTACCCTCTTATTTTTGGTCACTTGCCTTTTTCTTTCGATCTCATGCAGCCTCTGAAACGTTGAGGAAGCTGCTGGCTCATGGGACCCACATGTCATCCTCTATACTATAAAAGTTTCTTTTCTTGGATTTTTTTCACCCTCTTATTTTTGGCTATTTCCTTTTTCTTTTGATCCCCTGCCGCCTTGGAAACGTTGATTAAGCTGCTGACACAAGGGGCCCGCATGTCATCCTCTATGTACAATCAACTTGCAAGATCTTGGAGCGAAAGAGCTTGTATAAGTGGGACCCATATGTCATCCTCTATGTACAATAAAAGTTTCTTTTCTTGGATTATTTTTTGCTCCTGATATTTGGTCAGTTTCCTTTTTCTTTTGATCTCATGCCGCCTCTGAAACGTTGAGTAAGGTGCTGGCTCATGGGACCCGCATGTCATCCTCTATGTACAATAAAGTTTCTTTTCTTAGATTTTTTTACCCCCTGATTTTTGCTAACTTGCCTTTTTCTTTTCGATCATATGCCGCCTTTGAAATTGAGGTCGCCGCTGGCTCATGGGTCCCACATGTCAGCCTCTATGAACAACAAACCTTTCCTTTGTTGGATTTATTTTTTACCCCTAATTTCTGGCTATTTGCCTTTTTTTTACACACTGGGACTGTACAATAAAGTTTCATTTCTTAGATTTTTTTACCCACTGATTTTTGCTAACTTGCCTTTTTCTTTTCGATCATATGCCGCCTTTGAAATTGAGGTCGCCGCTGGCTCATGGGTCCCACATGTCAGCCTCTATGAACAATAAACCTTTCCTTTGTTGGATTTATTTTTTACCCCTAATTTCTGGCTATTTGCCTTTTTCTTTTGATCCCCTGCGGCCTTTGAAACGATGAGGACGCTGCTGGCAGGTCGGTCCCACATGTCATCCTCTATTAAGAATAAAAGTTTCCTTTTTGGATTTATTTTTTACCCCTAATTTCTGGCTATTTGCCTTTTTCTTCTGATCCCTGCCGACTTCGAAATGATGAGGATGCAGCTGGCAGATCGGTCCCACATGTCAGCCTCTATGAACTATAAATGTTTCCTTTGTAGGATTTATTTTTTACCCCTATTTTCGGGCTACTTGCCTTTTTCTTTGAAACGTTGAGGACGCTACTGTCTCATGGGTCCCACATGGCATCCTCTCTGAACGATAAACCTTCATTTCTTGTTAACGACAGGTTTATCAGTATTATTTTCGCAGACTAATACAAGCTCTTTCGCTCCAAGATCTTGCAAGTTAATAGAATAAATCATGGAATTATTAGGATATGTTTTAAATTTCAAATCCACTTTATGAATTTTTGAAAATACCGTGATCTATGTGGGTATGGAGCGATCAAGGATTTTCATATTGGCCATGAGCAGTTTCAAAAATTGCAACCCAATAATTCAAAATAAATACAAACAACTTTTATGTAGAATCTCCGTGTTTTTGTTTTTTGCCAATCATAGGATCTGTGGTTCTTTAGAAAAGGGCCAACATTGCATGAGCAGAAAGGCCCATTTGTAGTTATTGGGCTTCGACAGCCGGAGCAAGTAGGCCTATAGCAAATACCTTGTAGATGGCCGTTGGAACCCAAAAGTATTTGTTGCCTAGACTTAGATGCCAAACTCAGCCTTATTGACATGAACCTTGCTATGCACACGACAATTTCAGTCCGATCCGTGTACGAAACACAAGATCCAACCCTTCGTGTGAGGAAGCAGGTGGCAGCACACCTCCAGATGCTCAATCGTACATACGCATATCATATAGGAGTTGTCGTATGTACATCAGTTCCGTATTGACATGTTTTTTTCTTTGGTTCACATGTGGGGTCCGCACAGTCACCTAGGTCGCACATCTACTTCCTTGCTCGTAGTTGATGCATGTTCGGTTTGGGGATGGGGTGGAACCGAACACACCCCCGTGCCAGTGGATGTACTTTACCCTTTAGCGGCGAAAAAAATAGGAATGGTCCTCTCATGAGTATGATCAACAAGAGGTGGCTATATTATAAAGGACGTACACACATTGTAATTATAGTGCTGAAATAAAGTCAATCCTAAAACAGCCATGCATGGGTTATAATATGAAGGCAACACGAAATACAAAAGCAGGGCAGTGTTCAAATAAACTGATTCAAACTAGTACATACTAAAAACAGTGTACTACTTCTCAACACTTCAAGCATAATAAAAAAGTGTCACTGTTTTTTTAAAGGTAACACCGAACGGGCAATGTTTAAAGCAGGCTTAAACCACATAGCCGCTTGTCGGACACTATCCCAACCATCCTTGGGAAGGCTGATAACTCCCACAGTCTCACCTTCATCTGGCTGGAGGTTGCAGCGCAAAATTTTAGGGTATTGATTATAACGAATATTCCGGTATGCTGTGTAGACGCAGTTTTTCCTCATGAATGGAACCAATGTGCCATCAGGAGCTTTGGATTCACGCTTCTTCAGGTTGGCAATGATTGGGTAATTGAGTCCGAGGAACAGAGAGTGGTCGCTGAGGCTGTTAACCTGCCTCCAAAGAAAGTCCCCTGCACGTGCAGTAGATAAGGGATCCAGCTCAAAGACGTAGGTGGCAACAGGAGGATACTGCCGTAGCTGAAGCCCATTAGCAGCATAGGGAATGTCAGGAGGTACTTCAGCATTGGCAATCCCAATCTTGTTTACTGTAAGGATGATCATCAATCGCTTGCCATCAGCAGATGGAGCGAGGAACCACGCGTACTGCTGATCATCCACCACCGGTGGCGGGATTACAAACGGGAGCATCAGGTTTTCTGCAATATTAGAAATGGAGACGAATAGGGTGTTACTGGCAACCATATTCAAACAGCAGCATTGTTCATCGTTCATGCTCACAGTATAAATACGACTATGTAAGCTAAGGACATTGGTCATTCATGTGTTCAAATCAAGTGTCCAATATATCAGTTATACTGCATCCATCCCACGAAACTAGTCTAAACTTCGCCAAAACTAGACACTAGTTAGTGTATACACAGTTATATACTACCTCTGTCCCACCGAAAGTGTCTGAGATTTGTCCAAATTCAGATGTATCTAGACAGTGAAAGCATATAGATACATTCAAATTTTGACAAATATATATCATCTTAAGTTTAAGTCCTGTGCTGTAGTTAATTCCCTTTGTCTTAAGTGATCTATTAGAGAGCTTCCCTGTGACCACCCGAAGGGTAAGAAATGTTTAACTGTATAAGTGGATTGCCTAGACCTTTCCATCAGTTCGGACTTTTGGTTGCGTTGGCTAGTCCATGAAGCTTGACATGGTGTCAGAGCCAGGGTCTCGAGTTCGAGTCCTGGCTTTCGCAATTTATCCTAAAATTGTTGTTGCCCCCTCGGAGTCCACGTATATGCCTCTTGAGCTATACCTCTGAGTCTTTCCACATGTTGACTTGTCTCCCATCACACGTGACGGGGGGTGTTGAATTGTATAAGTGGATTGCCGCCCTTGCGATCAGTTCGGACTTTTGGTTGTGTTGGTAGTGCATGAAGCTTGACAAGAAAGAAATGCTCTTTGTAGCTAACCCCAAGTCTGGTAACATTTGCAAAATAGGTATCAGATGCAGCTATCCATTCAGTAGAAGAATTTGCATTTTAGAGTTGAAGGTTCATAATCTCTTCTCTACTATTGATAGTAAAGGGTACACATGGTATTTGTTTACCTCATTTTCGCGTTCTAAAAAAGGTACGCTATATGGTTGTGCTAAGTTAAACTGATTTAAGTCTGTTCAAGTTTATCGAAAATTATACTACCAACATCTAAAACATCAATATAGGTTCATATATTACAAAAGATATTTAGATTTTCTTTTCTCGAACACATGCCTAGTCGTGCATCATTATATATTAGAGCATACAGGGTTGTAGCAAGGCTACGAAAAACTGAGAAAGCAAAAAGAAAGAACTATACAGGGGACTAGAGGCAGCTAACTTTGTTAGGCCTGCAGGTGCTAAATCTTATATATATATGAGGTTGTAGATATTAATCGTAAACTTACTCAAACTTAAATATCATTGAATTAGGAAAAAGATAACCTGAGTTATTTTGAATGAGGGGACGTCACAATCACTAATGAAAGATAATTGTGGGAAACTGAAATCTATTCAAGAAAATGGGAGAAAAAATGTATCAAAAACAAAATTAATTATACCATTCTGCAGATTGTTCACCGATATAAACAAAGAACTGTTTGATCTGCATGTAGGTACATCCAATCAAGGCTTTTTCCCCGATCTCTAGAAAATATAAGCTACGCATGTAATTACAAACGATTTTCTTCTATTTTTCTGTTTCTACGTTAACATTTGAGATACTTGTTAATTACATCCATATTCTGCAGTTGCATAGAGTTACTAATTCAGGAATGCATTCACATACGGAGTATACTATGTTTGCTGATGACTGACTAGTACTAATTCATTGCAAGCAACGGTTCATTCATATTCAGATAAAGGATGTGATCGTTAAGTCATATACTTATGAAAGTCCTTATGCATCTCTCTGATGCAGATGGCGGGGGTCTCTCGTCCTCCTTTTGGAGGCAAAATCAATTAGTTATATATGAAACAATGGGTGTAAAAGGTTATCAAAAAGGGTGCCTTCATAGTGCCACGTTATCTTTTGAGATACTGGTTAATTACACCCATATTCTGCAGTGGCGTAGAGTTACTAATTCAGGAATGCAATCACATACTGAGCATACTATGTTTGTTGGTGACTAATTAGTACTACTAATTCATTGCAAGCAACGGTTCATTCATATTCAGCAAAAGGGGGTGTGATCATTAAGTCATATAAGAAAGGTAAAATATAAACAAGGTAGTTCATGAATAACTTCATTGGTTAAGGCAGTGTATCATGCAATGCAACATAAGGACTGAAAAAATACCATTTGCGGTGTCCCAGAAGTACGTGGAGCCGTCAGTTTCGTCCACCGCAAAAACGTGGCCACGGAGTTCAATGGCATCACAGTAATTTGGATAATCAGGTGCAGGTGTAAGGGCCTCCAGCATTCTCCAGTCGCCACCCCCTTCAAGGTAGAAAATCGTTTTGTCGAACAAGGCGATGAGCTTGTAATCTGCGTACCTCCCACCTTTTGTGGGCACTTGGCAGATTACAATCTTCAACAAATCAATTGCTGGACCCCAGTTAAAAGAGTATGCAGGTCGATATGAAACAATACTATGATGAATCTTCGAATCAGGTAGGGATGGAAGGGGGATATGTCGCTCGGTGTAGACGTTCACGAGGCACCACTCATGATGATCGGCGGCGGCGATCCAGTCGCCGTTCGCGCCAAGCCATTTTCTGTCGTGCATGAACGGCAGGGCGACAGAACGGCGAGGATGGTCGAGGGGCACCAGGTCGTACACGGTATCATGCAGACGAGATGCTGTCGCCAGGTCCCAGTGTTCACCGAACCAATAAGCAGGCGGAGGCATCAGCAGGCAGGGTTCATCCCAATGGTGCATCTTACCTTCATCCTTGCTGATCATGTCGTAGAGCTCCCTGGAACATGCGGCAAGTCGGACGGTGTAGGTAACGTCCAGATGCGCAGCGATGAGGTCGATGTTGTCGCCGGTGAGAGCCTCCCAGTGGCCTTCCCCGCCGCCCCGGCAAAGCCTAGAATAATTCATCACGTGAAGATGGATTTAGGTGGATGGCGGATGCAACTGCGCTTGGGGTTTTCGGAGGAGAGGGCGAGCGCTATGGAAGGAACGATGCGGCGCGCGGCCGGCCGGGGTAAGGAGAGAAAGGTATACGGAGTAGTACTAGTGATGCGGCGTGGTGGGGATCGAGATCCTGCGCGTGCGCGTGATTCTGGGAGGGTGAAGAAGAAGATTTTTTTTTTGTAACGGGGTGAAGAAGAAGATGATAGACATGCAAGGGGCAAAAACTAGGTAGTACTCTAGGCTGCTGCTGCGACTGGGCGCCGATTTGACTGTTGGTAGACTAGCACGCCACCCATCTATAAATTTGCGACGACGTTTGGTGCAGTGATGTCTCGTCACATCAGGTTGACCAGAGAGGGCTTTTTTTTACAGTTTCCATTTCGATATATTTTTCGCCAATAATCGTAGTTCTCTACATGCCAGAGACACGTACCTTAACACGTGGGCAGCATGCAACCGCGCGAGCACCAAAATGGAATGAGAAATGTTTTAGAGCAGAACTTCATTTTCAATGCCTTTCCTAGCTTGGTTTGGAAACCGGACAGAGCTTCAGTGACTTGATGCTTCCAAGATACATTGTGACTGTGTCCCACCATCTACCATCCATTTGAGATCCAACGTTCCAAACTATCTCTTATTTCGAAGCTAAAAAAGAAAAACTATTCAGAAAATTTTGAAAAAAAATCCAGTAATATGTAGATTCCTTGTTTTAAAATCTATGAATATTTCATCCCATTCGGATGACTAGCTTGTGATTAAATAGATTCTTACGTACTCGAGCACTAGTTTAAACTAAATATATATTTGCTCACAAACCTATGATTCAAATCGAATGAAACTTCACCAAAATATAAATCGAAATATGCATGATTTACTGGAAGTTTTTCAAAATTTTCATGGTCCATGGGGTCCTCCAAAGTGCAAGCTTTTTTTTTCTTGGTTGGTACTTCAAAACCGAGTTTGGATGGTGGCAAGACTTGCACAAAGAGGATGTCAAAATTTTGGCCTTTGTGAACTTTGCAATCAACATCAAGTGTCGGACTCTCGAGAAAAAAATATGAGTTGGCGCCCACCTTTCTTTCAACCGTTGGTTCTCAATCCGAGGGTGGTCCAACTAGCTAACAAAATTGGCTTGGTATTCATGGTCTTGAACCAACGATTTGGCATGGCTTTCAATCGGTATGAGAGGTGATGTATGGAGGAGATTCATACGAGAGGGCAATAAAGAAATGTTTTGTCATCCTCGCAAAGCTAGTCTATTTGGAAAGAAATGAATAATTGGTTTTTCGCAACATTGCATGATACTAATTCATGATACTATGCATTGAAGGTGTTGTATCATAGACTAGTATCAGTCTACGATACTTCCCATTGTGACTAGTCTAAGTGCTTTTGCACCATGAACACTAGCTATGCACAGACCTCAAAAAACACTTCTCCATCATTCTACTATTCACACTTTCTTTTTCTAATAGAACTATGTACCATTGTTTTTAATATAATCTTGTGTCGAGAGTATATATTTCTAAAATAGTCATTTATGTTTCGCATAAGCTCAAAGAGGGGTACTTACTTATGAGAGATATCTTTCAACTAATACGTTGTAGGAGTACTTTAATTATGTGAGCTATAGTGTGAAATGCTTACTAGAACGAGTACAAAAGGTGTTTGATAACATTACAGGCCACACGCCCAGTGTAGCGTGCATTGTAGGAGCATTACATCAATTTAACAACTACGGAGGAGTAGCCTAGGTAGAGATAACATGCAAAGGAAATAGTTCAACAGATAGTACAACACAACTACGGAAAGGGAGTAGCCTAGGTAGAGATAAACATGCAAATGAAATAGTTCAACAGATACAAATCTTGCATTACAACACGAGTATTACATAAAGTACATCAGCCCTTCTTTCTGGACCTGTGACGCGAAGGCAGGTTCCATTGCCGGGCGTTGGCGAAGCTTGGGATGAGCCACAACGGAACCTGCCGCCATGTCCATCTAATGTTGGTTTGGAAACCAACAGTACAGTCTTCAGAATTCAAACTGAAGCGGCAAATTTCTGGAGAAGGAGGATATGCAAGGCCTACTGCATGGTGCGATGTGTAAACAGAGTTGCTTCTCGCCATATTTGGACGGTCATGTTCTGCCCCGTCTTCTACTGGAATGATAATCGGATAGTTCACTCCAAGGAAGAGAGAATATGATCCAAGGGAAATAATCCTCCTCCATGGCCTCGGTGGCATCAACTGACTGGTGTCCATGCTGTACACCTCGCAGCGTCATGGTCGCACTATTCGCGGGTATGGTATATGGACCAGAAAAAGTCTAGAACCATCAGGAGATCGTGCTAACCACCAGGAGCCAAGATTGTACCGACCTTGTTCATCAAGTTCTGGCGGAATAGGTGCCGTGCTGATCAACAAAGGACCTTGCAAAGGAAAGCACAGCTTGAAGTCAGTTCAGCAAAACTTGATTAGTTCATTACATACATGAATAATGATGTAGCTAAAATACTGCCTCCGATCCAAATTAATTGACTCAACTGGATGTGTCTAGCTAGATATGCACAAATTAATTGACTCAAGTTTGTCTAGCTAGATGCACTGGCTAGACAAAGCTGAGTCAATTTGATTTGGATCGGAGGGAGTACTTTATTTTGACTCAAAGGCATATCGCTGCTGATTTTGATTGAATATAGAGGGGGAAAGGTACAGGCATGACACGAAAACTGCACAACAAAAAGAAAAAGGCTAAAGCTAAATCTGAAACTAGCAGGTAATAGCGAAAACACATCATATGAGATGAGAAAAATTACCCCAAGAAAGTTGATTCCATGCATAAACTTCGCCTGTCTGAGTTACAGCAAATACAATACCCTTGTGGATGATTGCATCGGAGTAGCCGTACGCTAAGAACTGGTTGTCAAGAACTGTCCATCTGCTAGAAGCACAGTGAAGGACTGCAATTGCCGCGTTGAAGATGGCAAGAACAGAGAAACTAGTATAATTTGAAGCAGCTGTTGGAACTCGGCAAATAGCTATCTTCAGCAGTTGAAGATGTTGATCATTAGACTCGAACACAAGTTTATCCGGGGTGGATTTAAACTCACTTATTGGTGGTAGAGGAATCCGGCGACCAGTGTACACATTGACAAGCTCCCAATTCCAGGGGAAGCCAAGAAGGGCGATCCAATCTCCATTCGCGCCTGCCCACATGCCCGTACCACCATCTGGAATCACGGCATCGGAAGAGATCCTGTCCAGCGGCGTCAGTTGGCACAAGGTACCCTTGCGATCTTTTGCATCATGCTGCTTGTCCTTCTGCGCACCCTGCTGCTTGAACTTGTGGACGCGGGAGAAGGGATTGTGCGCGGGCGGTACCTCAGTTTGGTGAGTATGAAGAACACAGGGCATGCCAAACGGCTGAGATGCAGGCAGAGCTACACTTTGTGTTGCTGAATCATGATAAAACTTGCATGAACCGACGAGGCTCGCGGCGGTGATGACATCGCATCGGGATGCGATTTCTTCAAGGGGGCCATCAGGAAACACCCAAGAACTGCCACTCTCATTGATCGATCTCGCCATTGGAAGGATGCGGTCAAGTGGGTGTGGGGGTGTGGGAGTGGGACGCTGGCGTTTGGGTATGAGGTATTGGAGGACAGTGCGAGCGGCAGCTGGTAGAGCGATATGGATAAAAGTCCACAACTCCTACTAGTACCATCAAACAGGTGGCTCGAGATGATCCGAAAAAGGCATGGCGGCGGTGGTGCAGGGGCTGCTGGTGTAGGCGGGGTCGCCAGAGAAGATGGAGATGAAGAAGACGGAGAAGCAGGCAAAAAAAACAATTTGAATTGAAATCAATAATACGAGTACTACGGGCGTGCCTTCTCTCTCTGGTCTCTGCTGCACTACTGCACCTGTCGTGAAGGCGTGTGACCCGAGAAGAAGCTAATGTACTGTATACTGTCCTTGCACGCCGTGGAGCTGTATTTTGTCTCATCAAATCAGCTCTGGACAGTTTCAGCAGAGAAAAGATCCTTTGCCATCATCATGATATATTACCACGGGCCCACGGCAGTGCACATTCATCTTGTACTACCATATACTGTACTGCTCTATATGTTGCACAAACCACCACTTGGACATTTTTTTTGCAGTTTCCACCATGTGGTGGTCTAATATGTTGCAAATTTCACCACTTGGTTATCTAATCAGCTAGTTAGTCATGTTGATAGCAAAATCGACAAGTGGGTTCAACATGTTTTTTGTGTAGCACTACAACCAAAGAACATGCAATTTAAATTTGTGTGATTTCTCTCATATAGGATTAATTCAACATGCAATCATATTCAATTCCTACATTATTTCTATTTTAACATTTTGTACACATCATGCATGCGACCCAAACAATGCGTACATGGTGGGGGGGTTGTTTCGTTGCAAAAGCAGTTGGTCACACCACAAACAAACATGCAACAATTAATCTAAATTCACGCGGTTTCCCCGCGATGCAACCAAACAATATTCGATGAAACTAAGCATGGCATAAACATATACAATACACACCATACATTTTGGCTGCTTTGATTATTCGCAAGATTTTCAAAGTGCGGGAATATGAAAATTGTATGATTAGAGAGTGATGATCATCTCCAAATATATAGGATTGAGAAACAACGGTATTTGGATCCAATAACATTTGATTGCGTGTGAAAACCAAAAGAAATACTAGTAGTAACATACGGTTACACAATGAAGGATTTTTTGTTTTTGTATAAAAATGTATTGTCAATGAATTCTGAAAATTGCAATCCTATGAATTAAACAATCAGAAATCGTGTCAGACTAATTCCTACGTTTCGAGATTCTAGTACGGAGTATGATTTCTTTGAAGGGGCGCAGAGGGACGTGGGTAGCAATGTCTAGTCCCTGTCTTGTCTGTATACACTGTACTTACGTCAGACTAGTGTTGCTCATGAAGTCTTAATCTGACGTACTCTGAAGCTAGATGCATCACCGTTTCCAGTCTCTGTCCTCGTTTTTTCGGCAAAATAGACAGAAATAACCCAAAGTCGAAAAGATTGGGAAAAACAAACTTTCGACATACTAGCAAGATTGGGTTATTTTTGTCCAAATTCTCGTTTTTTTCTCTTGGCTTCCCTACCCTTGAATCCATGTCACTTACGTGTGTTGCCCATGCATGCGTCATGTCCCACACTTCAGTGAGCACAAGTGACGTGCTGTACGTACGCAAACTCCCAGCGATCTTCTTTGTCAAGAGAAGACGCATCAAGATTCAAGACCCGATCGCATTTCTTGCTTTCAGCCTGGGGTCCTCCATGTAAAAGTTAGGGATTTAGATGTAATTTCATGTTTATTTTGTGTGCTGTTGTAAACTGTTGATTTTTTATGTCCATTTGAATCTTGGTCAAATCCTAGGTTTGACCTAGATTTAAACAAGTTTAAAACATGAAAATGAAAAAGTAAGCCTGGATCCTCCTTAGTCAATCCAAAATGAAGCTTTTGGGAGGTTTTTGAAATTTCCATGTTTGAAACCCAAAACCACTTCTTTTCATGCTAGACTTCATAAGACATAGTTTAGGGATAGGGGTAGATACATGATTTGTCTGGTTTCAGTATGTCTAGAGCTTGTTTATCCACTTGAATGCTTACTATATGACATAAGAAGACTATGTGCTATGGTTTTTCATTTATCTATTTTTTTGAATTTTATGCCCATTTGAATCTTGGTCAAATCCCAGGTTTGACCAGGTTTTAAACAAGTTTAAAACTTGAAAATGAAAAGGTGTAAGCATGGATCCTTCGTAGTCACTCTAAAATGAAGCTTTTGGGAGGTTCTCGAAATTTCCATGCATGCTTGAAACTCAAAACCACTTTTCTTCATGCTTGACTTCATAAGACAGAGTTTAATTAGGGTTAGGGGTAGATACACGATTTTTCTGGTTTGAATATGTCTAGACCTTGTTTATCAACTTGAATGTTTACTATATGACATAATTAAGAAGGCTATGTACGTGCTTTGGTTTTTCATTCTTTAGATTTTTGTCTGAATTTTTATGCCCATTTGAATCTTGGTCAAATCCTAGGTTTGACCAAGATTTAAATAAGTTTAAAACATGAAAATGAAAAGATAAGCATCGATCCTTCTTACTCGCTCTAAAATGAAGCTTTTGGTAGGTTTTTGAAATGTCCATGTTTGAAACCCAAAACCACTTCTCTTCATGCTTGACTTCATAAGACGAAGTTTAGGGTCGATAGGGGGTAGATACACATGATTTGTCTGGTTTGAATATGTCTAGACCTTGTTTATGAACTTGAATGCTTACTATATGACATAAGAAGACTATGTGCTTTGGTTTTTTTTTTTTTATTTTATGCCCATTTTAATATTGGTCAAATCCTAGGTTTGACCAAGATTTAAACAAGTTTAAAACATGAAAATGAAAAGGTAAGCCTGGATCCTTCTTAGTCACTCTAAAATGAAGCTTTTGGGAGGTTTTTGAAATTTCCATGTTTGAAACCAAAAACCACTTCTCTTCATGCTTGACTTCATAAGACAGAGTTTAGGGTTAGGGGTAGATACATGATTTGTCTTATTTGAATATGTATAGACCTTGTTTGTCAACTTTTGAATGCTTACTATATATATGTGACATAAGAAGACTATGTGCTTTTGTTTTTCATTTTTCTGATTTTTTTAATTTTATGCCCATTTAAATCTTGGTCAAATCCTGGTTTGACAATGATTTAAACAAGTTTAAAATATGAAAATGAAAAGGTAAGCATTGATCCTTCTTAGTCACTCTAAAATGAAGCTTTTGGTAGGTTTTTGAAATTTCCATATTTGAAACCCAAAACTAAGTTTGGTTTTTCATTTTTCTGATATTTTTTGGAATTTTGATGCACATTTGAATCTTGGTCAAATCCTAGCTAGGTTTGACCAAGATTTAAACAAGTATATATAGAACATGAAAATGAAAAGGGAAGCATGTATCCTTCTTAATTAGTCACCCTAAAATGAAGTTTTTGGAAGGTTTTTGAAATTTCCATGTTTGAAACCTAAAACCACTTATCTTCATGCTTGACTTCGTCATAAGACAGAGTTTAGGGGTTAGGGGGTAGATACATGATTTGTCTAGCTAGTTTGAATATGTCTAGACCTTGTTTATCAACTTTAATGCTTACTATATGACATATAAGAAGACTATGTGCGCTTTGGTTTTTCATTTTTCGGTTTTTTTATTTTATGCCCATTTGAATCTTGGTCAAATCCTAGATTTGACCAAGATTTAAACAAGTTTAAAACATGGAAATGAAAAGGTAAGCATCGATCCTTCTTAGTCGCTCTAAAATGAAGCTGAATTTTGGGAGGTTTTTGAAATTTCCATGTTTGAAACCCAAAACCACTTCTCTTCATGCTTGACTTCATAAGATGAAGTTTAGGGTCGATAGGGGGTAGATACATGATTTGTCTTGTTTGAATATGTCTAGACCTTGTTTATCAACTTGAATGCTTACTATATGACATATAAGAGGACTATGTGCATTGGTATTTCATTTTTTGATTTTTATGCCCATTTGAGAATCTTGGTAAAATCCTAGGTTTGTTGAGCAAGATTTAAACAAGTTTAACATGTGAAAATGATAAGGTAATTAAGTCTGGATCTTTCTCTTAGTAACTCTAAAATGAAGCTTTTGGGAGGTTCTTGAATTTACCATGTTTGAAACCCAAAACCACCGTACTTCTGTTCATGCTTGACTTCATAAGACAGAGTTTAGGGTTAGGGGTAGATACATGATTTTTCTGGTTTGAATATGTCTAGACCATGTTTATCAATTTGAATGCTTACTATATGACATAAGAAGGCTATGTGCTTTGGTTTTTCATTCTTTCGATTTTTTTCTGAATTGTTATGCCCATTTGAATCTTGGTCAAATCCTAGGTTCGACCAAGATTTAAACAAGTTTAAAACATGACAATGAAAAGGTAATTAATCATGGATCCTTCTTAATTAACCAGCCAGTCTAATTAAAATGAAGCTTTTTGGGAGGTTTTTGAAATTTCCATGTTTGAAAACCAAAACCACACTTCTCTGCTTCATGCTTGACTTCATATATAATTAAGACAAAGTTTAGGGTTAGGGGTACATGATTTGTCTGGTTTGAATATGTCTAGACCTTGTTTATGAACTTGAATGCTTACTATATGACATAAGAAGACTATGTGCTTTGGTTTTTTATTTTATTTATTTTTTAATTTATGCCCATTTGAATATTGGTCAAATCCTAGGTTTGACCAAGATTTAAACAAGTTTAAAACATGAAAATGAAAAGGGAAGCCTGTATCCTTCTTAGTCACTCTAAAATGAAGTTTTGGGAGGTTTTTGAAATTTCCATGTTTGAAACCCAAAACCACTTCTCTTCGATCATGCTTGACTTCATAAGACGAAGTTTAGGGTCGATAGGGGGTAGATACATGATTTGTCTGGTTAATTTGGATATATCTAGACCTTGTTTATCAACTTGAATGCTTACGATATGACATAAGAACACTATGTGCTTTTTTTTTATTTTTTTGTGCCCATTTGAATCTTGGTCAAATCCTAGGTTTGACCAAGATTTAAACAAGTATAGAACATGAAAATGAAAAGGGAAGCCTGTATCCTTCTTAGTCACCCTAAAATGAAGTTTTGGGAGGTTTTTGAAATTTCCATGTTTGAAACCCAAAACCACTTCTCTTCATGCTTGACTTCTTAAGACATAGTTTAGGGGTTAGCGGGTAGATACATGATTTGTATGGTTTGAATATGTCTAGACCTTGTTTATCAACTTTAATGCTTACTATATGACATAAGAAGACTATGTGCTTTGGTTTTTCATTTTTCTGTTTTTTTTTTTGAATTTTCTGCCAATTTTGTTTGACCAAGATTTAGACAAGTTTTACACGTGAAAACGAATAAGTAAGCCTGGATCCTTCTTAGTCACTCCAAAATGTACCAATTGATAGGTGCGTTAACTTTGCTTCATGGAAAAAATAATGTCATGTAAATGAGTTAACTTGGATTTCCTACCCTTGAATCCATAGGAAACTTTGTTCTAATGCACTATAATAATCAACCGAGTTTTTACACCAACAGGTCTGTCACTTACGTGTGGTGCCCATGCGTGAGGTCCCACACTTCAGTGAGCACAAGTCACGTGCAATAGGTACGCAAACTCCCAGCCATTTTCTTTGTCAAGAGAAGACGCATCAGGATGCGTATTGGAAGTCTGTGGGTCCTTCTGGATCCTTCGGTCGTCCCTCTCACAAAAAACAAATCTCTCTCATTCTCGGCCTCGCTCGACTCGCTCGCTCGCTCGCTCGCACCTCCTGCTCACTGACAAACCCTGCACAAAAGTCAACATCATCACCCGAAAAAGGGGAGACACCATAATGCTCTCCCTTCTTCTCTCCTTCCGAGTGATCCCTCTTCCTCCGAGTTTCACTCGACGGGCAAACACACATGTGCTGCATAGTAATAATAAAAAGGTAGAAAAATCGACCTACGAATCTATAATTAAATAGGTTAAACTATATATATGTATGTGACATAAGAAGACCATGTGCTTTTGTTTTTCATTTTTCTATTTTTTTAAGAATTTTATGCACATTTGATTCTGGTCAAATCCTAGGTTCAACCAAGATTTAAACAAGTTTCAAGCATGAAAATGAAAACGTAAGCCAAGATCCTTCTTAATTAGTCACTCTAAAATATATGAAGCTTTTGGGACGTACTTGAAATTTCCATGTTTGAAACCCAAAACCAATTCTCTTCATGATTGACTTCATAAGACAGAGTTTAGGGTTAGGGGTAGATATACACATGATTTTTCTGGTTTGAATATGTCTAGACCTTGTTTATCAACTTGAGTGTTTACTATATGACATAATTAAGAAGGCTATGTGCTTTGGTTTTTCATTCTTTAGATTTTTTGTCTGAATTTTTATGCCCATTTGAATCTTGGTCAAATCCTAGGTTTGACCAAGATTTAAATAAGTTTAAAACATGGAAATGAAAAGGTAAGCATCGATCCTTCTTAGTCGCTCTAAAATGAAGCTGAATTTTGGGAGGTTTTTGAAATTTCCATGTTTGAAACCCAAAACCACTTCTCTTCATGCTTGACTTTCATAAGACGAAGTTTAGGGTCGATAGGGGGTAGATACATGATTTGTCTTGTTTGAATATGTCTAGACCTTGTTTATCAACTTGAATGCTTACTATATGACATAAGAGGACTATGTGCATTGGTATTTCATTTTTTGATTTTTATGCCCATTTGAGAATCTTGGTAAAATCCTAGGTTTGTTGAGCAAGATTTAAACAAGTTTAACATGTGAAAATGATAAGGTAATTAAGTCTGGATCTTTCTCTTAGTAACTCTAAAATGAAGCTTTTGGGAGGTTCTTGAATTTACCATGTTTGAAACCCAAAACCACCGTACTTCTGTTCATGCTTGACTTCATAAGACAGAGTTTAGGGTTAGGGGTAGATACATGATTTTTCTGGTTTGAATATGTCTAGACCATGTTTATCAATTTGAATGCTTACTATATGACATAAGAAGGCTATGTGCTTTGGTTTTTCATTCTTTCGATTTTTTTCTGAATTGTTATGCCCATTTGAATCTTGGTCAAATCCTAGGTTCGACCAAGATTTAAACAAGTTTAAAACATGACAATGAAAAGGTAATTAATCATGGATCCTTCTTAATTAACCAGCCAGTCTAATTAAAATGAAGCTTTTTGGGAGGTTTTTGAAATTTCCATGTTTGAAAACCAAAACCACACTTCTCTGCTTCATGCTTGACTTCATATATAATTAAGACAAAGTTTAGGGTTAGGGAGTACATGATTTGTCTGGTTTGAATATGTCTAGACCTTGTTTATGAACTTGAATGCTTACTATATGACATAAGAAGACTATGTGCTTTGGTTTTTTATTTTATTTATTTTTTAATTTATGCCCATTTGAATATTGGTCAAATCCTAGGTTTGACCAAGATTTAAACAAGTTTAAAACATGAAAATGAAAAGGTAAGCCTGGATCCTTCTTAACTAGTCACTCTAAAATGAAGCTTTAATTTTGGGAGGTTTTTGAAATTTCCATGTTTGAAACCCAAAACCACTTCTCTTCATGCTTGACTTCATAAGAGAGTTTAGGGTCGATAGGGGGTAGATACATGATTTATCTGTCTGGTTTGAATATGTCTAGACCATGTTTATCAAATCCTAGGTTTGACCAAGATTTAAACAAGTTTAAAACATGAAAATGAAAAGGGAAGCATGTATCCTTCTTAGTCACTCTAAAATGAAGTTTTTGGGAGGTTTTTGAAATTTCCATGTTTGAAACCCAAAACCACTTCTCTTCATGCTTGACTTCATAAGACAGAGTTTAGGGTTAGGGGTAGATATACACATGATTTTTCTGGTTTGAATATGTCTAGACCTTGTTTATCAACTTGAGTGTTTACTATATGACATAATTAAGAAGGCTATGTGCTTTGGTTTTTCATTCTTTAGATTTTTTGTCTGAATTTTTATGCCCATTTGAATCTTGGTCAAATCCTAGGTTTTTTGACCAAGATTTAAATAAGTTTAAAACATGGAAATGAAAAGGTAAGCATCGATCCTTCTTAGTCGCTCTAAAATGAAGCTGAATTTTGGGAGGTTTTTGAAATTTCCATGTTTGAAACCCAAAACCACTTCTCTTCATGCTTGACTTCATAAGACGAAGTTTAGGGTCGATAGGGGGTAGATACATGATTTGTCTGGTTTTTGGATATATCTAGACCTTGTTTATCAACTTGAATGCTTACGATATGACATAAGAACACTATGTGCTTTTATTTTTATTTTTTTGTGCCCATTTGAATCTTGGTCAAATCCTAGGTTTGACCAAGATTTAAACAAGTATAGAACATGAAAATGAAAAGGGAAGCCTGTATCCTTCTTAGTCACCCTAAAATGAAGTTTTGGGAGGTTTTTGAAATTTCCATGTTTGAAACCCAAAACCACTTCTCTTCATGCTTGACTTCTTAAGACATAGTTTAGGGGTTAGCGGGTAGATACATGATTTGTATGGTTTGAATATGTCTAGACCTTGTTTATCAACTTTAATGCTTACTATATGACATAAGAAGACTATGTGCTTTGGTTTTTCATTTTTCTGTTTTTTTTTGAATTTTCTGCCAATTTTGTTTGACCAAGATTTAGACAAGTTTTACACGTGAAAACGAATAAGTAAGCCTGGATCCTTCTTAGTCACTCCAAAATGTACCAATTGATAGGTGCGTTAACTTTGCTTCATGGAAAAAATAATGTCATGTAAATGAGTTAACTTGGATTTCCTACCCTTGAATCCATAGGAAACTTTGTTCTAATGCACTATAATAATCAACCGAGTTTTTACACCAACAGGTCTGTCACTTACGTGTGGTGCCCATGCGTGAGGTCCCACACTTCAGTGAGCACAAGTCACGTGCAATAGGTACGCAAACTCCCAGCCATTTTCTTTGTCAAGAGAAGACGCATCAGGATGCGTATTGGAAGTCTGTGGGTCCTTCTGGATCCTTCGGTCGTCCCTCTCACAAAAAAACAAATCTCTCTCATTCTCGGCCTCGCTCGACTCGCTCGCTCGCTCGCTCGCTCGCACCTCCTGCTCACTGACAAACCCTGCACAAAAGTCAACATCATCACCCGAAAAAGGGGAGACACCATAATTCTCTCCCTTCTTCTCTCCTTCCGAGTGATCCCTCTTCCTCCGAGTTTCACTCGACGGGCAAACACACATGTGCTGCATAGTAATAATAATAAAAAGGTAGAAAAATCAACCTACGAATCTATAATTAAATACGTTAAACTATATTTACTATGTGACATAAGAAGACCATGTGCTTTTGTTTTTCATTTTTCTATTTTTTTTAAGAATTTTATGCACATTTGATTCTGGTCAAATCCTAGGTTCAACCAAGATTTAAACAAGTTTCAAGCATGAAAATGAAAACGTAAGCCAAGATCCTTCTTAATTAGTCACTCTAAAATATATGAAGCTTTTGGGACGTACTTGAAATTTCCATGTTTGAAACCCAAAACCAATTCTCTTCATGATTGACTTCATAAGACAGAGTTTAGGGTTAGGGGTAGATATACACATGATTTTTCTGGTTTGAATATGTCTAGACCTTGTTTATCAACTTGAGTGTTTACTATATGACATAATTAAGAAGGCTATGTGCTTTGGTTTTTCATTCTTTAGATTTTTTGTCTGAATTTTTATGCCCATTTGAATCTTGGTCAAATCCTAGGTTCGACCAAGATTTAAACAAGTTTAAAACATGACAATGAAAAGGTAATTAATCATGGATCCTTCTTAATTAACCAGCCAGTCTAATTAAAATGAAGCTTTTTGGGAGGTTTTTGAAATTTCCATGTTTGAAACCCAAAACCACACTTCTCTGCTTCATGCTTGACTTCATATATAATTAAGACAAAGTTTAGGGTTAGGGAGTACATGATTTGTCTGGTTTGAATATGTCTAGACCTTGTTTATGAACTTGAATGCTTACTATATGACATAAGAAGACTATGTGCTTTGGTTTTTTATTTTATTTATTTTTTATTTTATGCCCATTTGAATATTGGTCAAATCCTAGGTTTGACCAAGATTTAAACAAGTTTAAAACATGAAAATGAAAAGGTAAGCCTGGATCCTTCTTAACTAGTCACTCTAAAATGAAGCTTTAATTTTGGGAGGTTTTTGAAATTTCCATGTTTGAAACCCAAAACCACTTCTCTTCATGCTTGACTTTCATAAGACGAAGTTTAGGGTCGATAGGGGGTAGATACATGATTTGTCTTGTTTGAATATGTCTAGACCTTGTTTATCAACTTGAATGCTTACTATATGACATAAGAGGACTATGTGCATTGGTATTTCATTTTTTGATTTTTATGCCCATTTGAGAATCTTGGTAAAATCCTAGGTTTGTTGAGCAAGATTTAAACAAGTTTAACATGTGAAAATGATAAGGTAATTAAGTCTGGATCTTTCTCTTAGTAACTCTAAAATGAAGCTTTTGGGAGGTTCTTGAATTTACCATGTTTGAAACCCAAAACCACCGTACTTCTGTTCATGCTTGACTTCATAAGACAGAGTTTAGGGTTAGGGGTAGATACATGATTTTTCTGGTTTGAATATGTCTAGACCATGTTTATCAATTTGAATGCTTACTATATGACATAAGAAGGCTATGTGCTTTGGTTTTTCATTCTTTCGATTTTTTTCTGAATTGTTATGCCCATTTGAATCTTGGTCAAATCCTAGGTTCGACCAAGATTTAAACAAGTTTAAAACATGACAATGAAAAGGTAATTAATCATGGATCCTTCTTAATTAACCAGCCAGTCTAATTAAAATGAAGCTTTTTGGGAGGTTTTTGAAATTTCCATGTTTGAAACCCAAAACCACACTTCTCTGCTTCATGCTTGACTTCATATATAATTAAGACAAAGTTTAGGGTTAGGGGTACATGATTTGTCTGGTTTGAATATGTCTAGACCTTGTTTATGAACTTGAATGCTTACTATATGACATAAGAAGACTATGTGCTTTGGTTTTTTATTTTATTTATTTTTTAATTTATGCCCATTTGAATATTGGTCAAATCCTAGGTTTGACCAAGATTTAAACAAGTTTAAAACATGAAAATGAAAAGGTAAGCCTGGATCCTTCTTAACTAGTCACTCTAAAATGAAGCTTTAATTTTGGGAGGTTTTTGAAATTTCCATGTTTGAAACCCAAAACCACTTCTCTTCATGCTTGACTTTCATAAGACGTTTAGGGTCGATAGGGGGTAGATACATGATTTGTCTGGTTTGAATATGTCTAGACCATGTTTATCAAATCCTAGGTTTGACCAAGATTTAAACAAGTTTAAAACATGAAAATGAAAAGGGAAGCATGGATCCTTCTTAGTCACTCTAAAATGAAGCTTTTGATAGGTTTTTGAAATTTCCATATTTGAAACCCAAAACCACTTCTCTTCATGCTTGACTACATAAGACAAAGTTTAGGGTTAGGGGGTAGATACATGATTTTTCTTGTTTGAATATGTCTAGACCCTTGTTTATCAACTTTAATGCTTACTATATGACATAAGAAAACTATGTGCTTTGGTTTTTCATTTTTCTGATTTTTTTGGAATTTTGATGCACATTTGAATCTTGGTCAAATCCTAGGTTTGACCAAGATTTAAACAAGTATATATAGAACATGAAAAATGAAAAGGGAAGCATGTGTCCTTCTTAGTCACCCTAAAATGAAGTTTTGAGGTTTTTGAAATTTCCATGTTAATTTGAAACCCAAAACCACTTAATCTTCATGCTTGACTTCGTCATAAGACAGAGTTTAGGGGTTAGGGGTAGATACATGATTTGTCTAGCTAGTTTGAATATGTCCAGACCTTGTTTATCAACTTTAATGCTTACTATATGACATATAAGAAGACTATGTGCGCTTTGGTTTTTCATTTTTCTGTTTTTTTATTTTATGCCCATTTGAATCTTGGTCAAATCCTAGATTGACTTCATAAGACAGAGTTTAGGGTTAGGGGTAGATATACACATGATTTTTCTGGTTTGAATATGTCTAGACCTTGTTTATCAACTTGAGTGTTTACTATATGACATAATTAAGAAGGCTATGTGCTTTGGTTTTTCATTCTTTAGATTTTTTGTCTGAATTTTTATGCCCATTTGAATCTTGGTCAAATCCTAGGTAATTTGACCAAGATTTAAATAAGTTTAAAACATGGAAATGAAAAGGTAAGCATCGATCCTTCTTAGTCGCTCTAAAATGAAGCTGAATTTTGGGAGGTTTTTGAAATTTCCATGTTTGAAACCCAAAACCACTTCTCTTCATGCTTGACTTCATAAGACGAAGTTTAGGGTCGATAGGGGGTAGATACATGATTTGTCTGGTTAATTTGGATATATCTAGACCTTGTTTATCAACTTGAATGCTTACGATATGACATAAGAACACTATGTGCTTTTATTTTTATTTTTTTGTGCCCATTTGAATCTTGGTCAAATCCTAGGTTTGACCAAGATTTAAACAAGTATAGAACATGAAAATGAAAAGGGAAGCCTGTATCCTTCTTAGTCACCCTAAAATGAAGTTTTGGGAGGTTTTTGAAATTTCCATGTTTGAAACCCAAAACCACTTCTCTTCATGCTTGACTTCTTAAGACATAGTTTAGGGGTTAGCGGGTAGATACATGATTTGTATGGTTTGAATATGTCTACACCTTGTTTATCAACTTTAATGCTTACTATATGACATAAGAAGACTATGTGCTTTGGTTTTTCATTTTTCTGTTTTTTTTTGAATTTTCTGCCAATTTTGTTTGACCAAGATTTAGACAAGTTTTACACGTGAAAACGAATAAGTAAGCCTGGATCCTTCTTAGTCACTCCAAAATGTACCAATTGATAGGTGCGTTAACTTTGCTTCATGGAAAAAATAATGTCATGTAAATGAGTTAACTTGGATTTCCTACCCTTGAATCCATAGGAAACTTTGTTCTAATGCACTATAATAATCAACCGAGTTTTTACACCAACAGGTCTGTCACTTACGTGTGGTGCCCATGCGTGAGGTCCCACACTTCAGTGAGCACAAGTCACGTGCAATAGGTACGCAAACTCCCAGCCATTTTCTTTGTCAAGAGAAGACGCATCAGGATGCGTATTGGAAGTCTGTGGGTCCTTCGGTCGTCCCTCTCACAAAAAAAAAACAAATCTCTCTCATTCTCGGCCTCGCTCGACTCGCTCGCTCGCTCGCTCGCACCTCCTGCTCACTGACAAACCCTGCACAAAAGTCAACATCATCACCCGAAAAAGGGGAGACACCATAATTCTCTCCCTTCTTCTCTCCTTCCGAGTGATCCCTCTTCCTCCGAGTTTCACTCGACGGGCAAACACACATGTGCTGCATAGTAATAATAATAAAAAGGTAGAAAAATCGACCTACGAATCTATAATTAAATAGGTTAAACTATATATATGTATGTGACATAAGAAAACTATGTGCTTTTGTTTTTCATTTTTCTATTTTTTTTAAGAATTTTATGCACATTTGATTCTGGTCAAATCCTAGGTTCAACCAAGATTTAAACAAGTTTCAAGCATGAAAATGAAAACGTAAGCCAAGATCCTTCTTAATTAGTCACTCTAAAATATATGAAGCTTTTGGGACGTACTTGAAATTTCCATGTTTGAAACCCAAAACCAATTCTCTTCATGATTGACTTCATAAGACAGAGTTTAGGGTTAGGGGTAGATATACACATGATTTTTCTGGTTTGAATATGTCTAGACCTTGTTTATCAACTTGAGTGTTTACTATATGACATAATTAAGAAGGCTATGTGCTTTGGTTTTTCATTCTTTAGATTTTTTGTCTGAATTTTTATGCCCATTTGAATCTTGGTCAAATCCTAGGTTTGACCAAGATTTAAATAAGTTTAAAACATGGAAATGAAAAGGTAAGCATCGATCCTTCTTAGTCGCTCTAAAATGAAGCTGAATTTTGGGAGGTTTTTGAAATTTCCATGTTTGAAACCCAAAACCACTTCTCTTCATGCTTGACTTTCATAAGACGAAGTTTAGGGTCGATAGGGGGTAGATACATGATTTGTCTTGTTTGAATATGTCTAGACCTTGTTTATCAACTTGAATGCTTACTATATGACATAAGAGGACTATGTGCATTGGTATTTCATTTTTTGATTTTTATGCCCATTTGAGAATCTTGGTAAAATCCTAGGTTTGTTGAGCAAGATTTAAACAAGTTTAACATGTGAAAATGATAAGGTAATTAAGTCTGGATCTTTCTCTTAGTAACTCTAAAATGAAGCTTTTGGGAGGTTCTTGAATTTACCATGTTTGAAACCCAAAACCACCGTACTTCTGTTCATGCTTGACTTCATAAGACAGAGTTTAGGGTTAGGGGTAGATACATGATTTTTCTGGTTTGAATATGTCTAGACCATGTTTATCAATTTGAATGCTTACTATATGACATAAGAAGGCTATGTGCTTTGGTTTTTCATTCTTTCGATTTTTTTCTGAATTGTTATGCCCATTTGAATCTTGGTCAAATCCTAGGTTCGACCAAGATTTAAACAAGTTTAAAACATGACAATGAAAAGGTAATTAATCATGGATCCTTCTTAATTAACCAGCCAGTCTAATTAAAATGAAGCTTTTTGGGAGGTTTTTGAAATTTCCATGTTTGAAACCCAAAACCACACTTCTCTGCTTCATGCTTGACTTCATATATAATTAAGACAAAGTTTAGGGTTAGGGGGTACATGATTTGTCTGGTTTGAATATGTCTAGACCTTGTTTATGAACTTGAATGCTTACTATATGACATAAGAAGACTATGTGCTTTGGTTTTTTATTTTATTTATTTTTTAATTTATGCCCATTTGAATATTGGTCAAATCCTAGGTTTGACCAAGATTTAAACAAGTTTAAAACATGAAAATGAAAAGGTAAGCCTGGATCCTTCTTAACTAGTCACTCTAAAATGAAGCTTTAATTTTGGGAGGTTTTTGAAATTTCCATGTTTGAAACCCAAAACCACTTCTCTTCATGCTTGACTTTCATAAGACGAAGTTTAGGGTCGATAGGGGGATACATACATGATTTGTCTTGTTTGAATATGTCTAGACCTTGTTTATCAACTTGAATGCTTACTATATGACATAAGAGGACTATGTGCATTGGTATTTCATTTTTTGATTTTTATGCCCATTTGAGAATCTTGGTAAAATCCTAGGTTTGTTGAGCAAGATTTAAACAAGTTTAACATGTGAAAATGATAAGGTAATTAAGTCTGGATCTTTCTCTTAGTAACTCTAAAATGAAGCTTTTGGGAGGTTCTTGAATTTACCATGTTTGAAACCCAAAACCACCGTACTTCTGTTCATGCTTGACTTCATAAGACAGAGTTTAGGGTTAGGGGTAGATACATGATTTTTCTGGTTTGAATATGTCTAGACCATGTTTATCAATTTGAATGCTTACTATATGACATAAGAAGGCTATGTGCTTTGGTTTTTCATTCTTTCGATTTTTTTCTGAATTGTTATGCCCATTTGAATCTTGGTCAAATCCTAGGTTCGACCAAGATTTAAACAAGTTTAAAACATGACAATGAAAAGGTAATTAATCATGGATCCTTCTTAATTAACCAGCCAGTCTAATTAAAATGAAGCTTTTTGGGAGGTTTTTGAAATTTCCATGTTTGAAACCCAAAACCACACTTCTCTGCTTCATGCTTGACTTCATATATAATTAAGACAAAGTTTAGGGTTAGGGGGTACATGATTTGTCTGGTTTGAATATGTCTAGACCTTGTTTATGAACTTGAATGCTTACTATATGACATAAGAAGACTATGTGCTTTGGTTTTTTATTTTATTTATTTTTTAATTTATGCCCATTTGAATATTGGTCAAATCCTAGGTTTGACCAAGATTTAAACAAGTTTAAAACATGAAAATGAAAAGGTAAGCCTGGATCCTTCTTAACTAGTCACTCTAAAATGAAGCTTTAATTTTGGTAGGTTTTTGAAATTTCCATGTTTGAAACCCAAAACCACTTCTCTTCATGCTTGACTTTCATAAGACGAAGTTTAGGGTCGATAGGGGGTAGATACATGATTTGTCTGGTTTGAATATGTCTAGACCATGTTTATCAAATCCTAGGTTTGACCAAGATTTAAACAAGTTTAAAACATGAAAATGAAAAGGAAGCATGGATCCTTCTTAGTCACTCTAAAATGAAGCTTTTGATAGGTTTTTGAAATTTCCATATTTGAAACCCAAAACCACTTCTCTTCATGCTTGACTACATAAGACAAAGTTTAGGGTTAGGGGTAGATATATACATGATTTTTCTTGTTTGAATATGTCTAGACCCTTGTTTATCAACTTTAATGCTTACTATATATATGACATAAGAAAACTATGTGCTTTGGTTTTTCATTTTTCTGATTTTTTTGGAATTTTGATGCACATTTGAATCTTGGTCAAATCCTAGGTTTGACCAAGATTTAAACAAGTATATATAGAACATGCATGAAAATGAAAAGGGAAGCATGTGTCCTTCTTAGTCACCCTAAAATGAAGTTTTTGTGAGGTTTTTGAAATTTCCATGTTAATTTGAAACCCAAAACCACTTAATCTTCATGCTTGACTTCGTCATAAGACAGAGTTTAGGGGTTAGGGGGTAGATACATGATTTGTCTAGCTAGTTTGAATATGTCCAGACCTTGTTTATCAACTTTAATGCTTACTATATGACATATAAGAAGACTATGTGCGCTTTGGTTTTTCATTTTTCTGTTTTTTTATTTTATGCCCATTTGAATCTTGGTCAAATCCTAGATTGACTTCATAAGACAGAGTTTAGGGTTAGGGGTAGATATACACATGATTTTTCTGGTTTGAATATGTCTAGACCTTGTTTATCAACTTGAGTGTTTACTATATGACATAATTAAGAAGGCTATGTGCTTTGGTTTTTCATTCTTTAGATTTTTTGTCTGAATTTTTATGCCCATTTGAATCTTGGTCAAATCCTAGGTAATTTGACCAAGATTTAAATAAGTTTAAAACATGGAAATGAAAAGGTAAGCATCGATCCTTCTTAGTCGCTCTAAAATGAAGCTGAATTTTGGGAGGTTTTTGAAATTTCCATGTTTGAAACCCAAAACCACTTCTCTTCATGCTTGACTTCATAAGACGAAGTTTAGGGTCGATAGGGGGTAGATACATGATTTGTCTGGTTAATTTGGATATATCTAGACCTTGTTTATCAACTTGAATGCTTACGATATGACATAAGAACACTATGTGCTTTTATTTTTATTTTTGTGCCCATTTGAATCTTGGTCAAATCCTAGGTTTGACCAAGATTTAAACAAGTATAGAACATGAAAATGAAAAGGGAAGCCTGTATCCTTCTTAGTCACCCTAAAATGAATTTTGGGAGGTTTTTGAAATTTCCATGTTTGAAACCCAAAACCACTTCTCTTCATGCTTGACTTCTTAAGACATAGTTTAGGGGTTAGCGGGTAGATACATGATTTGTATGGTTTGAATATGTCTAGACCTTGTTTATCAACTTTAATGCTTACTATATGACATAAGAAGACTATGTGCTTTGGTTTTTCATTTTTCTGTTTTTTTTTGAATTTTCTGCCAATTTTGTTTGACCAAGATTTAGACAAGTTTTACACGTGAAAACGAATAAGTAAGCCTGGATCCTTCTTAGTCACTCCAAAATGTACCAATTGATAGGTGCGTTAACTTTGCTTCATGGAAAAAATAATGTCATGTAAATGAGTTAACTTGGATTTCCTACCCTTGAATCCATAGGAAACTTTGTTCTAATGCACTATAATAATCAACCGAGTTTTTACACCAACAGGTCTGTCACTTACGTGTGGTGCCCATGCGTGAGGTCCCACACTTCAGTGAGCACAAGTCACGTGCAATAGGTACGCAAACTCCCAGCCATTTTCTTTGTCAAGAGAAGACGCATCAGGATGCGTATTGGAAGTCTGTGGGTCCTTCTGGATCCTTCGGTCGTCCCTCTCACAAAAAAAAAACAAATCTCTCTCATTCTCGGCCTCGCTCGACTCGCTCGCTCGCTCGCACCTCCTGCTCACTGACAAACCCTGCACAAAAGTCAACATCATCACCCGAAAAAGGGGAGACACCATAATTCTCTCCCTTCTTCTCTCCTTCCGAGTGATCCCTCTTCCTCCGAGTTTCACTCGACGGGCAAACACACATGTGCTGCATAGTAATAATAATAAAAAGGTAGAAAAATCGACCTACGAATCTATAATTAAATACGTTAAACTAGGGTTTTATGTGACATAAGAAGACCATGTGCTTTTGTTTTTCATTTTTCTATTTTTTTAAGAATTTTATGCACATTTGATTCTGGTCAAATCCTAGGTTCAACCAAGATTTAAACAAGTTTCAAGCATGAAAATGAAAACGTAAGCCAAGATCCTTCTTAATTAGTCACTCTAAAATATATGAAGCTTTTGGGACGTACTTGAAATTTCCATGTTTGAAACCCAAAACCAATTCTCTTCATGATTGACTTCATAAGACAGAGTTTAGGGTTAGGGGTAGATATACACATGATTTTTCTGGTTTGAATATGTCTAGACCTTGTTTATCAACTTGAGTGTTTACTATATGACATAATTAAGAAGGCTATGTGCTTTGGTTTTTCATTCTTTAGATTTTTTGTCTGAATTTTTATGCCCATTTGAATCTTGGTCAAATCCTAGGTTTGACCAAGATTTAAATAAGTTTAAAACATGGAAATGAAAAGGTAAGCATCGATCCTTCTTAGTCGCTCTAAAATGAAGCTGAATTTTGGGAGGTTTTTGAAATTTCCATGTTTGAAACCCAAAACCACTTCTCTTCATGCTTGACTTTCATAAGACGAAGTTTAGGGTCGATAGGGGGTAGATACATGATTTGTCTTGTTTGAATATGTCTAGACCTTGTTTATCAACTTGAATGCTTACTATATGACATAAGAGGACTATGTGCATTGGTATTTCATTTTTTGATTTTTATGCCCATTTGAGAATCTTGGTAAAATCCTAGGTTTGTTGAGCAAGATTTAAACAAGTTTAACATGTGAAAATGATAAGGTAATTAAGTCTGGATCTTTCTCTTAGTAACTCTAAAATGAAGCTTTTGGGAGGTTCTTGAATTTACCATGTTTGAAACCCAAAACCACCGTACTTCTGTTCATGCTTGACTTCATAAGACAGAGTTTAGGGTTAGGGGTAGATACATGATTTTTCTGGTTTGAATATGTCTAGACCATGTTTATCAATTTGAATGCTTACTATATGACATAAGAAGGCTATGTGCTTTGGTTTTTCATTCTTTCGATTTTTTTCTGAATTGTTATGCCCATTTGAATCTTGGTCAAATCCTAGGTTCGACCAAGATTTAAACAAGTTTAAAACATGACAATGAAAAGGTAATTAATCATGGATCCTTCTTAATTAACCAGCCAGTCTAATTAAAATGAAGCTTTTTGGGAGGTTTTTGAAATTTCCATGTTTGAAACCCAAAACCACACTTCTCTGCTTCATGCTTGACTTCATATATAATTAAGACAAAGTTTAGGGTTAGGGAGTACATGATTTGTCTGGTTTGAATATGTCTAGACCTTGTTTATGAACTTGAATGCTTACTATATGACATAAGAAGACTATGTGCTTTGGTTTTTTATTTTATTTATTTTTTAATTTATGCCCATTTGAATATTGGTCAAATCCTAGGTTTGACCAAGATTTAAACAAGTTTAAAACATGAAAATGAAAAGGTAAGCCTGGATCCTTCTTAACTAGTCACTCTAAAATGAAGCTTTAATTTTGGTAGGTTTTTGAAATTTCCATGTTTGAAACCCAAAACCACTTCTCTTCATGCTTGACTTTCATAAGACGAAGTTTAGGGTCGATAGGGGTAGATACATGATTTGTCTGGTTTGAATATGTCTAGACCATGTTTGTCAAATCCTAGGTTTGACCAAGATTTAAACAAGTTTAAAATATGAAAATGAAAAGGGAAGCATGGATCCTTCTTAGTCACTCTAAAATGAAGCTTTTGATAGGTTTTTGAAATTTCCATATTTGAAACCCAAAACCACTTCTCTTCATGCTTGACTACATAAGACAAAGTTTAGGGTTAGGGGGTAGATACATGATTTTTCTTGTTTGAATATGTCTAGACCCTTGTTTATCAACTTTAATGCTTACTATATGACATAAGAAAACTATGTGCTTTGGTTTTTCATTTTTCTGATTTTTTTGGAATTTTGATGCACATTTGAATCTTGGTCAAATCCTAGGTTTGACCAAGATTTAAACAAGTATATATAGAACATGAAAATGAAAAGGGAAGCATGTATCCTTCTTAGTCACCCTAAAATGAAGTTTTTGGAGGTTTTTGAAATTTCCATGTTTGAAACCCAAAACCACTTAATCTTCATGCTTGACTTCGTCATAAGACAGAGTTTAGGGGTTAGGGGGTAGATACATGATTTGTCTAGCTAGTTTGAATATGTCCAGACCTTGTTTATCAACTTTAATGCTTACTATATGACATATAAGAAGACTATGTGCGCTTTGGTTTTTCATTTTTCTGTTTTTTTATTTTATGCCCATTTGAATCTTGGTCAAATCCTAGATTGACTTCATAAGACAGAGTTTAGGGTTAGGGGTAGATATACACATGATTTTTCTGGTTTGAATATGTCTAGACCTTGTTTATCAACTTGAGTGTTTACTATATGACATAATTAAGAAGGCTATGTGCTTTGGTTTTTCATTCTTTAGATTTTTTGTCTGAATTTTTATGCCCATTTGAATCTTGGTCAAATCCTAGGTTTGACCAAGATTTAAATAAGTTTAAAACATGGAAATGAAAAGGTAAGCATCGATCCTTCTTAGTCGCTCTAAAATGAAGCTGAATTTTGGGAGGTTTTTGAAATTTCCATGTTTGAAACCCAAAACCACTTCTCTTCATGCTTGACTTCATAAGACGAAGTTTAGGGTCGATAGGGGTAGATACATGATTTGTCTGGTTAATTTGGATATATCTAGACCTTGTTTATCAACTTGAATGCTTACGATATGACATAAGAACACTATGTGCTTTTATTTTTATTTTTTTGTGCCCATTTGAATCTTGGTCAAATCCTAGGTTTGACCAAGATTTAAACAAGTATAGAACATGAAAATGAAAAGGGAAGCCTGTATCCTTCTTAGTCACCCTAAAATGAAGTTTTGGGAGGTTTTTGAAATTTCCATGTTTGAAACCCAAAACCACTTCTCTTCATGCTTGACTTCTTAAGACATAGTTTAGGGGTTAGCGGGTAGATACATGATTTGTATGGTTTGAATATGTCTAGACCTTGTTTATCAACTTTAATGCTTACTATATGACATAAGAAGACTATGTGCTTTGGTTTTTCATTTTTCTGTTTTTTTTTTGAATTTTCTGCCAATTTTGTTTGACCAAGATTTAGACAAGTTTTACACGTGAAAACGAATAAGTAAGCCTGGATCCTTCTTAGTCACTCCAAAATGTACCAATTGATAGGTGCGTTAACTTTGCTTCATGGAAAAAATAATGTCATGTAAATGAGTTAACTTGGATTTCCTACCCTTGAATCCATAGGAAACTTTGTTCTAATGCACTATAATAATCAACCGAGTTTTTACACCAACAGGTCTGTCACTTACGTGTGGTGCCCATGCGTGAGGTCCCACACTTCAGTGAGCACAAGTCACGTGCAATAGGTACGCAAACTCCCAGCCATTTTCTTTGTAAGAGAAGACGCATCAGGATGCGTATTGGAAGTCTGTGGGTCCTTCTGGATCCTTCGGTCGTCCCTCTCACAAAAAAACAAATCTCTCTCATTCTCGGCCTCGCTGACTCGCTCGCTCGCTCGCTCGCTCGCACCTCCTGCTCACTGACAAACCCTGCACAAAAGTCAACATCATCACCCGAAAAAGGGGAGACACCATAATTCTCTCCCTTCTTCTCTCCTTCCGAGTGATCCCTCTTCCTCCGAGTTTCACTCGACGGGCAAACACACATGTGCTGCATAGTAATAATAATAAAAAGGTAGAAAAATCAACCTACGAATCTATAATTAAATACGTTAAACTATATATATGTATGTGACATAAGAAGACCATGTGCTTTTGTTTTTCATTTTTCTATTTTTTAAGAATTTTATGCACATTTGATTCTGGTCAAATCCTAGGTTCAACCAATATTTAAACAAGTTTCAAGCATGAAAATGAAAACGTAAGCCAAGATCCTTCTTAATTAGTCACTCTAAAATATATGAAGCTTTTGGGACGTACTTGAAATTTCCATGTTTGAAACCCAAAACCAATTCTCTTCATGATTGACTTCATAAGACAGAGTTTAGGGTTAGGGGTAGATATACACATGATTTTTCTGGTTTGAATATGTCTAGACCTTGTTTATCAACTTGAGTGTTTACTATATGACATAATTAAGAAGGCTATGTGCTTTGGTTTTTCATTCTTTAGATTTTTTGTCTGAATTTTTATGCCCATTTGAATCTTGGTCAAATCCTAGGTTTGACCAAGATTTAAATAAGTTTAAAACATGGAAATGAAAAGGTAAGCATCGATCCTTCTTAGTCGCTCTAAAATGAAGCTGAATTTTGGGAGGTTTTTGAAATTTCCATGTTTGAAACCCAAAACCACTTCTCTTCATGCTTGACTTTCATAAGACGAAGTTTAGGGTCGATAGGGGGTAGATACATGATTTGTCTTGTTTGAATATGTCTAGACCTTGTTTATCAACTTGAATGCTTACTATATGACATAAGAGGACTATGTGCATTGGTATTTCATTTTTTGATTTTTATGCCCATTTGAGAATCTTGGTAAAATCCTAGGTTTGTTGAGCAAGATTTAAACAAGTTTAACATGTGAAAATGATAAGGTAATTAAGTCTGGATCTTTCTCTTAGTAACTCTAAAATGAAGCTTTTGGGAGGTTCTTGAATTTACCATGTTTGAAACCCAAAACCACCGTACTTCTGTTCATGCTTGACTTCATAAGACAGAGTTTAGGGTTAGGGGTAGATACATGATTTTTCTGGTTTGAATATGTCTAGACCATGTTTATCAATTTGAATGCTTACTATATGACATAAGAAGGCTATGTGCTTTGGTTTTTCATTCTTTCGATTTTTTTCTGAATTGTTATGCCCATTTGAATCTTGGTCAAATCCTAGGTTCGACCAAGATTTAAACAAGTTTAAAACATGACAATGAAAAGGTAATTAATCATGGATCCTTCTTAATTAACCAGCCAGTCTAATTAAAATGAAGCTTTTTGGGAGGTTTTTGAAATTTCCATGTTTGAAACCCAAAACCACTTCTCTTCATGCTTGACTTCATAAGACAAAGTTTAGGGTTAGGGGGTACATGATTTGTCTGGTTTGAATATGTCTAGACCTTGTTTATGAACTTGAATGCTTACTATATGACATAAGAAGACTATGTGCTTTGGTTTTTATTTTATTTATTTTTTAATTTATGCCCATTTGAATATTGGTCAAATCCTAGGTTTGACCAAGATTAAACAAGTTTAAAACATGAAAATGAAAAGGTAAGCCTGGATCCTTCTTAACTAGTCACTCTAAAATGAAGCTTTAATTTTGGGAGGTTTTTGAAATTTCCATGTTTGAAACCAAAAACCACTTCTCTTCTTGGCTTCATATATAAGACGAAGTTTAGGGTCGATAGGGGTAGATACATGATTTGTCTGGTTTGAATATGTCTAGACCATGTTTATCAAATCCTAGTTTTGACCAAGATTTAAACAAGTTTAAAACATGAAAATGAAAAGGGAATCATGTATCCTTCTTAGTCACTCTAAAATGAAGTTTTTGGGCGGTTTTTGAAATTTCCATGTTTGAAACCCAAAACCACTTCTCTTCATGCTTGACTTCATAAGACATAGTTTAGGGGTTAGGGGTAGATACATGATTTTGTATGGTTTGAATATGTCTAGACCATGTTTATCAACTTTAATGCTTACTATATGACATAAGAAGACTATGTGCTTTGGTTTTTCATTTTTCTGATTTTTTTAGAATTTTGATGCACATTTGAATCTTGGTCAAATCCTAGGTTTGACCAAGATTTAAACAAGTATATATAGAACATGAAAATGAAAAGGGAAGCCTGTATCCTTCTTAGTCACCCTAAAATGAAGTTTTTGGGAGGTTTTTGAAATTTCCATGTTTGAAACCCAAAACCACTTATCTTCATGCTTGAGCAAGATTTGACCAAGATTTAAACAAGTTTAAAACATGAAAATGAAAAGGGAAACATGTATCCTTCTTAGTCACTCTAAAATGAAGTTTTTGGCAGGTTTTTGAAATTTCCATGTTTGAAACCTAAAACCACTTCTCTTCATGCTTGACTTCATAAGACAGAGTTTAGGTTTAGAGGGGTAGATACATGATTTGTCTTATTTGAATATGTCTAGCTAGACCTTGTTTATCAACTTTTGAATGCTTACTATATATATATGTGACATAAGAAGACTATGTGCTTTTGTTTTTCATTTTTCCGATTTTTTAATTTTATGCCCATTTAAATCTTGGTCAAATCCTAGGTTTGACAATGATTTAAACAAGTTTCAAATATGAAAATGAAAAGGTAAGCATGGATCCTTCTTAGTCACTCTAAAATGAAGCTTTTGATAGGTTTTTGAAATTTCCATATTTGAAACCCAAAACCACTTCTCTTCATGCTTGACTACATAAGACAAAGTTTAGGGTTAGGGGGTAGATACATGATTTTTCTTGTTTGAATATGTCTAGACCCTTGTTTATCAACTTTAATGCTTACTATATGACATAAGAAAACTATGTGCTTTGGTTTTTCATTTTTCTGATTTTTTTGAATTTTGATGCACATTTGAATCTTGGTCAAATCCTAGGTTTGACCAAGATTTAAACAAGTATAGAACATGAAAATGAAAAGGGAAGCCTGTATCCTTCTTAGTCACCCTAAAATGAAGTTTTTGGGAGGTTTTTGAAATTTCCATGTTTGAAACCCAAAACCACTTAATCTTCATGCTTGACTTCGTCATAAGACAGAGTTTAGGGGTTAGGGGGTAGATACATGATTTGTCTAGTTTGAATATGTCTAGACCTTGTTTACCAACTTTAATGCTTACTATATGACATATAAGAAGACTATGTGCGCTTTGGTTTTTCATTTTTATTTTATGCCCATTTGAATCTTGGTCAAATCCTAGATTTGACCAAGATTTAAACAAGTTTAAAACATGAAAATGGAAAGGTAAGCCTGGATCCTTCTTAGTCGCTCTAAAATGAAGCTTTTGGGATGATTTTGAAATTTCCATGTTTGAAACCCAAAACCAATTCTCTTCATGCATGCTTGACTTCATAAGACAGAGTTTAGGGTTAGGGGGTTAGATACATTATTTGTCTAGTTTGAATATGTCTAGACTTTGTATATCAACTTGAATATATTATTGTACCATGTCTCCACACAGCCCAAAATGCACATATTTTCAAAAGTTTTCATGCATGAGTACTTGTAACTAGTAAAAATAGAAAGTAAAAATAGGAACCCCATGTATGAAGGATACTAAAAAGAACTCTTTCACATTTTTTTGGTATAGATTATGAGTTTGCTTGGCTTCATACACAAGTGAGTACATGTCATGCAAAAATTAACACGAAATTTAGTTATCATGACCCATTTTTGGCAGGCATTGTGCATATCGCCTTGAGAAACATCTTTGCGAGCTAGTGTATTAAACGTTTATTCACATATAATGGATTTTTTACTTTATTAGTGCACACAATGACAGAATCGGCCAAATGTGTATGATTTTTGTGAAGGTGCTAGAAAAACAAGATGCACTACGATGAAGCATGAAAGGAGGCAAGGGGAGGGATAGTGAAGAGGTGGGAGAGACCGAGAGATGAACCGCAAGGTAATTAAAAAATTGGGGCCAAAACGATTCCAACTTCCTAGGCATTGACCAACTTTGCCCCTCTTAACCCAACGTGGCAGTGAACCCGTATAAGCAACAACTTCCTCTTACTCCGCTTCTCCGAAATGGTAAGAGAACCTCTCCAGCTTAAGTGACCAATCGACATAGCTATGGCCTTCCGACTTGGCTCTGGTCGCCGCGCGCGTAGTCCTACCACCGACGAGGAAGCGGAGCATCAGCGCCGCCTTCGCTTCGTCCATCGCGCACCAAGGCATAACCCGCCCGCTCTGCACTGGCCGGTTGTTCAGCCCGCGGCGGCGGCGCTGGCCGTGGAGCCCCTCGCCAGCCGCTTCCCGTGCGGGCCGATGGATGCAGAGGCAGGGATCTCCCACGCAACCCCGCATGCGACGCCCGCTCGGCCCTGGCCGGCTTTTCCGCCCGCGCATGCCGCATGGTTTTCTTTGCCAGCAGGTGAGATCCCCTTCCCGGCCGGCGCGAACGATGCGGAGGCAGGGAGCTCCCGTGGCCAGCCGCCTAATCCGACCGCACTTCAGGCGGTGCCGGCCGTGGAGCCAGGCCGTTCTTTCGAAGCGCATCACGGCGACGCCCTTTGCAGGAGCAACACCGCCAAGGAGCTCGTATATAACGTGATGTTCCCGGCACTCTATAGATGCCGGGATGCTCTGCAAGCTTTCGTGCAGGCTAAGAATGCGGCGGCTGCAAATCCCAGGGACGCAGCATTGCAGCGGCGCGCCGATGAGGCTAAGGTGGCGCACGCTTTCCACCAGGCGTGCCTCGACAGGCTTAACATCCAGCACGGCTTCGTGCAACCGCCAAACGCCGCTCCAGCTAAGATCCAAAAATACTCCGGTGAGCATATCACTCCGGAGTAGAACAATCCAATTTCTAGTACTGTAGGAGTACTTTATTAGTGCACAAACCTGGCGAAATTAAAGGTGTGTTCTTTGTGTGTGATGTAAATCTAAAAATTTGAAGGTTCTAGCAAAAACATTTCTTCACAAATATTCGATGTGTTTGCTTGGCCTTATCTATATATCCGGTGAGCATATATGGATGCCAAATCCTTTACAAACTTTATATTTTTTAAGAGATCGATGTGCATGCATCTATCTCGCCATGGTAAATTAATGAAACAAGTTGCATATTTGCCAGAATTCCAAACTTCGTGAGCAGTATAGAGATCGAGACCTTAATTAATTATTATGAGTAGGATGCATGCATGCATGGCCATTTTCTAGGGTTTTAAAGGATACTAGAGCTTTTCTAGGTTAATTTGCAACTATATGTATATTTGTTTTCTAGTTCTGGGCTGATCATTAAACTCAACATTGAGTTGTAGATTATGTGAAATTAGTACATGCCATAAAATATAGTAATTTTTTATGTACCCTACGAGGCAGTACGTGTGGTGTACCCTTAATTATTAATTGGTAGACATGTACCGTTGGCATGTTTGAAGAAAATTTGAATTTGGAAGAAGTTTTTAAAGTAAAATTAACGCAAGCACAAAATCATGTGTGATGGTGAAATTTCTAGAACAAATTAATACAAACCTAGTAATATGAGTTTGTTTGGCTTTCTGCCCACAAGTGAGTATTGTGCGCATGTACTTTGATGCAAAATCCCGCCATACAAAACTTTTTAGTTATCATATGACCTCAAGTTTGGAAGAGATCGTATTTTAAGCAACTTCACAAACAAGAGATTCTAACAATTATATGCATGCATGAAAGAATGATTTCCCTTTTTTATTACTGTACAAAAATGGCTAGATGTGTGTTAATTGTGAAGGAGGGCTACCAAATTTTAACAGTTGCACATTATTGTCATAATTCCACCTTTTGGAAGCAGTAGGGTAGACATGCTTTCCGCTTGGTAGGATGTGTTAGTGCCATCAATTTTGTAGATATAGGTTCAAGGATTTGTTCATCTTAATCTGCAACTATATATGGATTTTTAAGCTTTTGCCTAGTAATTAAACTCATAATTGAAATAATGTAGGTTATTTAACTACATACATGCCATAAATTCTGACAGGAAATACTTGGACGTGCCTTGCGAGGGTGGTAACAAACAAGAACACAATGACCAAACTTCAAATGCCAATCCACCCACCAAGCTATACGATTGGCATGTACAATCGATCGACTCCTTCTAATCAAATTTGAATACAATAGAAGAAGTTTAAAAAAATTTCAAAATGAGATCAACTTGTGCATTGAGTCATCCTTTGTTATTTATTTGCTTGTAAAAATAGAAACATAGGCATATGAATGTATTCGAAACACTTCACTTTTCAACGGGGAAGGGACCCGAAGGTCCCAGAAAAACAAAAAAAGATTACAATAGTAGTACTCCTTTGAGAAGGCAGTAGAAGAAGGATCCTCGAAGAGCCAAATGCTTTTATTATCCACAGCTGTTCGGCTCTTTTCCTTCTCGTGTAAGCTATCGCGCAATGATTATACTAATGGTCGGATGGTAGTACAACCATTTTCGCAAACTTCTGCGCCCTTCGTCATGTCAGCATCGTATCCCAGTGTGCAAGCAGTCTGCTCGAATGAAATACTCCTAAGTACGTACGGTATTCCCTCCAAAGACACACCACACGGTATTCCCTCCAAAGACGCACCGTCGCCCCGATCTGCTCGAATGAAATACTCCAAAATACTTCTGCGCCCTTCGTCATGTCAGCATCGTATCCCAGTGTGCAAGCAGTCTCCTATGAAATGGAGACGACATTTTGTTGAAAAGTGTCGGTGCATGCTATATACCACACTAGTATGAGAGTTTTTACAGCATTATTCCGATTTCCACAGAATGCATTAAATTTGGACGCGATGCCACACTGACAAGAGTGGTTTAAACAAGGCCATTATTTTTATTATGTTATATTACTACAATACTCCAAGGTAGCACTAGTAGCCTTCGGTTGTACTCTGCCGGTCGCGCTGCCTCATTCGACCAGACTTTATTCTTCTTCTCATATATATATACAAAATACTGTCTGCCGAGGTTCGATGACCGCACCGTCGCCCCTCTCCGCGCCGCCGTCTTGGGCCGCGCCACCATTCTCCCCGCCGAGTTCTCCCCCGTCCCCGACGCACCACCGTCAAGCACCACCGGACCGATCTTCGCAGGTATGTACATCTCCAACCTCCGGCGAGTACAGAGGTTCATCGGTCATTGTGTTCGATATAACCTTAATTTGGGGATTGCAATGTGAGTAACTTACTGGGTTTTCTAGGAAATGAAAACGGCGTCGCTCGATGCCTACACTGCGTCGGCGGATACATGGAAAGCGGAGACGGATGCTCTGCATGCATCGGCGGAGACATGTAAAGCGGATGCGGATGCGGATGCGGAGGCAAAGGCGAAGGCGGTGGCTAGGACGGGCCCGGGCGCTGTGGCGCTGGCAAATGCTCGTATCGAAGCTGCATTTTGTTGGAAAGTCTTGGCGCGTGCTTCGAGAGTTTTGGCGGCGCAGCCGGGAGAACCGTCGGAGGCTTCGAAGCTGGCTGCTTTGAACGCGTCGAGAGCTTGGATGGTGACTTCATCTAAGGCGGCGCTTGTTGCATATGATCGTGACTCGTCAACCCCTTTGTAAGTTCTACCTTCCCCAACTGCAATGAGGTTAGATCTGGTGGATTGGGTTTTTTGCCCAAACCAGACGTGATGATGCATTGAGATGTTTTTGTATTTTTGATGATGCATTCTGCTTCTTTTGTAATTTGGGTGATTCATTATGCTTTTTAGGTAGTAATTTTTCTGATGCACTCACCTCTTCAGGAATTTTTCATGGTTTTTTTTTTTTTTTTTTTCTGTCAACCTAGCTAATGCTCTCTGCTGTTTAGCCAAAAGTTGGATGATGCATTGTACTGTTTACATATATTTTACTCTGATGATGCATTTTGCTCTTTTAGCCTTTTAGGTAATTTTTCTGATTCCTTGAACAGTGTGGGAAATTTCGATGAAGAATTTTGCTGTCAACTTAGATGATGTATTGTGCTGTTTACATTTTATTACCTATATCAAAGCTAACCCCATCTGATGTTACCACAGCGTTTTGGGTCCTGTAGAGGTCTCTTTTTCCTCCAATCGTGTTGACACGTTAGCAATTATTACTGTATATGCGAGATTGCCTTCCGTTGGTGCGTCCTATTTTTGTGGTGTTTTTTTTTGCAAATTAAGGGCTTCATTGATTATGCAACAGGATTACAATTGCATTGTCCTGTTTACAATATTTTGATTTTGCTGATGCATTGTGCTGTTCACATTATTTTGATTTTGCTGATGCATTGTCCTGTTTACATTATTTTGATTTTGCTGATGCATTGTGCTGTTTACACTATTTTGATTTTGCTGATGCACCGTGCAGTTTAGGAAACTTTGATGATGAATTAGATGATGCATTTTGCTGCTTAGTCAAATTAGATGTTGCATTTTGTTTTAAAAAATAGATGATGCAGTGTGCTGTTTACATAATTTTGACGATGCATCGTGCGATTTGCATAATCCTACCAGCTTCAGTCGAAGGACACCCACAACAATCAACGATCTGCCTGGAGATGTAGTCTCTCAGATTCTTGTCAGGCTTCCTCCCCATCCAACCTGCTTACTAGCTGCATCAGGCACCAAGAAAGCATGGAGGCAATGTATGGGAAGCAATTATTTCAGAAAGCTAACTGTGTCACACAACGGAGGAAACCCGTTGCTAGGGTTTTTCACCAACAACTCCGAGGACAATCGATTCATCACAGAGCATGATCTTCACCCGGCCATCTTGAAGATGCTGGCAATCCCGTCTCAAGTGAACGGTCCCAAAATCTATGTCCTGGGATGCCGCGATGGTATGGTGCTACTCCATTCTAATGTATCCAGTGGGTATATATCAGTCTGGGATCCAATTAGGCAAGTTCTCACAGCGATACCAGAACCACCATTGTGGCGCAATCACACAATTGAAAGCAGCGGCTCAATTCTCTGTTCGAGAAACAACTCTGAACCGTTTACACATTGTGGCAAGTTCTCGGTTGTTTGGATAACAACTAAACGTTACGATGCACAGGCTCATATCTACTCACCAGATTCAAAAGAATGGGAGTTTCTAGCTCGATCAACTCCGATGCTGTCAGAGATTGACCGTAGACCGGCAACTCTCATAGGGGGTATTTTGTACTGGCCAACGAAGTCTAGATATATCATTGAGCTTGACCATGCAAAGAAGGCTCTGAAATATATTCAGTGCCCTCATGAGACGCATGATATATTCATGCTTAACATTCACATCTTCAAGGGACATAATGGAGATGTTGCCCTTGCTGTTATAAGAGACTTCACCCTACAAACATGGGCCAGTACAAGATCATCAACAGGCGATCACGAGTCATGGACATGTCATATAAATTTTGAATTGGATACTTTTTTTGGCCTTGACACATCATTTCCATACAATTGGAAACATGCAGTAAGGTTACTCTGCGTATTTGAGGACAAAAATGAGCTGGTTGTACGGGCAAAGGAGGGAGTATTCCAATTAGATATGAGCAACTGGCAGTGGAGAAAGTACAATTCTGCTAGACGTTGGTGCACTTTACATCCCTACTCAGTTAGACCGGGTTAGTCATTCATATGTAACCTTTGCATTCATTTACATATGACTTTTGCTGATCAATTTGTTCATTTCCTGACAGTAACCGACCTGATCCAGAGTGCAACATCAAGGACACGAAAAAGAACGCGCTGTCAGGAACCCATCTAATTCAAAGTTCAACATCCATAAGAGAAAAGGAAGTCGCATATGAAGGAGCAAGGCTTGTTTGGGCAAGAAGTGATAGCCCAGCTTTTGTTTGGTCTGATGTCTTTTAGTTTTCGTTCTGGTGGAAATGTCGCTGCACCATTTGTTTGTACTGCAGCTCCATAGTGCTAGCTGCTAGTACGTTGGCGCTGTCCTACGTCTGCTTGTTTTGGGGGCATAAATATGCCACGAAACCTTTGTTTTATGTGATCAAACGGTCATCTCTGCATGTATATGTTCGGGTTCTGATGAAACCTTTTTTGTGATCTGTACATATATTTGAGTCAGTCTGTGTTTTGTTTTATGATGGGCAGGAGTATTTGTTTTACTACACCATTGTTTATCCGAATTGTATTACTCACTCTATTCAAAAAGTTAGCGGCTCACCTTTTTCCTTCAAGATACGGATGTATCTACACACTAAAAACATATATAGATGAAACCATCTTCAGACAAAGTTTAGTCACTTATGTATGGACGGGGGTAGTATTATTTATGTTGTGCTCCCAAACAAGCAGACATCGGACAGCGCCTGTTTAAAGTTCATATGTGTAATCTTATTCCCTTTGGAAGTTAAGCATTAAACTCTACTAGTACAACCGTGGTGGTCTTGTGATGTAGTACTCTTTTGATGCATTTGTGATGTAGTAGTACAGTACTTTTTTTTGAACTGGTATAGTACTATCTAAGAAGAGTACTCCCTCCGATTCACATTCATTTTACACCAAGAAATATGGATCGGAGCGAGGGAGTAAATTAAACATGGCATCTCGTGCATGAAGCTTGACAGATCGATCAGGTTGGCTAGAATGGCAATACAATGCTCCTCATTAGGCAAATGCATGCCATGTACGATAGTATACATCCAGTAAAGAAGTCTATACTGACATAAAAAAGACTACATTGGGGATGAGAGTCAATTGGGGAATCTACAATACATAAAATCTTGCTCGTAGCTGATTTTGGCTAAGAGGGTTTTACTCACATTACACGTGCCACTTTCCTTGTCTGCAAAACAAGTTCCAATAAAGGAAGAGGAAAGAAGAGGACATTGTGGGCGAGATTGAACACCTTTTTATGTGTTAAGCTGAGGCCTTGTTTAGCTGAGGATTTCGACTTAGGCCTAACAGCTCAGCACACCCAGAAATAAATTTCCTTGCGCGCACCACTGTCAGCAAAAATAACAAAATTAGCACGCAAGATTAAGAACGAAGTGAATTTAAGTAACTTGGTTAGCTTTTCAAGCAATATATTCAGAGAAAGAGCACACATGTCCGGCTAGAAATAATCGTAAGAGAAGAACAATAAATCTAAGGCATCCCACTTCATATGCAGAAGGGACGCGACAGCGCATGGATTCATACCTTGAGTCGACTCTGGCTCGTAGAAGGGCGGTCGCGCCTCGAGGATGCCGGCGACGTCTCCACCTCGATCTCACATGTGACTGCTTCTCGGTGGGCGGTGCGCCACGCCATGTAGAAGATCTATCAAAAGAGGAGAGCCCGATGACGCTACCGACGCCTCAACCTTGATAGCACCGGCTTGTTGCTCCGCACCGAGATGCGCCACGTGCAAGATTTAGCGGATGCGCCAATTTTAGAGATATGTCATGATCGTTGTAACAAATTTCAACATGATGATGATTTGATCCTGCACTCGGCCTTGAACATAAGTACTAGTACAGTCTCACAATTTTTTTATCATTATACTTTGCGAGATTTAGCGGATGCGCCAAATTCAGAGATAGATCATGATCATGGTAACACAATTTTCAATGTAATGATGATTTGATGTTGCACTAGACCTTGAACATAAGTACTAGTACGGTCTCACAATTTTGTATCATTATACTTTGCAAGTTTTAGCGGATGCGCCCATTTTCAGAGGATCATGGTAACAAATTTTCAACGTGATGATGATTTGATGTTGCACTCGACCTTGAACAGAAGTACTACTACTGTCTTACAATTTCTTTATCATTATACTTTGCAAGATTTAGCAGATGCGCCAAATTCAGAGATAGATCATGATCATGGTAACAAATTTTCAACGTGATGATGATTTGATGTTGCACTCGAACTTGAACAGAAGTACTAGTACAGTCTCACAATTTTTTTATCATTATACTTTGCGAGATTTAGCGGATGCGCCAAATTCAGAGATAGATCGTGATCATGGTAACACACTTTTCAATGTAATGATGATTTGATGTTGCACTCGACCTTGAACATAAGTACTAGTACGGTCTCACAATTTTGTATCATTATACTTTGCAAGTTTTAGCGGATGCGCCCATTTTCAGAGGTAGATCATGATCATGGTAACAAATTTTCAACGTGATGATGATTTGATGTTGCACTCGAACTTGAACAGAAGTACTAGTATGGTCTCACAATTTTTATTATCATTATACTTTGAAAGATATAGCGGATGCGCCAATTTCAGAGATAGATCATGATCATGGTAACAAATTTTCAACGTGATGATGATTTGATGTTGCACTCGGCCTAGAATAGAAGTACTAGTACGGTCTCACAATTTTTTTTATCATTATACTTTGCAAGATATAGCGGATACGCTAATTTCAGAGATAGATCATGACCATGGTAGTGACCAATATTCAAGGTGATGATGATTTGATTTTGCACTCGGCCTTGAACAGAGGTACTAGTACGGTCTCACAATTTTTTATCATTATACTTGGACCTTAGCGAAATTCAAAATCTCATAGCGGCAAAACTTCCCGCCTACAAAATACAAAAATTTCACACGCTTCCAAATTCCCATTCTACCCCTGTGGAGATGACAGCAAAGTCGGTTGGTGGGGGGGTCTGCCCGTCATTTTTTGGATCACCACCTCCCTAGCCCGGAAACCCTCCCAAAAAAAATTCATTTCCCTCAGACCACCCACCGGAACTTCCCAAGTCCCTCTCTCCCACCTCCACGACCACCGCACCGGAACATCCCCGCCGGACTTCCCTGGCCTACCCGAGCCCTCGCGATCCTCGTCATCCGGCTGCCTGCCGGAGCCGCTTCATCGACGCCGTCATCAACCGGACCGGATCATCCCCGCCGAACCTCGAAACCATATGCTCATCCAGCAGTCTACCGCAGTCGCTTCAGCTGCGGTATCGTCCACCCCACCGGAGCCGCTTCGCCGGATCCGTCGTCCACCGCATCGTATCTTGCTCACCGACACCGCTGTGCATGAACCGGATCTGCTTCACCGGCGCCGTGCATGATCTAAACTCTTCTACTGTCGCTTTTCTATTGCTTGCCTGCAAGTTCTTGTTTAATCTTGGGGGAACCTGTTTGTGCTAACGACGCGCCGTTACGTTTTTGCAGATGAGATGAGTAACCATGAAGTGTAATGGCCGTCTCTCCAACCCCAAGTAGCACATGTAGCGTACTTCATCACCGGATCTATCAACCCCAGGAAGATCTGCTGTGACTCCCACAGAGTGCTTCTCCTAATGTAAGTCCCTTGTTTTAGCGCCATGTTCTGGGTTCAGATGCTTGTTTGTCTGAAGCTCTTTTAGTTCATTCCTAGCTATGACCGTAACACCTTGCTATTTTCTACTTCATTGCTAACTTTAAGCGATTGAACATTTTGGTTTGCATTCCCTGCTCTGTAGATGTAGCCATCATAACTTCTATCTTGCTCAGTCGTTGTTACAAAAATTATAGGTATTATAGTAACATCCTGCTATTATTTAGTTCATGGCCAATTTTAAGTAATTGCACATGTTGGTTCGCATTCCCTGCTCTATAGCTTTTGGCATCGTAACTTCTATATTTGGTTTACATTCCCTGCTCTGTAGATCTAGCCATCATAACTTTATCTTGCTCAGTCGTTGTTACAAAAATTATGGCCTGCTACTATGTTGTTTGTGCCAATTTTTTACTCCATGAACATGTTGGCTTGCATTCCCTGTACTACAGGTGATGCCATTGTTTTGTATCTAGTTCATTGTAAGCTAACAAAGTAAGGACTTAGTTTGGCATGCTATCACTCTGCTATCTAGCCTGTAGTACAAATAAACTTGTCATACTACTAGATAATAATTTTGCGTGCCATCTTGTTCTTCAAAAGCTGCATTATTGACTTGTTTCTCTGACTTGGCATGACGCTCACATATGGAAAGCTGAACATATTGGTTTGCATTCCCTCTTATACAAGTTCACAGGTGATCCCACTATATTCTGTATCTGGTCCATCCTAAGCTCCAGCATTAACTATCCTCTATGTGTTGCTCATTACAAGTTTATATCCCGAAACATCTTGATTTGCATCCCCTTCACTATAAGTTCAGGAGTATTATTTAGTTCACGGCCAAAATGAAGTAATTGCACTTGGCACATGTTGGTTCACATTCCCTCCTCTTTAGCTTTTGCCATCGTAACTTCTATTTTTGGTTTACATTCCCTGCTCTGTAGATGTAGCCATCATAACTTCATCTTGCTCAGTCGTTGTTACAAAATTTATAGCCTGCTACTATGTTGTTCATGCCAATTTTGTACTCCCTGAACATGTTGGTTTGCATGGGACTCGACAGTAGTAAGTCTGCTGTTTCATTCTAACATGCTCTGTTATATTGGCTGTTGGTATGCGGCATGCACTCTTTGTTTGCTTATTGTGCGCATTACAATGATCTTGTTATAACGACGAAATGATGAGTTCCAAATTCTTTGGCAAACAATATTGTAGTGTCTTTGCCTTTCCATTGTTGCTGTCTTAACTTGTAATGTCTTTGTTTCGGATATAGGTGCTGCATGGACAACTTAAAAGATTGCCGGATCCCTTCATTGTATTGCTAGGTTTAATTACCATTCAATTTCTCTGGGTTCTGTAATATTTTTTCAATGCCTTGCAGCTGATGTAATATTTAGTTAGTTTTTATAGTTCTTTCGCGCATTTTTTCTTTGGTGCTTGTGGTAAGTGAGGCTATCCGACAGAAATCAATGCTGCGTAAATATTCTCAGTATCTAAATCACGAATTCCCATCCCTTAAACGGCCCAATTAAGCGAAATCACATATGTGCCTGCCCGCAAAATCATAAAGCGCCTATTATGCCAGCTGGCCAGCACTTATGGGCCAGCCCACTTGATTTTGTGGACCCCACAATTTATTGGGCCGGCCCACTTGCTGCAAGGTGGACCCCACCCACTACTGGGCCGGCCCACTAACTAGTTGGGCCGACCCATTTGCTATATGGTGGACCCCACATACTAAATGGGCCGGCCCTTTAACAGGAAAGTAGGACCCACCTGTGTTTTTTGGCCCGGCCCACCATCTTGTTGGCCGGCCCACTTGCTATATGGTGGACCCCACGTACTAAATGGGCCAGCCCTTTAACAGAAAGTGGGACCCACTTGTTTGGCCGCCCACTATCTTGTTGGGCGGCCACTTGCTATATGGTGGACCCCACATACTAAATGGGCCGCCCTTTAAGCTGGAAAGTGGGACCCACTGTGTTTTTGGCCGACCCACTATCTTGTTGGGCGGCCCACTTGCTATATGGTGGACCCCACACACTAAATGGGCTGGCCCTTTAACGGGAAAGTGGGACCCGGTGCTGGCCCACCCACGGCTTGTTGGGCCAGCCCATTTGATCAAATGTGGACCCCACGTGCTAAATGGGCACCCGATAGCAGGACAGTGGGACCCACGTGCTAGTGGGCCGGCCCAATAACTTCTTGGGCCGGCCCGTTGCTTTAATGTGGACCCCACTTTGTAAATGGGCCGGCCCGATACCAGGAAAGTGGGTCCCACATGTCTTGTGGGCCGGCCCTTTTGCCTGTTGACCGGTCAAACGAGTGCATTCGGCCCGGCCCACATGCTTAGTGGGCCGGCCCATTAAAGTTTTGACCAGTCAACCTTAGAGGTTAGGCCCGGCCCACGTAACTAATGGACCAGCCCAGCTATATAGTTGACCGGTCAAACTAAGTCAGCTGGCCCGGCCCGCAAACTTAATGGGCCGGCCCGCTTAAGATGTGGCAGGCCTCGTGTGGGCCTACCATCTACCACGGTGTTTCAGCCGGTTAACGCCGTTAACTGCGAAACGGCGTCTGCCACGTGTCGTTTGCATGACGTCGCAGTCAACGGGCTCCCGGAAACACTTGCGCAACGGTCCGATTTTCCGTGGCGGAAGGGCGCCCAAGCGCGACGGACCGAAAAAACGTCGTAGGACTTTGCCTGACGCAGTTTCCACAACAGAACCCATATCGTCGGGTTAGGCCCATGGGCGACGAAAAATACCCCTTAGCGGACGATTTTGAGACGTTGCCTATCAGAACTTTTCTTGTAGTGCATTATTTTGGTATCTATGACACCGTGCTAGAGTATTTGGACTAATACATGTCTACAAGATGACTTTCAGGTATTAGCCAAAGAGGTATGATGGTGTAGCAATGGAACAAGAAGGCAACGGAGACCCCCCAATTCGACGAAAAATCAGCAAGTTTTTCGAGCGGCCGGTCCGGATCCGGTCGGACCGCCTGCACCGGACAGCGGTCATCAAACGGACCCAGACCGGTGCCATCCGGCATTTCCGAAAGAAGGGCAAGCCCTCCGGTCAGTCCGGTCGCCATCCCGTTTGGACCGGCTGCTGCCCATGGCCGGTCGGACGGGCACCACCGAGCGGCCGGCCCGCAACCGCCTTTGCGCTGTGCCATCCGGGCGCCATCCAGTAACCTCGAGCCTGCCCGGTCAAGACCCGGTCCCGCTCCGGTTGGAAACCGGCCGGCCCGGTCGTGGCGGTCGACCGGGCTGTGGACCGGCTGTCCGGCGCCAAATCCGGTCGACCGGGTTCCTCGAGGAATCTGCTGATGTGGCAAGTGACCAACGGCCATATTTCGAAGAACACTATAAATAGGCCTTCTCCTACCTCTGAACAGTTAGGCACTACACTACAAGCTGTTCTTGAGCTCTCTCTCTCTCTTACTCCATTGCTAGAAACACCAAAAGCCTCAGATCTCCCTCCTCCTCCACTCAAACTCAAATCCCTCCGGGGAATCATTAGAGGAGGACCCGATCTACCATTCTACCAAGCCAAATCTCATTCCCCCTTGTATTCATTGAGAAGCTTGCTTCCTAGGGTTCCTTGGAAACCCTAGGTGGGCAAGAGGAGTCCGGAAGCATCCGGGCTGTGGATTTGCTCCGGGCAAGATTGTGAAGGTTTGGAGGCTACCTCAAAGTCTACCACAAGTGAGTGAGCTATTCCTTCGTGGGATAGGCTCCGGAGAATAGGGTGAGCCTTCGTGGCGCGGGGAATCCTTCGTGGGACCTCCACTCCTCCAAACGTGACGTACCTTGTTGCAAAGCAAGGGAACACGGGAATACATCCTCGTCTCCGCGTGCTATCGGTTATCTCTAACCGAACTCCTTACTTGTGATTTAACTGCCTGTGAGAGCCTTCGTGCTCGAGTTAGTTGTATCCTCATATAGGTTGCTTCACCTAGTTTGCATTAGGCTCACCTTTATATTCCGCAAAGCCTAATATTGCAAAGAAAGAATTAAAATCTGTAGAAACCTATTCACCCCCCCTCTAGGTTTACCATCTCTATACTTTCAATTGGTATCAGAGCCTGGACTCTTATTAAGGGCTTCACCGCCTTAAGAGTGAGATGGATAAACTCTTCGAGGGTCTAGATGACGACTCTAACCTTTCGGTTAAAGAGATGAAATCTAGATTCTTGGCATATGATGCCGAGAAGAAGAAAAAGGAGGATGAGCTACAAAACCAAATGACAGAAATGTCTTCCATGCTTAAGAAATTAACTAGTGGACCTCCTCCTAGTACGGCCTCGGCCTCTCTAGGAAATTTCCATGAAGTTAACCATGACTATCCCAAAAACACTTCACCCATGCCTCATATAAACCATAGTGGGACCGTTCCCCATTTTGATGGAACTCACTTTCCACATTGGAAATCTGCTATGGAATCTCATATTCGCAGCTGCAGTGTGGAGCTATGGGAGCTCATTGTTCATGGACATCGGGAGCCACAAGATCCTACTCGGTTGACCTCCACCGAGTTCTACAACCGTCAACTCAATGCCTCCGCACGTGACAAGATTAGAAGTGGCATCAACCGCAAGCTCCTTGATCAAGTCGATGACATTGTCTCCGCTAAAGAGTTGTGGGATCGGATCATAGTACTCCAAGAGGGAACCGATTTGATCCAATCAGCTCTTTATGAGACCGCAAAGCAAGAGGCCCACCAGTTCATGATTCGAGATGGAGAATCCGTATCCGATGCCTATGCTAGGCTTGGTGCTCTTAGAGTAAGGGTCAAGGGACTTGGTGTTGAGAAGTACAATGATGGCTTCGAGATGAATGAAGCATTCATAAAGTCCAAGGTCATTGCTATGATTGCCGTCAAGCAAGAAGACACCAACCTTGCACTCAACTTGCAAATCATGACCAAGAGTGCCGATCTCAACTCCGATGATCTCGTCTCCTATGTGGCCGCCAATGAAAACATGGCCAAAGCGGGAAAGAGGCTCATGGCAATGAACCGTGTGGATGAAGCCTCGCACAACCATGAAGGGTCACACAACCTTGCTCTCAAAGCTAGGGCCGATCATGGGAGCAAAGAAGACTATGAAATTGAAGAAGAAGAAGAGATGACTTCAACTAGTGACATGGCTACCGACTTTGCTTTCTTTGCCAAGAAATACAAGGCAAAGTTTCCAATGCTCCTCAATGACAAGAAGAAGAAGAGAACTTGCTCTAGGTAAGAGGTCACCGCTTCCTTCTTCGCCTTCACCCTCTCATCCCTATCGAGCCGGTGGCCGAGAAAGCCGCATGTCGATTGACGTCCGTCGTCCACTGGCCATCGGTCCAGTATGGTGGGTGCTCCTTCGTCTGCCCCCGCTTTTTCGGCCGCTTCACCGGCAGCGCGCCATCGTCGGCCAAGGCGGTGCGTGGGCTGGTAAACTTTGTGTCCGGCGGCATGGCGTGGAGGCGACGACTCGCGGTGGAGGAGGAAATGGCGGGAGTGGAGGCGGCGGGGCCGGGAACTTGGGGTGGGGGGGAGGGGGGAGGGATTGGGGGAAAAAGAAAGAATTTTTTTTTTAGGGAATTCCCCACTCTCTCGCCGACGGAGCTAGCCCATCGCGTTTTCGCCTTCTGTCGGCGCCCCTGCTTGCCCTCGTGTGGGTTGGTTTCGGGGTGGAAGCGCCGACTCGAAAAAAAGTTTAGGCCGCCCAACTAGTAGGGAAAAAACCGCCGGCACCCCCTGGAGATGGTCTAAACTGCTGCTAGTAAAAATTGTGTGCATGAACACAATTGTGTCCCTCCCTGCCCTGATCATAGATTCATAGTACAACATTGCAAACTGCTAATCCAGTTCAAAACCGTATGACAATTTGCAAGTGTACATACTCCATATAGTGTCAATTTACCTAACTCAAGTTACTGGAAGTTTGAAAAACTAATTCTAGGATATTAGATAAATCAACAACAAATTGGCCAAAACAATTTACTACAATTTGGCACAATTAACTCCAACACACAACCAAATTAGCAACAGCCAACACGCAACCAAATCCAGGAATTACATTGCAGTTCCAGATATCCGCCACAACTAACAGAACTAGATCATAGTTTCAGAGTTTCAGAATGTAGCTAGCGCACGATCGAAGACCAGATACAAAATTGCAACTCCACGAATTATGGAGAACCCAATTAATTTTCACGAACGCGTAATTAACCTGAGGACGGCGGGTTGAAGAACACCCTGGCCGCGTGAAAGAATCTGATGCTGGCAGCGTGGCGCAGGAGCTCGCCGGCGTCCCGCGCCACGCCGGCGTCGACGAGTGCTCGTGCCATTGCCTCCCGTGCCTCCGTCCCTGCCCAGGAGGATGATTCCCACAGAAGGGCCCCGTTGAAGCAGTAGTCCAAGTCTGCTAAAGCGGACCAAACACGGCGGAGCGCCGCGCGGCCGTGTCGCTCCGTGTCGGCGCGCGACGCGTCCCACGAGTCTGAGGGCAGAGAAGGTGCGGTGCGGTCGGCGCTAAGGTCCGGCGCGCAGCGGCGGAGGATTGCGTCGACCTCGCTGCTGAGGGCGAGCAGGTCGGCACCGCTCCAGAGAGGGCGATGCGCCGAAGTTCGTCAGTCAGGGAGGCCCCGAGAGCGCTCGACAGGGCGGGGCTGAACCTCGCGCCCTCTGTGCCGACGGGCTTGGGTGTCGCCGCGGCCACCGAGGGTCTCCGGGAGTCAGGGCGGAGCAGTGCCATGTCGGCGTGGGTGGCGTCGCTGCTGCGCAACGCCTGCGCCTCGGCAAGGAGCTCGATCGCTTTCTCCACCCTGTTTTGGCCCATGGGACTCTCTTTCCACGTTCCGCATTCACAATTCATTGATCAACTTTCCCAGTTGTTCTCTAAAAACAAAACAACAATCCCTGTTCTGCGCTTGCCCTTTTACGCTTTCTCGGAAGGAGGTTCAGATGACACAAAACGCTGTTAAACGGTAATCTAGAATGCTCCATTAAGGCTCGAAAATACTCTTCCAAGATATTTATTAAGCATTTGAGCGAACGAGGTAACACATACAAAACACAATATGATACACATCAAGTGGCACAAATAATTTGTAAGGAGTGACACGGTTGTTCGCTTTGTGTATGTTTAGGGTTGAATACACCATATAAAATATTATATTAAATGCCCAAAATTAAGTTCTAAACTACAATACTTTCCATTTAAATTTTTGATTTAAAGTTCTTTGCTAATCCTAAGTCGACCAAGACTTTCATATGTATAAGTCCAATATGAGAAGTGCAGTTTTAGTTTTGTGCAAATCTGTTGAGAGAGTTCGGAGCAAGTGAAAGAGTTTAGTATAAACTACATTGGCATGCCTCTGGATCAAACTTGTTGGAAAACTTCAAATAGGCACCAGATTAGGGGAAATAATAGGAAACACTTTTGTTCCGTAAGGTATCAATGTAGAAATCTATGGCCGCGGGTGGACGTGATGGTGCAGGCCCGCTCCCTGGCCACGCGCGCGCTGGATCGAGCTTCCATCTCGTTGGCGTCGTCGAAGCGCATGCATCGCACAACGAGCAACTCCACGGTGCCGAAGGCTGTGATCGCGAGGGAGAAGAACTTCGATGCCTCCGCCAGCATCTTCTTCATCTCCTCGATCTTGAGCAGAGCGCGGTCGCGGTCATCATCGTCGCTGCCGCGGAGGGCCAAGGCGAGGTCGAGGTCGTCGTCGCTGCCACGGGGCAAGGCGAGGCCGTGGTCGTCGTCGATGCCGAGCAGGAGCAGGGCGAGGTCACGGTCGCGGTCGTCGTCGATGTCGGGCAAGGGCCAGGCGAGGTCGAGGTCATCGTCGATGCCGCGCACGGGCAAGGCGAGGTGGAGGTCCTTGTCGCTGCCGCGCTGAGGCTTGTGGCTGCCGCGCAGTGGCAAGGAGAGGTCGCGTGCCACAACCGCGAGGCAGTCGGCGACGACACCGGTCATGGTGAAGGATTCATCGAACCGCTCCCGAAAGAGCTTGTTCCACGGCACTGCCGCCGCCGCCGCCATAGTTCTCCCTTTCTCTCTCTCTCTCTCTCTCTCTCAGGCGCGGCGAAGATGTTTCCGTCGGGCCTCTGCCGTCCGGCGTACGGGAAGATATGCTACTTCTGCCTGGCTGGCAAGGGCCCACCACTGTAACGGCCGTTTCACCTTGGCCGCTGTGAATACAAAAGCAGAATTTCTTTTACTCCCGAACGACTCACAGTAAAGCTAGCCCGATTAGTTACTGGTGGGGAAAAGCTGACCCGTTACAAAAGTTAGCCCGAACGACTCACAGTAGAGCTTTTCTTCGTGTGGTATTTCAAATGTTACTCGAGATGAAAAGTGAACAAGACGAGATGCTGAATTTCTTCTATAAAAGTGAAAGATGATAATGTTGAGAGTCATGGGTAAACAAGGTTTTACATATTGGCTAGGGCAGTGCTGAGAATCCCCGGGGATTTTCCCATCGGAACCTCCTCCCGGTGCTAGACCCTCGAGTCCACTTTCGATATAATTTTGACTTTCCTCCGTCGTACCAAAAAACCTCCAATTTTGCTTCACTGAATAAAAAATGGTTCGACTAAAGAAAACACTGACCAGGCATGGAGCTCGCCAGACATTTCGCTAGAAACTCGCCATGGACCTCGTAGCAAAAAAAAAGTTGTGCTATTGTAGCAAACTTGACCTTGTCGATGACCTCGTAGCAAAAGTTTTGTACTAGAGTATCAAAACACCAGAACAATTGTAGCAAAAGAATTATACTACTGTAACATCATTGCGACATCGATGGCGGCCGTTCGCAGCAGCTCCTCCGTAGACGAAGATCGTTCCAACAGCACACGCGCGACATTTGTAGCAGTATAGCCCATTCATAGCACCGCCACTCTTCCTTTTTAGCTCCGCTGTTGCCGACCGTTCGTAGCTCACCGACCCCTTGCAGCTCCGCCGCCAACAGATCATTTCCCTATTGATTATTGCTATTGTTAATATATCTATCGTCTTTCTCCCAATCGCCATATTTTAAACATGTCGATTTCACCTCAGCCTCTTCCATAAATCGGTTCCCTCTTCTCCAAACGGCTTCGTCCGGAGTGCTGAAATGCTCAATCTATGTCTTGTGTTTTCAACAAAAGTAGAGTTTTTAAGAGACTAGACGACCAGGTTTACTTTTGGTGATCATTTTTATCACCTTCTCCTCAATAGAGATTACATTGCCTACAATAAATAATCTTCGGACATTCGTCCGACTATGAGATCTCCCTCCCAATCTTAATGATGGTGTTGAAAGAATAAGATTCTATAGATACAGTTTTTTAGATCTTACCTCGCCAAATAAATTTTGCAATTTCTAGCCCTGAGACGGGACAGGATTTGACTTAACGATGTTGGCCAAGGCACGAATGCCATCTTGTCTTATTTGGATTTTAGTGGCGTAAAAAAATTGAGTATACTGCTTTCTTTTCTTCCCATCAATTTATTCGAAATAAACGCTATTTCCATTATATATACGCCTAGTTCACACATGAGTGACGTTCTTCGAGCAGAATTTAAAAACCACACATAGTTGTTCTTAAGATTTTGGCCATTAACTAGTAGTTCACGATTCTGAGAGAAAGCTATTGTAACTTAGACCACTGTCAAATTGCCGCCACAACGGCCCCCTCTTTCGGAACTTGCAAACAAAAAAGTGTAAATTTTGGAAATTAAACCGTAGCATTCTTATTTTTCTTATTTCCCAAAATTAACAAATGGTCATATTATTTGACCAAAAGTTATATCAATATCTATCTGCATCACTTTGTCGACATTTTATAAAGTCTGCCAATGTCTATTTTGGTAAGATCCACATTGTATGTGCAAGGACACCTATATTCATTGGCACGAATTCCCAGATCCTTGACGACGAAAGAAGGAGGCGTGGAGCGAGATGTCGCCGCGGATGAAGTCGCCGAGGCTGATGAAGGCGATCGCCTCAACGCGGACGACGAAGGTCATCTGATGTGGCACCCAGCGGCGGTCCGATGCGCATAGGTATCGTAGCCACGGTTGGTCGCTCGCGTGGATGTGGTCGAGGACGGCCGCAAGGGTCCTCCCCGGCGCGCCCCACCAGATCCTTCACGGTGTCGTGTTCTTGTTTTTGGGCGCACGGTGCTCCTTCACCGTAAGTAGGCATTTCGGGTTTTGTTTTGACACCAGGCCCGGGCACACGGGAGTGCGGACCATGCGGTCGCACAGGGCCCAAAAAATTTGGGGGGCCAAAATTTATATACCGACCTTTTATATAGGATATACTTCACAAAAGTACCACAAGATAATTGAAGCAGATTTGGTGCACATGAGCACCAGTGTTCTCAGTTTTCATAATATTTGAAAACTGTCCATCTACGTTTCAAAAAATTATCACATTTATTCCACGAACACATACACATGTCCTGAATATTCGTGCGAAGTTTTGCTAGACATTGCACTGTATTTTGAGCTATAGGTGTATAGCTCAAAATACAACATATTTGATAAGGGGTGGCCCGATCTTCTCAGTAAGCACGGTGGTGATGATGATCACGGGATGAACACAGCGGAGATAACTTGATGATGAAGTGGATGATAACTTGTATGATGCAACGAGATCTCTCGATTGGTCCCTGTCGCCAATGCAACATCTCTCAACCCTGCAAGATATTCGCAACTCCACACACTTGCGCACGTAGCCGCCGACCACGAAGCGGTAAGTTGCAACCGTCTAATTCTCAATGGAACAGCAGATCACACAAGACTTTCAGGGTATACACCAAATCAATGCAATATGGTGTAGGGATTCAATAGAGTTGCAAAGCAATCAACTATGAACTAGGGTTTATCTTAAACGTGGTCTAAACCTAATTTGGGGGCGTCCTGGGCACTTATATAGGGGTTCAGGATGACCAGGAGTCGAAAATACACATAGAAAACCGACCCAGATCATGTCCAGCTCCAGTCCAGCTTCACGTCCAGCTTCTTGTCCAGCTGCTCCTCTCCTCCTCGTGCGATGCTTGCTCCTTCTTCATACCTGATCATACATAAGTAAAAGGACTTAGGCAGTATAAAGTTCTCGTCGATCAAAGTATCACTTAGGAACAAGTTCACATGTTGTTTGAGTAGCTTCGCACGAGCTCGTGTCATTGGTCCAATCCTGACTTCATTGGACTTGAGCTTCACAGCAGCATCGTCTTCATCTTCTCCCCCCTTAAAAGGCGTCGACCTCGACGCTCCAAGGTCTTCTCCGTCATATGGTGTCAAATCAGCCACATTGAAAGAATTGCTGACACCAAACTCATCAATTGGAAGATCTATAGAGTATGCATTATCATTGATCTTGGCAAGCACTTTGTAAGGACCAGCACCACGAGGAAGCAACTTGGACTTCCGTAGCTTCGGGAACCTATCCTTGCGAAAATGTACCCAGACCATATCACCAGGCTTGAACAACATCTCCTTGCGCTTCTTATTCACCCTTGCAGCATTGCTCTTGCCTTTCTTCTCTATCAACTCTTTAGTCTTCACATGAATCTTTCGCACAAAATCTGCCCTCTTTCATGCCTCCATATTGACTCTCTCATGTATGGGTAGAGGCAACAAATCAAGCGGAGTAATGGATTTGAAACCATACACCACCTCAAAGGGACACAGCTCTGTGGTAGAATGTACCGCCCTGTTGTAAGCAAACTCCACATGCGGCAAACAATCTTCCCACTCCTTCAGGTTCTTCTTGATCATGGATCTCAACAGTTGTGATAATGTTCTATTCACCACTTCAGTTTGACCATCAGTTTGGGGATGACAAGTAGTGCTAAAAAGCAGCTTCGTCCCCAGCTTTCTCCAAAGCATCTTCCAGAAGTAGCTCATAAACTTCACGTCATGATCAGAAACAATAGTCTTCGGGACTCCATGTAGACGTACAATCTCCCTGAAAAACAGGTTAGCAATATGCGACACATCGTCGCTCTTGTGGCAGGCAATAAAGTGGGACATCTTAGAAAATCTATCCACTACCACAAATATAGAATCATGGCCTCTCTTAGTACGCGGCAAACCCAACACAAAATCCATACTAATGTCTTCCCATGGTGTAGTAGGTGCCGGTAAAGGAGTATACAAACCGTGAGGCTTCAGCTTGGACTTGGACTTATTGCAAGTAATGCATCTCTTCACATATCTGTCCACATCCCACCTCATCTTTGGCCAATAAAAATGGTCAGCTAGCATGAGTAGCGTCTTCTCACGCCCAAAGTGACCCATCAAACCTCCAGCATGAGATTCCTGCAATAAGAGCAAACGCACAGACGATTCTGGAACACATAGTTTGTTAGCTCTAAACAAGAACCCATCATGTATGTGATATTTTTCCCATGCTTTATGATACGTCTCAAACGTATCTATAATTTCTTATGTTCCATGCTACTTTATTGATGACACTCACATGTTTTATACACATTATATGTCATATTTATGCATTTTCCGGAACTAACCTATTGACGAGATACCGAAGGCCAGTTGCTGTTTTCTGCTGTTTTTGGTTTCAAATCCTAGTAAGGAAATATTCTCGGAATCGGACGAAATCAACGCCAGTATCTTAGAATTCCACGAACTTCTAGAACACCCGAGAGCCACCAGAGGAGGGCCAGGGGGGCCCACACGTGTGGGCGGCGCGGCCAAGGAGCAGGCGTGCCGCCCTGCGTGTGGTGGCCCGTCGCCTTCCGACTCCGCCTATTTAAAGGTCCCGACCTAAATCTTCGATACGGAAAAGCCACGGTACGAGAAACCTTCCAGAGCCGCCGCCATCGCGAAGCCAAGATCTGGGGACAGGAGTCTCCGGCACGGCCGGGACGGGGAAGTGCCCCCCGCATCTCCATCGACACCGCCATCTTCATCACCGCTGCTGTCTCCCATGAGGAGGGAGTAGTTTTCCATCGAGGCTAAGGGATGTACCGGTAGCTATGTGGTTAATCTCTCTCCTATGTACTTCAATACAATGATCTCATGAGCTGCCTTACATGATTGAGATTCATATGAGTTTTGTATCACTATTCATCTATGTGTTACTCTAGTGATGTTATTAAAGTACTCTATTCCTCCTTCATGATGTAATGGTGACAGTGTGTGCATCATGTAGTACTTGGCGTAGGTTATGATTGTAATCTCTTGTAGATTATGAAGTTAATTATTGCTATGATAGTATTGATGCGATCTATTCCTCCTTCATAGTGTGATGGTGACAGTGTGCATGCTATGTTAGTACTTGGTGTAATTGCAATGATCTATCATGCACTCTAAGGTTATTTAAATATGAACATCGAATGTTGTGGAGCTTGTTAACTCCGGCATTGAGGTGCTCTTGTAGCCCTACACAATTAGTGGTGTTCATCATCCAACAAGAGAGTGTAGAGTGGTTTTATTATGTGATCAATGTTGAGAGTGTCCACTAGTGAAAGTATGATCCCTAGGCTTTGTTTCCAAACATCGAATCTCCGTTTATTTACTGTTTTGTTGCATGTTTACTCGCTGCCATATTTTATTCAGATTTCTATTACCACTCATATACATCCATACTACTTGTATTTCACTATCTCTTCGCCGAACTAGTGCACCTATACATCTGACAAGTGTATTAGGTGTGTTGGGGACACAAGAGACTTCTTGTATCGTGATTGCAGGTTGCTTGAGAGGGATATCTTTGACCTCTTCCTCCCTGAGTTCGATAAACCTTGGGTGATCCACTTAAGGGAAACTTGTTGCTGTTCTACAAACCTCTGCTCTTGGAGGCCCAACACTGTCTACAAGAATAGAAGCACCCATAGACATCAAGCACTTTTCTGGCGCCGTTGCCGGGGAGGAAAGGTAAAAGGCACTCATACTCCGGTCCCAGGTAACTAAGTACTTTTCTGTTGCCGTTGTGTGTGTGTGTTCGAAGCTATTTCCTTTAGATCCTGCAATTGCATCTTTTTGTTTCTTGTTTTTATTTTTCACTAGTTAGGCATAATGGAAAACAACAATGAGCTTTTTAATCTATTTCCTGAGTTAAGATATGAATTGTTTGATGCGAAAATTAAAAAACCTATGGAACCTTATCTGCATGATAGTAGCAATGTTATTAGTATGAATGCAATTACTGCTAATGCTATGGAAGAAGTCTAAGCTTGGGGAAGCTAGTTTATATAAAAATAATCTTTTTTGCTCCTCAGCTTTGGAAGAAATATTTTGCTCTGATAATGCTTTATCTCCCATATGCGATAACTCTAATGATGCTTCTGATATTTTAAATCCACCTGCTGAAAGTATTTCATATAAAATACCTATGAAAATTATTGAACGTGTTATGGATAACCGCTATGAAGGGGATGGAATTGTCCATCCTGGAGATCATTTACTGTTTTTGCATGAATTATGCGGGTTATTCAAGTGTGCAGGTATCTCTATGGATGAAGTGAAGAAGAAATTATTCTCTATGTCGTTGTCTGGTAAAGCGGCACATTGGTATAAACTGCTGAAGGATGGGCATTCTCTTGATTGGAAGGATATTGTGCCTCTATTTTATTCTAAATTCTATCCTCCAAGTGAAATTCACAAAGACCGAAACCGCATATATAATTTCTGGCCTCATGATGGAGAGAGTATTGCCCAAGCATGGGAGAGATTGAAGTCTTTAATGCTCAAATGCCCCAATCATGAGCTTCCTGGTAATATCATCATTGATAATTTCTATGCAAGACTTTCTTTTCAGGATAAAACCTTGCTGGATACTACTTGTTCTGGATCATTTACACGCAATGAAGAAGAGTTTAAAAGGGACCTTCTTGATCGGATTGAGGAGAACGCTGAAGATTGGGAGAACGACAAAGGTAGAGAGTCAGGTATAAATTATGATTATGAATGCATTGAAACTTTTATGGATATTGGTAAATTTCGAAATATGAGTGCTACCTATGGTCTTGACTCTCAAGTTGCTGCAAATCTTTATAAAGCTTTTGCCTCTCATTTTGAATTGCCTAGGAAGAATTTTGATAAGTATCATGAACCTTTTAAAGAGGCTTGCATGAAGGATGAAATTGTTGTTAATGATTGCAATAAACATGCTCAAACTCCTAAGAATGCTATTTCCTATAAGCATGTTAATTTTTGTGGAATGCATAGACCTTGTGGAATTAATCAAATCAAAGATGAATATTGTATCCATCATATTAATGAAAAAACTAGATGATCTTGGTAAAAAAGTTTGTGCCCTCTATCCTTTTATTTGTGAACTTTTCCATAGAGTGGGTCATTTTAATTTTCAATGCTCTTCCAATGATAATTTGAACCCCATGAGTGCTGCAAATTTGTATTGTGATGATGAAATTACTCCTAATCAGCATGATGAACTTACTTTATTTTTGTGGTGTGAAGAGTTATCAAGAAAAATCTCTTTGTTACATATGAGTGATCTTGATATTGATGATGTCCTGCATGGGTGTTTTTCTTATTGCATTGATAATTGCCATACAAATACTTACATACAAAATATTTTAGAAGATGACACTTTGCCAAAATATGATAGGACCGCTGTGTGTTTTGAACTTATTAATGAAAAGGAGGAATCCTCCCAAGTTTCTTCTATTGTTTCTGGAAATAAATCAGGTTATGTGGAGAAGCCTCCCTTCAAGCCTCTTCCTCCTAAAGAAGGGAACGAGGAGAAGGAAGAGAAGAAGAAGAAGAAGGGAACGAAGAAGAAGAAGAAGAAGAAGAAGGGGAATAAAGAGAAAGAGATAACGATGGGTAACCGTAAGTATGTTGCTCCTGATGATTATTATGATAATGAATCTGAATACAATGATCTTCCTATGCCCTTTACCTACATTAGTGATCATGATTTGAAAGAGCACACTACTTTTGATATTGCAAATCTCTGGGAAACTAATTCTGAAAATGATAATGTTAATAATTGCCATAGTATCAGTACTATCCATGCTTCCTCCCATAATGATATAGAAAGCTCTAAGCTTGGGGATGAGGTGTTTGAAAATCCTTTTGCTACTGATCATTATATGTTTGATACATCTCCTTCTAGTAACAATGATGGTATGGTCACAGATGAACATACTGTGAAAGATAACTATTCTATTTCTTATGATGACACTGTGCCTCCAATCTTTGATGATTATTATAAAGAATGCTATGATATAGGTTATAACTATCCTTATGAAACTTGTCATAGTTATGATTGGATTGCCAAAAATAATTCCCTTAGTATGCAACTTGTTTACCATGTTCAAATTCTTGATAATGATCCTGCTCCAATTACTATTAATGAGAAGAGTTTTTCTTATGCCAAAAATAATGATACTTTTATACATATGAACCATGATAAGAATGTTTTAAGTGATGGATATATTGTGGATTTCATCAATGATGCTACTGAAAGTTATTATGAGAGAGGGAAACATGGTTATTGATACGTCTCCGACGTATCGATAATTTCTTATGTTCCATGCTACATTATTGATGATATCTACATGTTTTATACACATTATATGTTGTATTTATGCATTTTCCGGCACTAACCTATTAACGAGATGCCGAAGAGCCGTTGTTTGTTGCTTTTGGTTTCAGAAATCCTACAAAGGAAATATTCTCGAATTGGACGAAATCAACGCCCGGGTCCTATTTTGCCACGAAGCTTCCAAGACCGAGGGGGAAAGGAAGTGGGGCCACGAGGCGCCGCCACACTAGGGCGGCGCCCAGGTCTTGGCCGCGCGGCCCTAGCGTGTGGGGCCCTCGTGTGGCCCCCCCCCCTTCCGCCTACTTAAAGCCTTCGTCGCGAAACCCCCGTGCGAGAGCCACGATACGGAAAACCTTGAGACGCCGCCGCCAATCCCATCTCGGGGATTACGGAGATCACCTCCGCACCCTGCCGGAGAGGGAATCATCTCCGGAGGACTCTTCATCGCCATGATCGCCTCGGGAGTGATGAGTGAGTAGTTCACCCCTGGACTATGGGTCCATAGCAGTAGCTAGATGGTCGTCTTCTCCTTATGTGCTTCATTGTTGGATCTTGTGAGCTGCCTAACATGATCAAGATCATCTATCTGTAATACTATATGTTGTGTTTGTCGGGATCCGATGGATAGAGAATACTATGTTATGTTAATTATCAATCTATTACCTATGTGTTGTTTATGATCTTGCATGCTCTCCGTTATTAGTAGAGGCTCTGGCCAAGTTTTTGCTCTTAACTCCAAGAGGGAGTATTTATGCTCGATAGTGGGTTCATGCCTCCATTAAATCTGGGACAGTGACAGAAAGTTCTAACGTTGTGGATGTGCTGTTGCCACTAGGGATAAAACATTGATGCTATGTCTAAGGATGTAGTTATTGATTACATTACGCACCATACTTAATGCAATTGTCTGTTGTTTGCAACTTAATACTGGAAGGGGTTCGGATGATAACTTGAAGGTGGACTTTTTAGGCATAGATGCATGCTGGATAGCGGTCTATGTACTTTGTCGTAATGCCCAATTGAATCTCACTATATTTATCATATCATGTATGTGCATTGTTATGCCCTCTCTATTTGTCAATTGCCCGACTGTAATTTGTTCACCCAACATGCTTTTATCTTATGGGAGAGACACCTCTAGTGAACTGTGGACCCCGGTCCTATTCTTTACATCGCATACAATCTCTGCAATTTGTTCTTTTCTTTCAAACAATCATCTTCCACACAATACGGTTAATCCTTTGTTACAGCAAGCCGGTGAGATTGACAACCTCACTGTTTCGTTGGGGCAAAGTACTTTGGTTGTGTTGTGCGGGTTCCACGTTGGCGCGGAATCCCTGGTGTTGCGCCGCACTACATCCCGCCGCCATCAACCTTCAACGTGCTTCTTGGCTCCTCCTGGTTCGATAAACCTTGGTTTCTTTATGAGGGAAAACTTGCTGCTGTGCGCATCATACCTTCCTCTTGGGGTTCCCAACGAACGTGTGAGTTACACACCATCAAGCATATTTTCTGGCGCCGTTGCTGGGGAGATCAAGACACGCTGCAAGGGGAGTCTCCACTTCCCAATATCTTTACTTTGTTTTTGTCTTGCTTTATTTTATTTTACTACTTTGTTTGCTGCACTTAAACAAAAACACACAAAAAATAGTTGCTAGCTTTACTTTATTTACTACCTTGTTCTCTATATCAAAAACACAAAAAAATAGTTACTTATATTTGCTTACTTATTTCAACATGTTTCCTTTTAATTTTACCGTAAAAGACATACCGGTAGGACGTGGGTCTATAGTTGGGAGAAATAATATAGAAGAATTTTTCAATCATGTTAGTACCGTTGAAAATTTTGAAGATAGACACTTGGTAGAACTTGCTCCTACTTATGAAATTGCTGCTGCTGCTTTAGTTCGCATGTTGGAAACTAAATTTGTTAATCTCAATCCTATAATCCAACACATGTTTCTTACACTCGGTGATATGGAAGAAGGGGAAAAGAAAGATTTTGTTTTAGAAACCCTTCTTAGAGAATTTGGTAGTATAGCAAGAGAGGCTAGAAAGGTCTTTATTAAATATAAGATGCTTGGTTCTTGCACCAATTTTGTTAGTATCCTTGAAAAGATGGACATGGAGAGAGTAAGGTACACTAATAATATTAATGATGGTGGGGAGATCAAAGCACCAATACCATGTAAGCTCCTAGCGATGAATGAAGCGCTAGAAAATAACTATGCTTGGCTTGTTCCTGAAAATTTGTTTGATGAGAGTAGCAAGCCCAAGACTAATGAAAAGGGAGCCGCTGAAACTTATGTATCCAATATACTATGCATGGTTGAGAAAACTCCAAACCCCGCAGAAGATGCATCATCTTTTGATAATACTTGATTCACACTTTCTGCGCCTAGCTGAAAGGCGTTAAAGAAAAGCGCTTATGGGAGACAACCCATGTTTTTACTACACTACTTTGTTTTATATTTGAGTCTTGGAAGTTGTTTAATACTGTAGCAACCTCTCCTTATCTTAGTTTTGTGTTTTTTTGTGCCAAGTAAAGTCTTTGATAGTAAGGTTCATACTAGATTTGGATTACTGCGCAGTTACAGATTTCTTTGCTGTCACGAATTTCGACCTGCCTCTCTGTAGGTAGCTCAGAAAAATATGCCAATTTACGTGCGTGATCCTCAGATATGTACGCAACTTTCATTCAATTTTGGCATTTTCATTTGAGCAAGTCTGGTGCCACTTTAAAATTCGTCTTTACGAACTGTTCTGTTTTGACAGATTCTGCCTTTTATTTCGCATTGCCTCTTTGGCTATGTTGGATGAATTTCTTTGATCCATTAATGTCCAGTAGCTTTATGCAATGTTCAGAAGTGTTAAGAATGATTATGTCACCTCTGAACATGTTAATTTTTATTGTGCACTAACCCTCTAATGAGTTGTTTTGAAGTTTGGTGTGAAGGAAGTTTTCAAGGGTCAAGAGAGGAGTATGATATACTATGATCAAGAGGAGTGAAAGCTCTAAGCTTGGGGATGCCCCGTGGTTCACCCTGCATATTTTAAGAAGACTCAAGCGTCTAAGCTTGGGGATGCCCAAGGCATCCCCTTCTTCATCGACAACATCATCAGGTTCCTCCCCTGAAACTATATTTTTATTCAGTCACATCTTATGTACTTTGCTTGGAGCGTCTGTTTGTTTTCGTTTTTGTTTTTGTTTGAATAAAATGGATCCTAGCATTCACCGTGTGGGAGAGAGACACGCTCCGCTGTTGCATATGGACAAATATGTCCTTAGGCTTTACTCATAGTATTCATGGCGAAGGTTGAATCTTCTTCGTTAAATTGTTATATGGTTGGAATTGGGAAATGCTACATGTAGTAATTCTAAAATGTCTTGGATAATGTGATACTTGGCAATTGTTGTGCTCATGTTTAAGCTCTTGCATCATATACTTTGCACCCATTAATGAAGAAATACATAGAGCTTGCTAAAATTTGGTTTGCATATTTGGTCTCTCTAAAGTCTAGATAATTTCTAGTATTGAGTTTTGAACAACAAGGAAGACGGTGTAGAGTCTTATAATGTTTATAATATGTCTTTTATGTGAGTTTTGCTGCACCGGTTCATCCTTGTGTTTGTTTCAAATAACCTTGCTAGCCTAAACCTTGTATCGAGAGGGAATACTTCTCATGCATCCAAATCCTTGAGCCAACCACTATGCCATTTGTGTCCACCATACCTACCTACTACATGGTATTTCTCCGCCATTCCAAAGTAAATTGCTTGAGTGCTACCTTTAAAATTTCCATCATTCGCCTTTACAATATATAGCTCATGGGACAAAATAGCCTTAAAAACTATTGTGGTATTGAATATGTACTTATGCACTTTATCTCTTATTAAGTTGCTTGTTGTGCGATAACCATGCTTCTGGGGACGCCATCAACTCTTTGTTGAATATCATGTGAGTTGCTATGCATGTCCGTCTTGTCTAAAGTAAGAGAGATCTACCACTTTAATGGTTAGAGCATGCATATTGTTAGAGAAGAACATTGGGCCGCTAACTAAAGCCATGAATCATGGTGGAAGTTTCAGTTTTGGACATATATCCTCAATCTCATATGAGAACACTAATTGTTGCTACATGCTTATGCATTAAAGAGGAGTCCATTATCTGTTGTCCATGTTGTCCCGGTATGGATGTCTAAGTTGAGAATAATCAAAAGCGAGAAATCCAAAATGCGAGCTTTCTCCTTAGACCTTTGTACAGGCGGCATGGAGGTACCCCTTTGTGACACTTGGTTAAAACATGTGTATTGCGATGATCCGGTAGTCCAAGCTAATTAGGACAAGGTGCGGGCACTATTAGTACACTATGCATGAGGCTTGCAACTTGTAAGATATAATTTACATAACTCATATGCTTTATTACTACCGTTGACAAAATTGTTTCATGTTTTCAAAATAAAAGCTCTAGCACAAATATAGAAATCGATGCTTTCCTCTTTGAAGGACCTTTCTTTTACTTTTATGTTGAGTCAGTTCACCTATTTCTCTCCACCTCAAGAAGCAAACACTTGTGTGAACTGCATTGATTCCTACATACTTGCATATTGCACTTGTTATATTACTTTACATTGACACTATCCATGAGATATACATGTTATAAGTTGAAAGCAACCGCTGAAACTTAATCTTCCTTTATGTTGCTTCAATACCTTTACTTTGATTTATTGCTTTATGAGTTAACTCTTATGCAAGACTTATTGATGCTTGTCTTGAAGTACTATTCATGAAAAGTCTTTGCTTTATGATTCATTTGTTTACTCATGTCATTACCATTGTTTTGATCGCTGCATTCATTACATATGCTTACAATAGTATGATCAAAGTTATGATGGCATGTCACTCAAATTATCTTTGTTATCGTTTACCTGCTCGGGACGAGCAGAACAAAGCTTGGGGATGCTGATACGTCTCCAACGTATCGATAATTTCTTATGTTCCATGCTACATTATTGATGATATCTACATGTTTTATACACATTATATGTCGTATTTATGCATTTTCCGGCACTAACCTATTAACGAGATGCCGAAGAGCCAGTTCTGTTTTCTGCTGTTTTTGGTTTCAGAAATCCTACAAAGGAAATATTCTCGGAATTGGACGAAATCAACGCCCGGGGTCCTATTTTGCCACGAAGCTTCCAGAAGACCGAGGGGAAAGGAAGTGGGGCCACGGGGCGCCGCCACACTAGGGCGGCGCGGCCAGTCTTGGCCACACGGCCCTAGCGTGTGGGGCCCTCGTGTGGCCCCCCAGCGTTGCCCTTCCGCCTACTTAAAGCCTCCGTCGCGAAACCCCCGGTACCGAGAGCCACGATACGGAAAACCTTCCGAGACGCCGCCGCCGCCAATCCCATCTCGGGGATTCAGGAGATCACCTCCGGCACCCTGCCGGAGAGGGGAATCATCTCCCGGAGGACTCTTCATCGCCATGATCGCCTCCGGAGTGATGAGTGAGTAGTTCACCCCTGGACTATGGGTCCATAGCAGTAGCTAGATGGTCGTCTTCTCCTTATGTGCTTCATTGTTGGATCTTGTGAGCTGCCTAACATGATCAAGATCATCTATCTGTAATACTATATGTTGTGTTTGTCGGGATCCGATGGATAGAGAATACTATGTTATGTTAATTATCAATCTATTACCTATGTGTTGTTTATGATCTTGCATGCTCTCCGTTATTAGTAGAGGCTCTGGCCAAGTTTTTGCTCTTAACTCCAAGAGGGAGTATTTATGCTCGATAGTGGGTTCATGCCTCCATTAAATCTGGGACAGAGAAAGTTCTAAGGTTGTGGATGTGTTTTTGCCACTAGGGATAAAACATTGATGCTATGTTTAAGGATGTAGTTATTGATTACATTACGCACCATACTTAATGCAATTTTCTGTTGTTTGCAACTTAATACTGGAAGGGGTTCGGATGATAACCTGAAGGTGGACTTTTTAGGCATAGATGCATGCTGGATAGCGGTCTATGTACTTTGTCGTAATGCCCAATTGAATCTCACTATATTTATCATATCATGTATGTGCATTGTTATGCCCTCTCTATTTGTCAATTGCCCGACTGTAATTTGTTCACCCAACATGCTTTTATCTTATGGGAGAGACACCTCTAGTGAACTGTGGACCCCGGTCCTATTCTTTACATCGCATACAATCTACTGCAATTGTTCTTTACTTCGCAAACAATCATCTTCCACACAATACGGTTAATCCTTTGTTACAGCAAGCCGGTGAGATTGACAACCTCACTGTTTCGTTGGGGCAAAGTACTTTGGTTGTGTTGTGCAGGTTCCACGTTGGCGCCGGAATCCCTGGTGTTGCGCCGCACTACATCCCGCCGCCATCAACCTTCAACGTGCTTCTTGGCTCCTCCTAGTTCGATAAACCTTGGTTTCTTTCTGAGGGAAAACTTGCTGCTGTGCGCATCATACCTTCCTCTTGGGGTTCCCAACGAACGTGTGAGTTACACGCCATCATATGCATCTTAATAATATTAAGTTTCCCCTCTTTATGTTGAGAATTTTGAAGTTGCGCTTGTATTGCCTTCTTATGCTTGTCACTTTGTTCTTCATGAATTTATTTGTGTATAAGATTCCTTTTCATAGGAAGTGGGTTAGACTTAAATATGTTTTGAACTTGCTTTTTGATGCTCTCTTTTGCTTCAACTCTCATCCTTGTGCGAGCATCGTTAAAATTGCTGAGCCCATCTTAATGGCTATAAAGAAAGAACTTCTTGGGAGATAACCCATGTCTTTATTTTGCTACTGTTTTGTTGTGTCTTGGAAGTTGTTACTACTGTAGCAACCTCTCCTTATCTTTATTTTATTGCATTGTTGTGCCAAGTAAAGTCTTTGATAGTAAAGTCAATACTAGATTTGGATTACTGCGCAGAAACAAATTTCTTGCTGTCACGAATTTGGGCAGGGTTCTCTGTAGGTAACTCAGAAAAATCTGCCAATTTACGTGCGTGATCCTCAGATATTTACGCAACTTTCATTCAATTTGAGCATTTTCATCTGAGCAAGTCTGGTGCCTCTAAAAATTCGTCTTTACGGACTGTTCTGTTTTGACAGATTCTGCCTTTTATTTCGCATTGCCTCTTTTGCTGTGTTGGATGGATTTCTTTGTTCCATTAACTTCCAGTAGCTTTGGGCAATGTCCAGAAGTGTTAAGAATGATTGTGTCACCTCTGAACATGTGAATTTTTGATTATGCACTAACCCTCTAATGAGTTTGTTTTGAGTTTGGTGTGGAGGAAGTTTTCAAGGGTGAAGAGAGGAGGATGATATACTATGATCAGGAAGAGTGAAAAGTCTAAGCTTGGGGATTCCCCCGTGGTTCATCCCTGCATATTTCAAGAAGACTCAAGCATCTAAGCTTGGGGATGCCCAAGGCATCCCCTTCTTCATCGACAACTTACCAGGTCACCTCTAGTGAAACTATATTTTTATTCCGTCACATCTTATGTACTTTACTTGGAGCGTCTGTGTGCTTTTATTTTTGTTTTGTGTTTGAATAAGATATGATCCATCATGCTTGTGTGGGAGAGAGACACGCTCCGCTTTTTCATATGAACATTGGTGTTCTTAGTTCTATCTTTAATGTTCATGGCGGAGTTGAAAACCGCTTCGTTAATTGCTATTTGGTTGAAAACAGAAAATGCTTCATGTGGTAAATGGTATAATGTCTTGAATAATGTGATACTTGGCAATTGTTGTGCTCATATAGATCATGTTTAAGCTCTTGCATCATGTACCTTGTACCCATTAATGAATAACTACATAGAGCTTGTTAAAATTTGGTTTGCATGATTGTTCTCTAGAGTCTAGATATTTTCTAGTTAAGGTGTTTGAACAACAAGGAGACAATGTAAAGTCTTATAATAGTTACAATATGTTCATATGTGAGCTTTGCTGCACCTTTTATACTTGAGTTTGCTTCAAACAACCTTGCTAGCCTAGCCTTGTATTGAGAGGAATTCTTCTCGTGCATCCAAATCCTTGAGCCAAATACTATGCCACTTGTGTCCACCATACCTACCGACTACATGGTATTTCTCCGCCATTCCAAAGTACGTTACTTGAGTGCTACCTTTAAAATTCTATCCTTTGTCTTTGCAATATATAGCCCATGGGAAAATAGCCTTAAAAACTATTGTGGTGAAGAATATGTACTTATGTGTCTTATTTCTTATAAGTTGCTTGTTGAGCGATAACCATGTTTCTGGGGACGCCATCAACTTTTACACCTTTGTTGAATATCATGTGAGTTGCTATGCATGTTCGTCTTGTCTGAAGTAAGGGAGATTTTCATGATCAAATGGTTTGAGTATGCATAATTGTAGGATAACGTAGCATAGAAAACAAAAAATTTCCTACCGCGAACACGAAATCCAAGCCAAGATGCAATCTAGAAGACGGTAGCAACGAGGGGATTGTCGAGTCTCACCCTTGAAGAGATTCCAAAGCCTACAAGATGAGGCTCTTGTTGCTGCGGTAGACGTTCACTTGCCGCTTGCAAAAGCGCGTAGAAGATCTTGATCACGGCGCCACGAACGGGCAGCACCTCCGTACTCGGTCACACGTTCGGTTGTTGATGAAGACGACGTCCACCTCCCCGTTCCAGCGGGCAGCGGAAGTAGTAGCTCCTCTTGAATCCGACAACACGACGGCGTGGTGTCGGTGGCGGTGGAGAATCCCGGCGGAGCTTCGCTAAGCGTGTGGGGAAGAAGGAGGAGTGGGGCGGCTAGGGTTTGGGGAGAGGGGCGCCGGCCATCTAGGGGTGCGGCCACCTTGTGGTCTTTGGGTGGCCGGCCCCCTCCCCTTGGCCCCTCATTATATAGGTGGAAGCCCCAAGTGTTGGACTACAAGTCTCCGAATAAGACCCGAACCCAAAACCTTCCATGTGATAGGGAAACCTACCCAAGGTGGGAATCCCACTTGAGGTGGGATTCCCCCCTTCCATGTGGGGGGTGGCCGGCCCCCATAGGGGAGTCCACTTGGGACTCCTCCCCCTTAGGGTTGGCCGGCCATGGGAGGTGGAGTCCCTCCGGGACTCCGCCTTCCTTAGTGGTTTCTTCCGGACTTTTCTAGAACCTTCTAGAACCTTCCATAGAACCTTCCGGATCATTTTAAATCACATAAAATGACTTCCTATATATGAATCTTATTCTCCGGACCATTCCGGAACTCCTCGTGATGTCCGGGATCTCATCCGGGACTTCGAACAAATATTCGAACTCCATTCCATATTCAAGTTCTACCATTTCATCATCCAACTTTAAGTGTGTCACCCTACGGTTCGCGAACTATGCGGACATGGTTGAGTACTCACTCCGACCAATAACCAATAGCGGGATCTGGAGATCCATAATGGCTCCCACATATTCAACGATGACTTAGTGATCGAATGAACCATTCACATACGATACCAATTCCCTTTGTCACGCGATATTTTACTTGTCCGAGGTTTGATCATCGGTATCACTCTATACCTTGTTCAACCTCGTCTCCTGACAAGTACTCTTTACTCGTACCGTGGTATGTGGTCTCTTATGAACTTATTCATATGCTTGCAAGACATTAGACGATATTCCACCGAGAGGGCCCAGAGTATATCTATCCGTCATCGGGATGGACAAATCCCACTGTTGATCCATATGCCTCAACTCATACTTTCCGGATACTTAATCCCACCTTTATAACCACCCATTTACGCAGTGGCGTTTGATGTAATCAAAGTACCTTTCCGGCATAAGTGATTTACATGATCTCATGGTCATAAGGACTAGGTAACTATGTATCGAAAGCTTATAGCAAATAACTTAATGACGTGATCTTATGCTACGCTTAATTGGGTGTGTCCATTACATCATTCATATAATGATATAACCTTGTCATTAATAACATCCAATGTTCATGATTATGAAACTAATCATCTATTAATCAACAAGCTAGTTAAGAGGCTTACTAGGGACTCATTTGTTTGTTTACATAACACACATGTATCAATGTTTCGGTTAATACAATTTTAGCATGGTATATAAATATTTATCATAAACATAAAGATATATAATAACCACTTTTATTATTGCCTCTTGGGTATATCTCCAACAGTCTCCCACTTGCACTAGAGTCAATAATCTAGATTACATTGTAAGGTACCTAACACCCATGGCATTCTGGTGTTGGTCATGCTTTGCCCTAGGGAGAGCTTTAGTCAACGGATCTGCTACATTCAGATCTGTGTGTACTTTGCAAATCTTTACTTCTCCATCTTCGATGTACTCGCGAATCGAATGATAACGTAGCTTGATATGCTTCAGCCTCTTGTGTGACCTTGGTTCTTGTGCATTGGCGATGGCACCCATGTTGTCACAATAGATGACTAGTGGGTCCAATGCACTAGGAACCACACCGAGCTCTACAATGAACCTCTTCATCCATACCGCTTCTGATGAAGCCTCTGAAGCCGCTATGTACTCCGATTCTGTTGAGGATTTCGCCACCGTGCACTGCTTCGAGCTTGCCCAGCTTACTGCAGCACCATTCAATATAAACACGTACCCAGACTATGACTTAGAGTCATCAGGATCAGTGTTCCAACTTGCATCGGTGTAACTTGTTACAACGAGCTCTTGGTCACCTCCATAACAAAGAAACATATCCTTAGTTCTTTTCAAGTACTTTAGGATATTCTTGACCGCTGTCCAGTGTTCCATTCCTGGATCACTTTGATATCTGCTAGTCAAACTAACAACATGTGCTATATCCGGTCTTGTACATAGCATGGCATACATGATAGAGCCTACTGCCGAGGCATAGGGGATTTGACTCATCCTTTCTCTTTCTTCTGCCGTAGCCGGACCTTGAGTCTTACTCAAGACCTTGCCTGGTAACATAGGTAAGAATCCTTTCTTACTTTCGTCCATTCTAAACTTCTTTAGAATCTTGTCCAGGTATGTACTCTGTGATAGCCCTATTAGACGTCTTGATCTATCTCTATAAATCTTGATGCCTAATATATATGATGCTTCACCAAGGTCTTTCATTGAAAAACTATTATTCAAATAACCTTTTACACTGCTTAATAGTTCTATATCATTCCCAATCAATAATATGTCATCTACATATAATATCAGGAACGCTACAGAGCTCCCACTCACTTTCTTGTAAATACAGGCCTCTCCATGACACTGTATAAACCCGAAGTCTTTGATCACCTTATCAAAGCGTCGGTTCCAACTTCTCGATGCTTGCTTCAGTCCATAGATTGAACGCTGAAGCTTGCATACTTTGTCAGCATTTTTAGGATCGACAAAACCTTTGGGTTGTACCATATACAACTCTTCCTCAATGTCTCCATTAAGGAACGCCGTTTTGACATCCATCTGCCAAATCTCATAATCAAAAAATGCAGCTATTGCTAACAAAATCCTCACAGATTTTAGCTTCGCTACAGGTGAGAAAGTCTCATCGTAGTCAACACCTTGAATTTGTCGGAAACCCTTTGCGACAAGTCGAGCTTTATAGACAGTAATATTACCATCAGCATCTGTTTTTCTCTTGAAGATCCATTTATTCTCGACAGCCTTGCGGCTATCAGGTAAGTCTACCAAAGTCCATACTTTGTTATCATACATGGATCCCATTTCGGATTTCATGGCTTCTTGCCATTTGTTGGAATCTGGGCTCATCATCGCTTCTTCATATGTCGCAGGGTCTTCATCATTGTTATCCACAATCATGACATTTAGACAAGGATCATACCAATCAGGAGTGGCACGTTCCCTTGTCGATCTGCGAGGTTCAGTAGCTATCTCATTTGAAGTTTCATGATCATTATCATTTGTTTCATCTGTTGTCGGTGTAGGCGGCACAGGAACATCTTCCGGTACTGCGCTACTCTGATCAACGAGCAAAGATTCTTCAATCTCATCGAGTTCTACTTTTCTTCCAGTCACTTCTTTAGTGAGAAATTCTTTCTCAAGAAAGGTTCCGTTCTTAGCAACAAAGATCTTGCCTTCGGATCTGTGATAGAAAGTGTACCCTATAGTTTCCTTAGGGTATCCTATGAAGACGCATTTCTCCGCTTTGGGTTCTAGCTTGTCCGGTTGTAACTTTTTTACATAGGCTTCGCAACCCCAAACTTTAAGGAACGACAGCTTAGGTTTCTTATTAAACCATAATTCATACGGTGTCGTTTCAACGGATTTTGATGGTGCTCTATTTAAAGTGAATGCGGCTGTCTCTAATGCATAACTCCAAAATGATAACGGCAAATCAGTAAGAGACATCATAGAACGAACCATATCTAAGAGAGTTCGATTACGACGTTCGGACACACCGTTTCGTTGTGGTGTTCCCGGCGGTGTCAATTGTGAAAGTATTCCGCATTTCTTTAAATGCATGCCAAACTCATAACTCAGATATTCACCTCCGCGATCAGATCGTAGAAATTTAATCTTCTTGTTACGTTGATTTTCTACTTCACTTTGGAATTCCTTAAACTTCTCAAAAGTTTCGGATTTATGTTTCATGAAATAGATATACCCATATCTACTCAGATCATCTGTGAAGGTTAGAACATAACGATAACCACCGCGCGATGCTACACTCATTGGTCCGCACACATCGGTATGTATGATTTCCAATAAGTCAGTAGCTCGCTCCATAATACCAGAGAATGGAGTCTTAGTCATTTTTCCCATTAGACATGCTTCGCATCTATCAAGTGACTCAAAGTCAAGTGATTCAAGTAATCCATCGGTATGGAGTTTCTTCATGCGTTTCACTCCAATATGACCAAGACGACAGTGCCACATATAAGTAGAATTATCATTCAATTTAATTCGCTTAGCATCAATGTTATGTATATGTGTATCACTACTATCGAGATCTAACAGAAATAAGCCATTCTTTTCAGGTGCTCGACCATAAAAGATATTATTCATAAAAATAGAACAACCATTATTCTCAGACTTGAATGAATAACCGTCTTGCATTAAACAAGATCCAGATATAATGTTCATGCTCAACGCGGGTACAAAATAACAATTATTGAGGCTTAAAACTAATCCCGAAGGTAGATGTAGAGGAAGTGTGCCGACAGCGATCACATCGACTTTGGATCCATTTCCAACGCGCATGGTCACTTCATCCTTTAGTAGTCTTCGTTTATTCTTTAGTTCCTGTTTCGAGTTACAAATATGAGCAACCGAACCAGTATCAAATACCCAGGTACTAGTACGAGAACCAGTAAGATAAACATCTATAACATGTATATCATATATACCTTCTTTCTTCTTCTTGACAATTCCAGATGTCCCTTCTCCTTGCAGTAATAGCACTCAGCATCAGGCTTAGGGCCAGTCTTAGGTTTCACAGGAGGCGTGGCAGCTTTCTTGCCACTCTTCTTGTTCTTGCCTTTAGACTTGCCCTGTTTCTTGAAACTGGTGGTCTTGTTGACCATCAACACTTGGTGCTCTTTCTTGATCTCAATCTCAGCAGATTTCAGCATGGAGAAGAGTTCAGGTAACTCTTTGTTCATGTTCTGCATATTGTAGTTCATCACAAAGTTCTTGTAACTAGGTGGTAGTGATTGAAGGACACGATTAATCCCTAGTCTGTTAGGAATCACTATTCCCAAGTCACTGAGTTTCTTCGCATGCCCGGTCATGGCGAGCATGTGCTCACTAACGGAGCTGCCTTCTTCCATCATGCAGCTGAAGAAGTGTTTCGATGCTTCATAGCATTCCACGGCCGCATGAGTCTCAAAGATAGTTTTCAACTCATTGACTAACTCATGTGGATCGTGGTGCTCAAAACGTTTTTGAAGATCGGCTTCCAGACTGCACAGGATGGCACACTGAACTTGAGAGTACCGAGTTTTCCGAGTCGCGTAAACATTCTTTACTTCATCGGTTTCAGTTTCTGCAGGAGGGTCACCTAGCGGTGCATCAAGCACATATTGCAGATTTCCGCCATTGAGGAAGATCCTCACATGACGGAACCAGTCGGTGAAGTTGCTACCGTTGCTCTTAAGCTTTTCTTTCTCTAGGAACTGGTTAAAATTGATTGGGGACGCCATATCTACAACATATTTGCAATAGTTTAGACTAATGTTTATGACAAATTGAGTTCAAATTTTAATTCAACATAATTAAAAACTAGGTGAACTCCCACTCAAAACAATATCCCTCGCATTGTCTTAGTGATTACACGAACCAAATCCACCACACCAAGTCCGATCATCACGAGACAAGATGTAACTTCAATGGCGAACACTCAAAGTGTTCATCATATAGATCATATGATTCATGCTCTACCTTTCGGTATCACGTGTTCCGAGACCATGTCTGTACATGCTAGGCTCGTCAAGGCCACCTTAGTATCCGCATGTGCAAAACTGTCTTGCACCCGTTGTATGCACTTGTTGAATCTATCACACCCGATCATCACGAGATGCTTCGAAACGACAAGTCTTGGCAACGGTGCTACTAAGGATGAACACTTTATTATCTTGATATTTTAGTGAGAGGGATCATCTTATAATGCTACCGTCGCGATCTAAGCAAAATAAGATGCATAAAAGGATTAACATCACATGCAGTTCATATGTGATATGATATGGCCCTTTTGTCTTTGCGCCTTTGATCTTCATCTCCAAAGCACGGACATGATCTCCATCATCAACGGGCATGATCTCCATCATCGTCGGCGAAGCACCAAGGTCAATGGCGCCGTCTTCATGATTGTCCTCCATGTAGCAACTATTACAACTACTTTGAAAAACTACTCAACATGAAATTTAAAGACAACCATAAGGCTCCTGCCGGTTGCCACAATACAATAATGATCATCTCATACATAGTCATCATCACATTATGGCCATATCACATCACCAAACCCTGCAAAAACAAGTTAGACGTTCTCTAATTTGGTTTGCATATTTTACGTGGTTTAGGGTTTTCGAGTAAGATCCAATCTACCTACGAACATGAACCACAACGGTGATACTAGTGTTGTCAATAAAAGAGTAAATTGAATCTTCACTATAGTAGGAGAGACAGACACCCGCAAAGCCACTTATTCAATACAAGTTGCATGTCGAGCGTGGAGCAAATCTCATGAACGCGGTCATGTAAAGTTAGCCCGAGCCGCTTCATCCCACTATGCCACAAAGATGCAAAGTACTCAAACTAAAGATAACAAAAGCATCAACGCCCACAAAACCATTGTGTTCTACTTGTGCAACCATCTATGCATAGACACGGCTCTGATACCACTGTAGGATAACGTAGCATAGAAAACAAAAAATTCCTACCGCGAACACGAAATCCAAGCCAAGATGCAATCTAGAAGACGGTAGCAACGAGGGGATTGTCGAGTCTCACCCTTGAAGAGATTCCAAAGCCTACAAGATGAGGCTCTTGTTGCTGCGGTAGACGTTCACTTGCCGCTTGCAAAAGCGCGTAGAAGATCTTGATCACGGTGCCACGAACGGGCAGCACCTCCGTACTCGGTCACACGTTCGGTTGTTGATGAAGACGACGTCCACCTCCCCGTTCCAGGCAGCGGAAGTAGTAGCTCCTCTTGAATCCGACAGCACGACGGCATGGTGTCGGTGGCGGAGAATCCCGCGGAGCTTCGCTAAGCGTGCGGGAAGAAGGAGGAGTGGGGTGGCTAGGGTTTGGGGAGAGGGGGCGCCGGCCATCTAGGGGTGCGGCCACCTTGTGGTCTTTGGGTGGCCGGCCCCCTCCCCTTGGCCCCTCATTATATAGGTGGAAGCCCCAAGTGTTGGACTACAAGTCTCCGAATAAGACCCGAACCCAAAACCTTCCATGTGATAGGGAAACCTACCCAAGGTGGGAATCCCACTTGAGGTGGGATTCCCCCTTCCATGTGGGGGGTGGCCGGCCCCCATAGGGGAGTCCACTTGGGACTCCTCCCCCTTAGGGTTGGCCGGCCATGGGAGGTGGAGTCCCTCCGGGACTCCGCCTTCCTTAGTGGTTTCTTCCGGACTTTTCTAGAACCTTCTAGAACCTTCCATAGAACCTTCCGGATCATTTTAAATCACATAAAATGACTTCCTATATATGAATCTTATTCTCCGGACCATTCCGGAACTCCTCGTGATGTCCGGGATCTCATCCGGGACTTCGAACAAATATTCGAACTCCATTCCATATTCAAGTTCTACCATTTCAACATCCAACTTTAAGTGTGTCACCCTACGGTTCGCGAACTATGCGGACATGGTTGAGTACTCACTCCGACCAATAACCAATAGCGGGATCTGGAGATCCATAATGGCTCCCACATATTCAACGATGACTTAGTGATTGAATGAACCATTCACATACGATACCAATTCCCTTTGTCACGCGATATTTTACTTGTCCGAGGTTTGATCATCGGTATCACTCTATACCTTGTTCAACCTCGTCTCCTGACAAGTACTCTTTACTCGTACCGTGGTATGTGGTCTCTTATGAACTTATTCATATGCTTGCAAGACATTAGACGACATTCCACCGAGAGGGCCCAGAGTATATCTATCCGTCATCGGGATGGACAAATCCCACTGTTGATCCATATGCCTCAACTCATACTTTCCGGTACTTAATCCCACCTTTATAACCACCCATTTATGCAGTGGCGTTTGATGTAATCAAAGTACCTTTCCGGCATAAGTGATTTACATGATCTCATGGTCATAAGGACTAGGTAACTATGTATCGAAAGCTTATAGCAAATAACTTAATGACGTGATCTTATGCTACGCTTAATTGGGTGTGTCCATTACATCATTCATATAATGATATAACCTTGTCATTAATAACATCCAATGTTCATGATTATGAAACTAATCATCTATTAATCAACAAGCTAGTTAAGAGGCTTACTAGGGACTCATTTGTTTGTTTACATAACACACATGTATCAATGTTTCGGTTAATACAATTTTAGCATGGTATATAAACATTTATCATAAACATAAAGATATATAATAACCACTTTTATTATTGCCTCTTGGGCATATCTCCAACAATAATGTTAGAGAAGAACATTGGGCCGCTAACTAAAGCCATGATTCATGGTGGAAGTTTTAGTTTGGACAACTAATCCTCAATCTCTTATGAGAATATTAACTGTTGTTGAATGCTTATGCATTAAAGAGGAGTCCATTATCTGTTGTCTATGTTGTCCCGTTATGGATGTCTAAGTTGATAATAATCAAAAGCGAGAAATCCAATGCGAGCTTTCTCCTTAGACCTTTGTACAGGCGGCATAGAGGTACCCCTTTGTGACACTTGGTTGAAACATATGCTATGCAATGATAATCCGTGTTAATCCAAGCTAATTAGGACAAGGTGCGAGCACTATTGGTATACTATGCATGAGGCTTGCAACTTATAAGATATCTTATACATAACACATATGCTTTATTACTACCGTTGACAAAATTGTTTCTTGTTTTCAAATGAAAAGCTCTAGCACAAATATAGTAATCCATGCTTCCCTCTGCGAAGGGCCATTCTTCTACTTTATTGTTGAGTCAGTTTACCTATTCTTCCTATCCCAGAAGCAAACACTTGTATCAACTCTGTGTGCATTGATTCTTACATGTTTACCTATTGCACTTGTTATATTACTTTGTGTTGACAATTATCCATGAGATATACATGTTGAAGTTGAAAGCAACCGCTGAAACTTATATCTTCCTTTGTGTTGCTTCAATGCCTTTACTTTGAATTTATTGCTTTATGAGTAACTCTTATGCAAGTCTTATTGATGCTTGTCTTGAAAGTATTATTCATGAAAAGTCTTTGCTATATGATTCATTTGTTTACTCATTATCTTCATCATTGCTTCGAATCGCTGCATTCATCTCATATGCTTACAATAGTATGATCAAGATTATGATAGCATGTCACTTCAGAAATTATCCTTGTTATCGTTTACCTACTCGAGGGCGAGTAGGAACTAAGCTTGGGGATGCTTGATACGTCTCAAACGTATCTATAATTTCTAATGTTCCATGCTACTTTATTGATGATACTCACATGTTTTATACACATTATATGTCATATTTATGCATTTTCCGGAACTAACCTATTGACGAGATGCCGAAGGGCCAGTTGCTGTTTTCACTGTTTTTGGTTTCGAAATCCTAGCAAGGAAATATTCTCGGAATCGGACGAAATCAACGCCCATCATCTTAGAATTCCACGAAGCTTCCACACCCGAGAGCCACCAGAGGAGGGCCGGGGGCCCACACGTGGGCGGCGCGGCCAGGGCTGGGCGCGCCGCCCTAGTGTGGTGGCCCCGTCGCCCTTCCGACTCCGCCTCTTCGCCTATTTAAAGGTCCCGACCTAAATCTTCGATACGGAAAAGCCACGGTACGAGAAACCTTCCAGAGCCGCCGCCATCGTGAAGCCAAGATGCGGGGACAGAGTCTGTTCCGGCACGCCGCCGGGACGGGGAAGTGCCCCGGAAGGCATCTCCATCGACACCACCGCCATCTTCATCACCGCTGCTGTCTCCCATGAGGAGGGAGTAGTTTTCCATCGAGGCTAAGGGCTGTACCGGTAGCTATGTGGTTAATCTCTCTCTATGTACTTCAATACAATGATCTCATGAGCTGCCTTACATGATTGAGATTCATATGAGTTTTGTATCACTATTCGTCTATGTGTTACTCTAGTGATGTTATTAAAGTACTCTATTCCTCCTTCATGATGTAATGGTGACAGTGTGTGCATCATGTAGTACTTGGCGTAGGTTATGATTGTAATCTCTTGTAGATTATGAAGTTAATTATTGCTATGATAGTATTAATGTGATCTATTCCTCCTTCATAGTGTGATGGTGACAGTGTGCATGCTATGTTAGTACTTGGTGTAATTGCAATGATCTATCATGCACTCTAAGGTTATTTAAATATGAACATCGAATGTTGTGGAGCTTGTTAACTCCGGCATTGAGGTGCTCTTGTAGCCCTACACAATTAGTGGTGTTCATCATCCAACAAGAGAGTGTAGAGTGGTTTTATTATGTGATCAATGTTGAGAGTGTCCACTAGTGAAAGTATGATCCCTAGGCTTTGTTTCCAAACATCGAATCTTTGTTTATTTACTGTTCTGTTGCATGTTTACTCGCTGCCATATTTTATTCAGATTGCCATTACCACTCATATACATCCATACTACTTGTATTTCACTATCTCTTCGCCGAACTAGTGCACCTATACATCTGACAAGTGTATTAGGTGTGTTGGGGACACAAGAGACTTCTTGTATCGTGATTGCAGGGTTGCTTGAGAGGGATATCTTTGACCTCTTCCTCCCTGAGTTCGATAAACCTTGGGTGATCAACTTAAGGGAAACTTGCTGCTGTTCTACAAACCTCTGCTCTTGGAGGCCCAACACTGTCTACAAGAATAGAAGCACCCGTAGACATCAATTTACCAATAGCACACAAGCGATATGGTTCAGCAAAATCATGATCAGTAGCATACAAATCACATAGTATCTTTAATCCAGGAATTTTAACATCAAGTTGAGTTAATAGAATATTCTTCCTAGATAGAGCATCAGCAACAATATTATCTTTTCCCTTCTTATGATTAATAATGTATGGAAAAGACTCAATGAACTCAACCCACTTAGCAAGACGCCTATGCAAGTTAGATTGAGCTTTCAGATATTTTAAAGCTTCATGATCAGAATGTATGATAAATTCTTTTGGCCACAAGTAATGTTGCCAAACCTCAAGAACTCTAATTAAAGCATACAACTATTTATCATATATAGGATAGTTCAACTTAGCACTAGAAAGTTTCTCAGAAAAATATGCAATTGGGCGACCCTCTTGCATCAACACACCACCAATTCCAATACCACTAGCATCACATTCAATCTCAAATTGCTTATTAAAATCATGAAGTGCAAACAATGGTGCAGAAGTTAACAATCTCTTTAGTTCATCAAAAGCATGATCTTGGGTTGCGCCCCACTCAAATACAACACCCTTTTTAGTCAATTCATTCAAAGGTGCAACAATAGTACTAAAATTGGGCACAAATCTTCTATAAAACCCAGCAAGACCATGAAAACTTCTTACTTGACTCACATTCATGGGAGTAGGCCAATTTTGAATAGATTCAATTTTAGACACATCTACTTCTACTCCATGCTTAGAGACAACATAACCCAGAAATATGACCTTAATTATCTTTGCAAAATGTGCACTTTTCAAAATTACCATAGAGTTTATTATCACGCAACACGTGCAAAACATGTCGAATATGTATAGTATGATCAGATTCATTGCGTATGTAGATTAATATGTCATCAAAGTATACAACCACAAACTTGCCAATAAAATCACGCAAAACATGGTTCATCAGTCTCATGAAAGTGCTAGGTGCATTAGTTAAACCAAAAGGCATTACTAACCACTCATATAAACCAAATTTTGTTTTAAATGCTGTTTTCCATTCATCCCCCTCTTTCATCCTAATTTGATGATAGTCACTACGCAAATAAATTTTAGAGAAAACAGCATCACCACTCAATTCATCTAGCATATCCTCTAAACGGGGAATAGGATGACGATATCAAATAGTAATGTTGTTTATGGCTCTACAATCTACACACATGCGCCATGTACCATCTTTCTTAGGAACTAGAATAACAGGAACAACACAAGGACTAAGGCTTATGCGGATATAACCTTTATCAAGTAGCGCTTGTACTTGCTTCTGTATCTCCTTCGTCTCTTTGGGGTTCGTCCTATATGGCGCCCTATTAGGCAGCGAAGCTCCGGGGATCAAGTCAATTTGATGCTCAATACCACGCAATGGTGGCAATCCTGCTGGTACCTCCTCCGGAAACACATCGCTGAATTCCTGCAAAACACTAGAAACACCAAGAGAAATAGGGGTCATGTCGTTAGAAACCAAAATCTCGCCCTTGTACATAAGCACAAGAGGCCTAGCTGTAGGATCCTCACGAAATTCTCTCATGTCCTCTTTGGTGGCTAATAAGACTAAGGAATTCACTCTCTCACTTTTCGTTATATCACTCACGACATTACAATTCTCTCGCCTATCTACTGGAGCATCCTCCAAGTTTACTTCAACTTTTTGACGAGATTCATTGACAATTTGATGTGGTGACATAGGCTGCAAGTTGATTTTCTTTCCCTTGAACTTCAAGTGATATGTATTGGCACGGCCATTGTGTTGCATAGAACGGTCATAGAGCCATGGCCGACCCAACAATAGGTGACACACCGGCATAGGAACCACATCAAAATCAATGGAATCCTTATACGGTCCAATCTCAAACTCAACATGCACCATGTGGTTTACCTTCATCTCACCATTATCACTCAACCACTGAATATAATATGGATGTGGGTGCGGTAGATATTTCAACTTCAGCTTGGTACACAACTCCTTGCTTGCTAAATTGCGGCAACTCCCGCCATCAATAATGACCTTGCAAGCCTTGTCAGGACCAACTAAAGCCTTTGTTTGGAACAAATTGCAGCGCTGAGTAGATGCACTTGGCAACACATTAAGAGCACGCTGAGACACAACAATAGTGCGAGCTTCAGACGGATAAGCATCTACACCATCAATGTCATAGTCATCATCTTCTGGAGCATATGGATCAACATCATCTCCAGTCTCATACCCATTGTCCTCATTAATAATCATGACCTTGCGGTTAGGACAATCTCTATCGAAGTGACCCTTGCCACCACATGTTTGGCAATTCATATCGCGGTTGCGCGTTGTAGACATGCTAGAACCACTCATACTTGCAGCCGGTTCGGGCTTCTTTGTGTTGGACACATTGGAGACTGGCTTGCTAGACGGAGTAGAATAAGGTGCGGAACACGAAGATGGCGCTGGCGCCGTAGATGGGGGCGCCCTAGGCGTGTAGCGCCCAGCTCCCGTAGCACGACCTTTAATTTGCGCTTCTTCAGCCAACTGTGATTCAGCTTCTCTTGCATGATGTAGAAACTCATTCATAGTGGTGTAACTATGATGATGAATAATGCCTTTGATATCATACTTCAAACCATGTAGAAAACGTTGCATTGTCATCTCAAGTGACTCACGAACACGGCCACGCTGCATAAGCATCTCCATCTCCATGAAATAAAGTATCAACAGTCTTCACACCTTATCTCAAGAGGGTCAACTTATCATATATTGTTCGCAAATAATTAGTGGGAACGAAACGAGCTTGCATAATGGCCTTCATCTCGCGCCATGTAAGAACTGGCAACTCGTTGTCTTCTTGACGAGCACGTGTAACTCCATCCCACCAACGCAATGCATAACCATCAAATTCTGAGGAAGAAAGCTTAACCCTCCTATCTCCAGTATAATCATGTAAGCGCCATAACTTCTCAATCTCCAGCTCCCAAGTGAGGTATTCTTCAACATCAGCTCCTCCTTCAAACTTGGGTATGGAGAACTTGGGCTTACCCAAACCATTGTCTTGTTGTTGTGGAGGGACACGGCGAGCTCCGAGTTCAACAAAGCCACGACCACGGTTACCACATCCAACACCACGACCAACACCACGTGCTTCATCCTGAAGCTCAGGGTCTTCATCTTCTGGTTGCTGTTGTTGGGTGAGATTATCAACAACTATAGTTAAAACTTAAAGACTTCGCTGAATATCCGTCATTTGATCTTGCATCTTGGTGACGGTCTCATTAGTGTATCCAGCTTCCGGGAGATCTCTTGAACAGTACCCCTAAGCTCATCATCCTGAGTGCGGAATTCACGTCGCATCTCATTATGAAGAGCTTCATACTCTCTCCATGTCATCACATCAGCGACATCCTTGTTTTTCTGGTTAACAATTTTCTCATCACTAGAAGACATGGTTAGCAGGTTAGTGCACTAAATCAAAAATATATGGTGGTACTCTCACAACTCACTCAAAACTGATAAGAAAAGGAAATCTTACCGCTCCAAAGTGAATTAGTGTTGCTTACCACTTGAAGGGACACCTAGTGCACAGATGTAGCGAAGCGAATATCAAGGATATAAGAACAAATCACACGACAAAGCAGGATATATGTGAGGCTGTAGGTAGGCTACCTATTTGCACCAATAACAAGCTCTAGCACTGACCGTAGACAACAATGATACTCACACAAGGCGATAAATTTGGCAATACAACTATATGGATGAACAGGTTGCAATGCAGTAGAGAGACACTAGCAAAGCTCAACGAAACAGGCACAAGATTGCTCAACTACAAGTGCAGAAAAGTAAACTAGGCCTTCACTTGATCTTACTAGCACTTCACTTTTTTTCACTCTTTTTCTCTTTTTTTTGAATCACTTTTTCTTTTTCTCTATATTTCACGGTTACTGTAATTTTGTTTTGATTTTACGACTCTTCTCCTTGTAACACGGTCAACAGAAATTGCAAAGCACCAAAACCCTAACGAGCAGCCTGTCGAGCGGTAAAACTAGTCTCTTCTAGGGAAGTTCCTAGTCACTTTATATCGAAATGTTGTGTCTATGGTTGGAAACACACAAACTGTATGTTATGTGGACTCAGAGCAACAAAAACTGACACTAGATGGTAGCGGAGACTCAAGCCCTAACAATTATAGATGGAAGAAAAAGATACGCAAAAATAACTATGAAAAGCAACGAAAACTCAAAATTAGTGCAATCTAAGGCTATGGCAAACCCTAACCCTAATATTTTTGGCTTTTTTTTAATAGGAAACACTCACAACTCAACTATGGGGTGGATTGTGGTTGGCTTACCGAGGAAACACTGAAATCTGATACCAAGATGATAAGGGGTGGCCCGATCTTCTCAGTAAGGGTGGTGATGATGATCACGGGATGAACACAACGGAGATAACTTGATGATGAAGTGGATGATAACTTGTATGACGCAACGAGATCTCTCGATTGGTCCCTGTCGCCAATGAAACAGCTCTCAACCCTACAAGATATTCGCAACTCCACACACTTGCGCACGTAGCCGCCGACCACGAAGCGGTAAGTTGCAACGTCTAATTCCCAATGGAACAACAGATCACACAAGACTTTCGGGGGTATACACCAAATCAATGCAATATGGTGTAAGGATTCAATAGAGTTGCAAAACAATCAACTATGAATTAGGGTTTATCTTAAGTCTAAACCTAATTTGGGGGCGTCCTGGGCACTTATATAGGGGTTCAGGACGACCTGGAGTCGAAAATACACATAGAAAACCGACCCAGATCGGATCTGGTCGAGATAGACTCGGAGTCGGCCGGTCATACGGCCGGTCGACCGGGCTGGTCCGGTCGGAACCGGGCCTGGCACTGGGTGGTGACCAGGCTAAGGTTCCGGGCATACTGGATAGTGCCCGGTTGGCACAAGCGTGAAATCCGGTCGGCGCCGGTGGCGTCCGGTTGGACCGGGCTAGGGACCGGGCGCACCGGCGTGGCGGCCGGTCTGACAGGCCTGGCGCCGGTTTGGACTTCTTCTTCTTCCCTCGCGCATGCCTCCCTCTCCTCCCTCGCGCTTCCATGGGATGTATTCATGTCCATCTTCTTGGCCAGCTCCATGTTCAGCTTCACGTCCAGCTTCTTATCCAGCTGCTCCTCTCCTCCTCGTGCGATGCTTGCTCCTTCTTCATACTTGATCATACATAAGTAAAAGGACTTAGGCAGTATAAAGTTCTCGTCGATCAAAGTATCACTTAGGAACAAGTTCACCTGTTGTTTAAATAGCTTCGCACGAGCTCATGTCATTGGTCCAATCATGGCTTCATTGAACTTGAGCTTCACAGCAGCATCATCTTCATCTTGCAATGACGGAGGTAGTAGTGTAGTAGGGAAGTCCTCATCAATATTTTTCTCCAATTTTTTTTATCATACCTTCGAAATGTTTATATGTATGTAGGTATTTAATTTCAATATTTTTTAAAATCCAAAAGATATGATTTTAAAAATCAGCAGCTCTGATGCTCATGTCCCAAACACACTTTTGGCAAGATAATCGCATTCTTAGTTGTCATACCCTACAAGCATTTTTGATGGACAAGCAGTAGGGTTAAGATCGAATCCTTCGAGCAGCATTTCCCTCGATTTTTTTATGTGACTTTTTTCTATCTAATCTTACCTTTCAAGCGTGCTTGTTGGATAAGCAGGAGGCTGCAAGATCAAAATCCCGCGAGCAACAACTGGCACTCTTTTTCTCCGTGACTTCCAATATAGCGCAAATACTTGATTATTCATCTTATTTGCATTAAATTAAACTCAGACGTTTGTAGTTCATGTCTTAAAAATGTAGAAAAATTGTACTGCTATATTTTAACTTCTCATATTTAAATTAGATAATTAGTCAATACAATTTAAATTTATAAAGATGGAGGTAATTAAATCTGATATGTTGGTATGGAATTCGTCTCATGGGGATAGTTTTTATAGTAATAAGATTATTTATTTACATATACTTGGTGGAATAGCTTTGACTGCTATAAGCTTTCAAGGTTTTAAAAGTATTTTTCTAGTTTATAAAATCTAAACAACTTAAATGTATCAAAACTACTAGAAGTATTTTTTTTGGACCGTGTGTCCTGTTGGGTTCTGAAACTATGGTTCCTCTTGAAATGATTTTTAAGATAATCTTACCAAAAGTTTAAAATCTATGGGCTCTGAGAATAGTTCTTTAGTTTAATTTTTTATCTAAGACATGCACACATTACAATTCTTTAGTATCATGACATATGTTACTAGTCTAAGTTACTCCCCACTATGACCAATCTAACAGACCAATGCCACTGGCAATTGAACTTATCCGTACGATTTTCCGAATTTTTCTTCTCCTCTATTTCACGAATTTTCTCCCCTCCTTTTTTTTCAGTGTTTCATGGCCTTTTTTCTCGTTGACTCGGCCGCCAAAATATGAATTATATGTCTACAAAACCTATACCACTAGATTCATATTCAAAACAGATGTTTAGTGATATAATTTTTTTAAAACATATAGTTAATATTTTATTGATCAGAATAGCGGTCAACGTATTTCTAAAACTACATGCGCACATGTTAAACTGATCAGGAGAGGAGGATGTCATGCATTACATGAATGCAAAACAGATGTTTTGTCACATAATTAATACCAAGAGATCATATTGATACAATTGGTATATACCGTATCTTTGCATGTATAACTTAAAAAATAAATATCAAATAGATCTTGTACATAATTTTACATTAAGATTCTGGAAATCAATAAATATAAGAAAAATATGATAATACCACTACTACTACATGATAGTCTATATTGTACAGACAATATGGTATACTAATATCATATACATGATGCCGCAATAAGATACTATACATTATGACTAGTCTGTCCAACTCTCAGGTCTCGTCTCTGAGAATTCGAGTCATTAAAAGTGTTGTGCCGGTCAGGATACAAGTCGGGATACATGTCCATAAATTCAAGTGTTAGCAACCTGTAGAGATTAGGAGGCTGGTAAACTTGTTCCACCGTGAAGATATCGGGATGCTGCTGGTAAACTTGTTCTGCGGCAACAGGCGGATGTATCGGAAGCTGGCACCGGCAGCGACAGATAGGGCAACTTCCCTTCATCTCGAGCCACCGCACTTCCCGTGGAACCTGTGTCCGCATGAGGTCTCCTTCCACGGGAAGGTCTCGACCTCCTGAACCAAGCATATAGGGCATTCTTCGCCATAGGATGGTTCTTCCACCGGCTTTAGCGGCTCTGCCGCCGGCGCCCGTCTACGGTGGGATTGCAGGATTCCTGGATCTCGAGTTGTCGTGGTTCCATGTCAGAAACACACGCAACACGTACTGGTTGTGCGGGGTTAGAGCATGTCTAACAGGCCCCGTATTCCTATGCCCCGTATAACGCTCGCATTACCCCCGTATCGAAAAATTGCTAACGGAAGAGCCATTCCGTCTAGCAGATCCCGTATTTCGCCCCGTATTTTCAAAAATTAAAACCCCAGGAAGTTCATCTTCATTGATCATACTACGGATCATACATACATTACGATCATACCTACATCTATCCTACATCTATTCGTCAAGGATGACGAATGGGATGAACGCGATGGAGGCCGCCTCCTCCTGCGCCTCCCGCGCCTCGAACTCCCGGACGGCGGCGATGGCCGCCGCCTCCTCCTCTGCCTCCGCCCGAGCCTTCTCGGCGGCATCCTTCTCGGATTCGGCCACCGCACGCCGGAAGGCCGCCTCCTCCTCTGCCGCCTCCGCTTCCTCCTCGCCGGCTCGCGGATCTCCTCCGCTTCCTCCGCCGCTGGTGCTGCCGATGCTCGCCGCCCATGCCGCCTTCGACGCGCGGTCACGCTCCCAGTCGGCGAGCCACTTCTCGAAGGCTCCGCCGCTCATCGGCTTGAGGGCCGGGTCTTGTCGGTACCACCGCCCACCCGCGGCGAACTCCCGGAGCGAATCCGGCACGTACAGCGCGCCGGCGTACCGGCACGCCGCACGGCGGCGGCTCCGGCGGATCTCTTGCGGCGCCACGCTCCTCAACGGTGTCCAGCGAGCGGGATCGCGATCCGCTCGCCGGTGAGGCGATGCGGCGGCGGGCGTCCATGCCGGAGCTGGGGTGGAATGCGGCGCGGGGGAGTGAGGAATTGCTCGCCGGAGCTAACTACGGAGGCGGCGGCGCATGGCGGAGCTAGGGTTGCGAGTGAGGGTGTTAACCCCTCACTCGCACCTGCGCCCAGTATAAGTAGGGGCGACGGGGCCGATTTCCTGGGCCCCATATTCCGCCGAAATGGGCCGGCCCGAATACGGGGCCTGCTAGACGGCCCATATCGCGCCCGCCCCGTATCCCGCCGGAATTTTACGGGGTGGGCGGGTTATACGGGACCTGTTAGACATGCTCTTAGGGCGCGATCTGTAGTTCTGCTGGAATTTGAGTCGTTTGGATCTTGGAGAGGGGGTTTGGCTGGTACGTATATTTGTAGGTATATTTGTAGACAGGAAAGCCAATCGAGAGGATTCTGTCGCACTAGTAGGAGTCCTTTTCGATTTTGTATTAGGACTTAGGATCAACGAATCGGATTCTGTCGCACTAGCTAGTATACGTCGGAGTGGAAGTCAGCCGAATTCACTCGTCGCCGTGCATATATATGACATCGACATTATAGACGACAGCTTTGTCCACGTACTGTTGCAGCTGCGACGCGCTCAGACTCACGCCGTGCGCGCGCTGGCATGACCTCTGCTACGCGCTGGGCGCGGCAAGCCACCGGATCGCCCGAAACACGGCACTGCTGAGGAGGAGGTGGAGGTAGAGCAGGTTGATGCATGAAATGACGGAGATCTTCTCCCCCGTCTCCTTCCAAAAGCCGTTCAACATGTCGGCGAGGACGCTACGTGGCGCCGTAAACATTGTATTTCAGAAGCACATCTCATTTACTCGAGGGAACAAGATATTGCATCAAAATGATAGATCTCATCTACCTAGGCGCAATCTTGTTAAGCGGAATTGGCGAGGAAGCTCTCGATGTGTTTTTTGTCATCATAATGAAACTATTAAACACCTCTTCTTCCAGCCAGTTTGCGAGATCTATTTGGTCTGTCATCCAAGTAGCGTCTACCTTGTCTCCCCCCACTAGTGTGGCCAATGTCTTCGGCAATTGGCTTAATGGTATAGATTCAAGGTTTAAGTTGCTTCTTAGGGTGGGGACGCTGGCAGTTATCTGGGCGCTTTGGCTGAGTAGAAATGACAAGATTTTTAATGATATTAACTCCTCTTTGTTGCAGGTCATCTACAGATGTACAGGGGATTCGTTCGTGGTTACCTCTTCAGCGTATGGAGAACCGAGACCTATTTACGGAGGTCTGTACACGATTGGAGGCTACGGCGAGGGATACCTTTTCCCTACATGGGTGGCAGCATAATCTACGGATTGAAGCCCCACTCACACCTTAGGCGTTATATGATTCATCGTTCCGATATGTATCTCGCCTAGATATTTTAGTTTGGCATCTTTGTTTGGACTTGAGACTCAAATAACGGTTGTGTGCATCCTGGTTATGCAGAGGCTGGATGTAATTGCTTTCACAAAAGTAATAAAGCATCCTTTATCGAAAAAAAAAACCTAGGCGCAGATGTGGAAGCGATGCCCTCGATACAGCCTCGCTGCCAGGCGGGCCCGATGGAAAAACGAGTGGTTTGGTGCGTCCGCGCAGCATCCACCGGTGATGCATCTCAGGCGCAAATATGCGTCGTGTTTGCGTCGCTACGGATAGACTGATCACTATGCGTCGTCCCGCTAGAGTGTGTTCCAGACGCATTTTTGACCCACGCAAACGCAAACGGTCGTTCATCTTCCATTTACATCGCCCCGTTAAAGATGCCCTTAGCGATCAACGAACCGGATTCTGTCACAATAGACTAGTCCACCTTGGGTGGGAGTCGGCCGTATTCAGTCGTCGTCGTGCATTACTCAATGGTGAGCCCGTTTGCTACATACGATCGAACGATGGCGAATAGGGGCAGCCAGTTGGAGGGTAACGTTGAACACTACGGGCGTGTTTGGTAGCCTCGCGCAATGGGAAGAAGGCTTCTGCCATCGCAGACGGGCCATGGGCACAGAGTTTTTTTTGATCCCGTGGAGGTTTGGGCTCTACCGGTTTGTTAGGTTGGTTTTCAGGCCTGGTGGATGCCCATAACGGTGCCCCTATTGTTTGGTTGCAACCCATAATCTGCTTCTGCTTACACCTTCCCTTCAGTGGTGAGGTTACCAACGATCAACAACAGAAGCAAGAACACAATCACAGTTCAGGCAAACTTAACACTGATCATAGATGACACAAGTAGACGACACAACATTTAGCAAACACAGTCATAGTTCAGGACAAAACGGAGACGATCATAGTTCAACACACGACATGAATATCAACTAGACAAAGACATGGTAGCACCGACACAGAACCAGGTAAGCTTCAGACATGACTTTCGAAGACGACACACCTAGTGGCATCGTCATGGTAACGGCACCTGGTCATCATCTCAGTGCAGGTGTGGTCGAAGATGACCACACTGTACTCGAAGGAGGACACCTTCTTGAAGATGAGGAACTGGCCCACCTGCATCTGATGAGCGACGACGAAGCACGTCCACCCCTGGTCAATGTATGTGTCATGGCCTTCTCTCACCGTAGTCATCCTCCAGTTGCAGCCAATGTTCGTGGTGACGATGATGTTCGAATTGATTTCTCTAGACCACCTGATGAAATCTTGAGGGATTCGGAGCCGACTGAAGTTGGGCCTGAAGACGATGCGTAGGAATTGGTCCGGCCCTACGTCCGGCTGGAAGTGGCCGACGTTATCCGCCCTTCGTTTCTTCGACAGTCCCTCCTCGGGGGTCTCAATAGGTGACCCAAGTTTGAGCTTCTCACTCTACCACAAGAACACATGGTATTAGAGGTGTGCCTTCTCACAAGTATATAGATGAAAACGAACATTGAAAGCATGTGATGCCTCATACATTGGATCACACGGCAGCTCAAGGAACTGCCCTCAAACTAAGTCTAGTGTGCAAGTAATAACACACACACACACACACACACACACACAACTAAGTTTGAGGGCAGCACCTTGCCTTCCAGTGTGCCATTGTTCAATCATTGGCCAATGCACTAGACAAAAAAAATGAGGCCTCACATATTAGATCACACGACAGGCAAAGGGACTGTTCGCAAACTAAGTCTAGCGTGCAAGTAATATGGCACACATGACTAAGTTTGAGGGCAACACCTTGTCTTCCGTTGTGCCATAGTTAAATCATTGGCCATTACAGAACTGAAGAAGTACAAACATGGAAAGCAATGTAGCATAAGCCTCATACAATGAGGACATATGGAGGAGATGTTTGATCGGAACCAATGGCATGATCATGTTCAGTCATGCAATAGGTTCTGATCAATAATCTCCTCACACTATGATTTCCGGTTACAATCATCGGTCTAGTTTAATCAGAAACAACACAATCTAGAACAAACTAGCGCGACTCATTCTGCAGAGCAATCTGAATATTCTAAACCCCATCACAAAAATCCTTCCCCTCTTTGCATGCACAGTAAAATCTGGCTGTTTCAGCAATTCACAGTCCGATCTAGGAAGGATCTACCACGATTGGAGATTAGAGTAACGGGTCTAAGAAAATTGAGCCGTGAAGACCAAGACCTTGACAAGAACATCAACCAATGGGTCGAACACCTTGCAATCATCAATCCAAACCCTATCCTAATGGAAACCCTAGCAGGTCTAATGTGCATCTCGTCGCAAATGCCCGAGAATGGCATGTTCTGGCACAATGAGTAAGAAGGTGAGAAGGAGAGATCGTTACCGCCATTGTTCCGGCCGAGGACGAGCTCGAGGTCGGGAGCGAACTTGAGATGCCGATGAAGACTGTGGAGCAGGCTGCAGCTGATGTCGCGGTGCTGCTCGCCGATGTCTCCTCCTCTGGTACCGGTGCTACTCCGTGCGGCAACCTAGCGGATTGGTCGGCGGGAGGGGAACCGTCGGGTGATGTGACTGTTTGGGGGGGGGGGGGGGGGGAGAGTGCGGTCGCGAGTGAGAGGAAGGAGAGGGGAGCGATGAGGCTAATTATGGTGCGTGTTCCGAAGGGACGCGACATTTCCGCCTCCATTCCCCATGCGTGCAGCCTTTTGGACGCAACGGGCCTGGCTCCGGAGAAACTGCAATTCCGGGCGTTCCTCCTGGGCCTGTCTTGGGGTGCTTTAAAACCCGATTCCTGCAACAACACGGCGGCCTGGAGGCAACCAAACGGCCCATTCCAAGTCCCAACCCATGCAAAAAAAGCGTCAGGCTACCAAACGCGCCCTATGGCGCGCACTCAGACTGCCGCCGTGCTATTGATTGGCATGCCCTCCGCTACACGCGCGGGCGCGGCGAGCCACCAGTGCGCCCGAAACACGGCGCCACTGAGGAGGAGGTCGCGGTAGAGCAGGTTGATGCAAGGAATGATGGAGATCTTCTCCTCCGTCTCCTTCCGAAAGCCGTTCGATAGCGGCGAGCATGTTGCGTGGCGCCGTAAGTCCTCTGAGATGTGGGCGATCACATGCACTCTTTAGCGGAGCGGTGGCGTGTTCGGGGAGCACCGGCCGGTGGCTCGCGCGCGTGCTTGTTCGTGAGTGACGCCGCCACAAGATTGCATGACGAGGCTGGTGCGTACACTAGTAGAAAACTGGGCTTCTGGCCAGTCCATTTATCTTGGCCCAGTCTGGAGCCGAGACAAATAGGCTGGCCACATCGCCCCCAAGTCACTGAGAAACTACGGGGCCTTTTGTCGCGGGTCTTTAGGGCCTTTTGTCCCGGTTGGAGGCTCCGACCGGGACAAAAGGGTATGAGACCTTTCAAGTTCTGCCGGCAGCCCTTATGTCCTGGCTGGAGACACGAGCCGAGACATAAGGTCCGACGGTTCGTTCCCGCGTGGAAATCGACCGTCTCCATTACTGCACACGGAAACAGAGAGAAGCAGAACGATCGCCGGCCGGAATTTGCATCACCGCCGGCGCCATGACCGGTGCCTTTTCACCTCCCTCTCCCATATATATATGCCTTGTTCTTCCTGAGATCTTCATAGCCATCAAAACTGCACCATTAGCCCCGGCCGGCCCTCATGGAACCCGAAATGGTCAAGCTCGCGCGTGACCTCGACTTCCCTCGATCTGAAATCTACTATGATGTCATGGTGAAGATGAATTTCAAGATCACGTACACCCTCCGTGCGAAGAGGGTGGAGAGGTGGATCCGCGCCGTTAGGAGGGATTTCCTCGACGCCGCCTCCATCCAGCGCATTGCCCTCGCCGACTGGAACGCCATGGCCAGGCTCTGCATCGTCCCGCGCCCGAGCTCGCGAGGAATGCGACCGCAGCCATCGAGTGGTGTCGCGGCCTGTCCGGGGAATCTCTTCGTTTGGTTGATCATCCGTAGCTAGTGGTCGTCTTAGTGTTCGTCGACATTTCTGATTGATGCGGGCTGATCGATACTCTGTTGATTTGCTTGTGCTCGTGCAAATACGCGTACTACTGAATGTGCACAATCGATGCAGAGCTTATGTTTGTCTGAATCTAGCTAGTACTACTTCCTCCTTCGATACTACTAAATTCTGGCTGAACGGACATTTCTGATCGCTCGCAGAGCATCGGCGCCCACTTGTACATTATCAACCATGGCCATGAGTGCAGTTAATGGGAAATAATATGATGCTAATAAGAAACAAATGTGTGCCCAAATCAAGTGGGATGCTAGATGATAAACCAAAATCAAGTTGCAAAAACATCCCGTCAGAAAACAAATTACAGAGACGAAATCACTGGAAATAAGCTGTTGTCACTCATGACCTTGCAAGCTGTTAATAGGAAATAAGCTGCTGGTAATCAGAAATAAATTGTGTGGATGAACCCATGGATGCTTTATCGAAAAAAATGAACCCATGGATGTGCTACTAGTTCACAATTGTGTCGCTCCCTGATCGCTGTTAAAACTGCTGATTGCACTTTGACTCCAGGTTGCAACATCGTATATGTATATCTTCGTACCAGTAACTACTACGCATGTCAAGTTACCGCAAGCTAGAACAGTGATCTCTGATGTCACATAAGCCATTAACAAGTTACCAAAGCTTCCTGTAAAAAAAAAACTAGTTACAGAGACGAAACCGTGTGGTGCATATCATCCATTCAAAGAATTATGTTAACAGGAAATAGGTTGCTGCCAATTAGCAACAAACATCCAAAACAAGGAATTACTCCGTCCAATCGATCGTAGTGCAGAACGGGAAATTGTAAATCCATATGAAACAAAAATAGTAAAGCTCTTATCGAAAGTTTGAACAATGAACTCTAGGATGTCAGATAAGCCTACCGAAAGTTTGAACAATGAACTCTAGGATGTCAGATAAGCCAACAACAGAGTTACATAAACTTTCTGTAAGGAACAAGTTACAGAAAGTCACAAACCACTCGCTGCTGCAAATAACGGTACAGAAACAACAAATGTAATGCTAATCAGAAACAAATGTTGGGTGAACCCATGGACATGGCTCTAATTCATGATTGCATCTGTCCTGATCGCAATTAAAACTGACAAAAGCACTTTGACTTCAGGTGCAACAATGATCTCTAGGATGTCAGATAAACCAAAACTAAACTAGTTGCAGAAACAAATAGCTGCTGCAATTAACGGTAGAGAAACAAAAAATGTAGTGGAAATCAGAAACAAATGTGTGGTTGAACCCATGGACATGCCGCTAGTTCACGATTGTATCGACACCTGATCGCAATTAAAACTGCAAATTGCATTTTGATTCCAGGTTTGAACAACGTATCATGGTAGGAGTACTTAGCACCCAAATCAAGTTACTGCAAGTTAGACAATGAACTCTGGGATGTCAGATAAACCAGCCACAAGATACAAAAGCTTCCTGTCAACAAAACAATTTAGAGAGACGAAATCGCTGCTGCATTCATCTATGGGAAGCACTGTCAATAGGAAATAAGCTGCTGCTAATTAGGAACAATCGAAGACATCCAAATCACTGAATTACTATCTGTACCGTGTGTGATTCCAGTTCCAGATAACCGCAACAAGTCATTACACACAGGGTAAGGATCATCATAGTTTCAATAGAATCTAGCTAGCGATCGAGGAACGGATGCAGAAGTGCAACTCCACGAACTAGAGAGATTCAACAACACTTACGTGCGGCAAACGCAGGCGGTCCTCGACGGGCCAGGAGTAAGATGCAAGAATCTGCCGGGCGCCGGAGACCTGAACCCACGCATTGTTCTTCAGTCGAACTGGAAAACTGCACACGCGGCGTGAATGAACTCACGAGATGCCGCGTGCTGCAGCTGCTCGCCGGCGTCCCGCGCCTTGTTGGTCTCGATGAGAGCTCTGCGCATGGCCTGCCGGGCCTCTTCCCAACAAGAGGATGTAGAACCCCAAACCATAACGCCGGCGAACACGTAATTTAGAAGCGCCGCCGCTTCCCAAAGCCCGTCCAGCGCGGCGCGGCCGTGGCGCTCGGTGTCTGCGCGCGACACCTCCATGGAGTCCGCCGATCGCCATCCTTTCCCGACGCGGGCAGGGCCAAGCTGCGGCGCGCAGTAGAGGAACACGTTGCCGGCCTCGCGGTTGATAGCGAGGAGTCCGGAGAGCACGTCGTGGGCATCATCGAACGCGCGGGTGCAGGCAGTGTAACATGAGGCCCAATCAACGGCGGAGGAGTGGTCGGGGGGCGCGGCGACTTTGGATTCCTTGTCGACGGCGTCGGCGCCGAGCCGGAGCGCAGCCTGCGCCATCACAATCTCGCGCACACCTCCAGAGAGCGCGACTCGGAGGAGGGCGTCAGGAACGAAGCCCCCGAGCGACCTCCACTTGTCGGCGCTGCTCGTTGCTCCCTCGGCCCCGATGAGATTGGCTGGCATGGCCGCGGAGCGCGGGCGGCTGTTGGCGCGAGGCAGGACCACGTCGGGGACGCCGTCGTCGCTGGAGCGAAACGCATCCATGGCAAGAAGGATCCGCAAGGCCGCCTCGATGGCCGCCAAGGCGGCCTCCCGCTCGTCGTCCGCGGCGTGGTACGCGATTTCCCCGAAGGGGACGAAGCGGCGCGCGGCTCCAAGGTGACCGCGCGATGAAGCCACGGCGTCGTAGGCGTCCCTTGCCCGCTCCCTGGCCGCGCGCGCCCCCTCCCAGGCCTGAACCTCCGCGGTGGCGTCGCTGCGCATGGTGCGGAAGGAGAGGATGCCCACCGTACCCAGCGCCGATATCGCGCAGGTGAGGAGCCTTGTCGCCTTCACGAGCTTGTGCTCGCATTCACCGATCCGGACGAGGGCGCGTTCCTCTTCCTCGGCGCGCAGAAGAGAGGCGAGGGCGCGTTCCTCTTCGCCAGCGAGCAGAGGCGAGGCGAGGGAGGGGCCCTCTTCGCCGGCTCCAAGAGGAGAGGCGAGGGCGGGGCCCTCTTCGCCGGCGCGCAGAGGAGAGGCGAGGGCGGGGCCCTCTTCGCCGGCGCGCAGAAGAGAGGCGAGGGCGGGGCCCTCTTCGCCGGCGCGCAGAGGCGAGGCGAGGTCGGTGGCGACGGCGGCGAGGTAGCAGCGGGCGACGGCGGCGAAGGAGAAGGACTCGTTGAAACGCCCCCTGAAGAACTTGGCCCACGGCTCTGCCGCCATCTGCCGCTCCGTCGTTCCAACGACCGCCAACTCTCTCTCTCTCTCTTTCCCCTCTCACGGCGGTCGCTGAAAAGTTTTCCGGCGTCCCCGGGGCGCTAAATACCGGCGGCGGGGAGTGGACCCCGGTTCTAACTGCCAGTTTACTTTTTCGCCGATACGCCAAGGTGAAAATACCGAGTCGGTGCTAATTTGTCAAACCGAAAGGCAAATTACTGACAGTAAAAAAACTGGCACGATAAAAAAAATAGCTGTCCATTTGTTGCTCCCTGGGAAAATCCGAAATGCAAATTAATGATGGAAAGGTTGAACCAGACCAGACGGTGAATCTATACCTAATAATAAAGGAGCTAAGGTTTCTGCTAAAATTTTCGTCTAACTTTTTATTAGACGATTTTGCCCTCCCACCAAACCACATAATACTGCACAATTGCCAAACCACACATCGCGGCAACGCTTCCCTTCGGCGGTCGGTGCGGACTGCCGCGGGAGTCCACCGGTGCCGCTGTGGAAGGCAATTTGGCAGAATCGCCTTCTCTGAATCGTCATGCCCTCCTTCGCTGCCTTTCTACCGAGAGCTGTTCAGGAGCAGCAATGCTGACAAGCAGTATGTTTTCTTTGATAGACTGTTTGTGTCGATTGCAGCGCAATTATCTGTTCCACTATTGGCACACTTATTATCTGTTCCTCAATCTACTTTTATGACAGATAGATAAACTGTTTGTGTCGATGTGTACACACTTTTTCATTTAATCTATGAGATGAAGAATGCAAACTTGAGTATAGATTTTTGTTCATCTACAAGGTACTCATATGATGCATGATTTTGTACAGACCAAGGATGTAAGCAGAACAAAGCTAGCTCGTTTGTAATATGATGATCGATCTTTTTTTCTCTCTTCGTAATCTGCCTAACTAACTTGCCCTGCCCAACCTAGAATAGGAACTGGGCCATCTCTTACTGCAAGCTCCCAACGGCTGACATGCTAGACCATAAAGTTTCAGCAATGGAAGTACGGTTTCAAAATTTCTTAAAAAAAGAGAAGTTGTTCAATTCTTATAATTTTTACACTCTTCTATTTTTTTAAAGTATATACTTCTCTATTTTTCTGGACTACTTCCTTCAACATAAATCCTAGATTTGCTTATTCAGCTCAAGGTCTCTTATCCATGGAAAGACACGTACGAACATACCTTATTAAGAGTAGATTGAGTGATTCATACTATATGCAATATAATTTGCCAACCTTAGGTTATATGCGTGTGCTCGCATTATGAAATGAAGATTGACGTACTAATACACCCGTTGCAAAGTAGTTCACTAAGCTTAGTAAATAACTGAATGTAATTTTGTTTAACATCAGTGTACCACGTATCTGTTAGCAAGATGAAGTTATCATATTGATTTAGTAAACGGGTGAGGCAACTTGAATGATTTAAACATTGTTTCGTGATTACTATTCTGAGAAAATATTATTCTCCATGACTAAAAAATATTCGATAAAAAACAACCCGGTGCAACGCATGAGCTCTTGTGCTAGTTTCTTCCAAAAAGACGAAATAGATGGTCAGTTGTGATCAAAATTCATAGGGTAGTCTCTGTTTATTTAGACTACTGTGAACCGCTCATGTTTTTTTCTCCAACACATGTCGCAAAATAATTCAGGATATGTACGTAAAAATAATTTAACTTAGAAACAAGCAACTTAAAAAATATATTTGCACTTAATTTATAAACATTTGACCTTATATGTATCATGTTTGTGGAAGCTTTATATACTCACCGCTCACCGGTCCGACCGGTGGTGCTCTACCGGTACAAAAGGTGACTGCTCGAGGCACGCAATGCGATTGACCAAGAGTTGATTAATGTCGGAAAAAAGCAACATTTTTCCTAAATCTACTAGTTCTAGTACTAAAGAGTATCTCCACGCGCCGTATAAAATTTTGTTTCAGCCAGATGCTCCAAAGCCTCCTTCCCTTCGCCGCCGTCCAATACGGTGTCCGGCTCTCTGAGCCCGTCCCCGCTACATAGGGGACGCTCTGGGCATGCCGAACATAACGAAATGCGAGGCGCGGAGTGGCGGGACTGACGCGGGACAGGCGAGATGTCTCGTCATCGCTACGTAGCCTCCACACGTCGCCGGCGTGCGCACGCAACCGCGTGTTCCCACGCTTTCTTCCCGCCGCTTCTAGCCTCTTCCCGCGTTATCTTCCCGCCTCTTCTGGAGACGCCGTCGTCTATAAAAGGTCTAGCCACCACAGACGCCGGCACCCCTTTCTTCGCCGCAAGCATAGCCCTCGTCGCATAAACATCACCTGCGCAATGATGAACCACCCCGGCGTCGGCCAGTTCCCTCCACCACCGACTCCACCACCAGTTCCCTCCACCACCGTCTCCACCACCACCTCCACCACCACCTCCACCACCTCCAGCACCGCAGTTCGACATTGACCCGGAAGCTGCGGAGAACGAGGCGTGGGAGGAGGCGGTGCTGGCGAACAACATAGCGGTGTTCGACACCGCCACAGCGGCAGAGGCGCGGCGGCGCCGAACGAAGGAGATGGGCGAGCGGTGGCGTGCAGAGCGTCAGCGCCTATACATGGAGTGGGATCTCTAGCACCGTGAACGGTGGGAGGCGATTGAGCAGCGGCGGCGGGAGGCGGTTGCGGTGACCCAACATACTAGTGCATGTGGTAGTATAGAAGTCGTTGATATGACATTCATGAAGGGACTTCTTCACAAATATCACATCCCTCAGAGTGGTACAATAGAAACATTGCAGGTCATAACACTCGAGATTATATTACAAGCATGAGTCTTAACAAGTTGGTATTCTCACAGGTCCGACGAGAACACCCTACGATATTACTTAAGTATCATTACAACTCAAACTAAATAGACATGACGAGCTCATCAACTTATTTATGTAAGTCACTACGCTGCTCGGCTCCGAGATGTCTAGGGTAAGACTCTACTCCTCGGCCTCTGCGTCATCAACTCCGCAGACTATCCCATAGTCCATGCCTTCAACTCCTCCTTAAAGGTCTGGCTCTTCATAGACCACCTTGTAGTTGCCTTCGTATGCTCCGGTGCATGCCTCCTCTTCATGGTCACAGTCTAGCAAGGGTGTCGAAATAAAGTGAGTACAGAGGTACTCAGCAAGTTCAAAATAAAAATGGCGTTTGATGCACTAGCTACGACCATTGATCAGAAAATCTCAGGTCAATGCATGTTTCTTAAACATTTCTTCAAAAGGTTTATTTTATTTTGAAAACTATGCCCGCTAGTCTTCACGGGTGGACCAGAACTTCACGGAGTTCCTTTCCTGCCGCGTTCGTAGTTTCCTTCCCGGAACAGGGAGTGACAGAACAATTTGATACACTCTGGAGAGGTGCGTTACTTTTCCCATAGGAGAACTTATACTTGTTGCCACCCGGGCATACTTTCCCGTCCACACTTCCTTGGTGTGAGGCCAAGTATAAGAACCAAGCCAATCACTGCCTTCTCCGCAACACCGCGTACCCACCCTTTTGTATTCAGAGGGCCCTCGATCGCTTACTTATCTAGAGCGCTTGATCCTCGGCCATGATACAATCCATCATAGACCCTATTGCACAATGACGTCCACCTGGGATCGGAGAGCTTTATGGACTCTCAACTTTACTGTGGGGCCAGAAGCACACCACAGCGCCAGCAAATAGGCATTTGTTGATATGCGAAGGGAAGAAGATACAACTGACTTCCCAAGAGCCATTATAGATCTCATGGTTAACATGAAATGTACGGCGCTAGAATCACTAGATGGCATTGGTGATTAGTCCTAGATGAGTACAACCCTTGCAATGGAACCTCCACCATCAACACATACCATGATTTCATTGTCCACCACATAGTCATATTTCATAATTGGAAAAGTAACATTTTATTTTGAACGCAGGAGTGATAAGTATATTGCTTTGCGAGTAAATTGATAGAAAATAATCAATATGACATGAGCAAGAGTGAACTTGCCTGGAGACTGCGAGATAATGTAGTTCGTAGGTTTGGATGGAACCTGGACCTCGGGTTCTGAAAAGAAGCATCATTATACGATAAGGACAATGTTATAAAATTCAAATGATATATGCATGAGTGATTTATTTTATATTCAATCCTTTTCCCCGGAGTATTTATTAAGATTTGTGTGTTAAAATCCTTATTTGATATAATTTTCCTTGAAAGGGAAAATATTTAGGAATAATAGAATTTTCCTTTGGAAAATATTTACCTCAAATGAAAAGATTTGAAATATTAGAATTTTCCTTTTTAGAAATATTTATCTCAAAAGAAAGGATTTGGAATATTAGAATTTTCCTTTTGGAAAATATTTGCTTTAAAAGAATAGATTTGGAATAATAGAATTTTATTTTGAAAATATTTGGTTACCAAATATTTAAAATTATTTGGAATTTTCCTTGATTTTTATATCCAAGGAAAATTCCAAATCTTAAATTCCAATTTTGGAATTCATTTCAAAATTTCCAAAATTTAAACTTGTATTGTTTATTTCCTTTCTTATTTTATTCTAGTTGAGAAATATTTTTAATATATTATTCCATTTTTTCTTGAATTTTTGGAGTTATTCATAATTTATTTGGAATTTTTGAGTTATTCATAATTTATTTGGAATTCCTACTGATGGTTTAATTGGCTAGGATAGCTAGGTGGTCTCTGTAGCTCCTAGTGACTATGTACTAATCTATTGGTTTGCTATCTTGGCATCTATAATCTTCTATTTGCACATTAATAGCCTCTGGATAGTATATTGCTCTAGTTGCTCTCTTTCTGCTAGCACCTCTTGGTCAATACCAAGTGATGTTAACCCTGTTATGAGCATCTGCTCATGAATATGTTGTATGAGCATTCTTAAAGATGGATTGGATCCTCTGGATCCACTCCAGGTACAAGTTATACCTTGCTCCATCTCCTAGATGATCATTTTTGGTTGCTTATGAGCTTTACTTGATGGATTTGATTGCCTTTTCCTTCTCCTCCTAGCTCCTGGATATTCTTGCTCATGTTACCATGGTCACTGGTTGGTTTGGCTTTGGTTTGTTTGGAGAAACTGGATGGTTTCTATGGTTTGGTTGTGTTCTTGATGAAGAACAGCTATGAACAGCAACTGTTGCTCCTTTGCTTCTTACTAAATGTGGTCTGGTCGATGTGTGTGGCCTCTCCAGCTGGCTCTGCCTATTTGTAGCAGCTTGTGCTACTACCGACGCTTGACACACAAGCCTACGCCACCTTGGTTACTAAGCCTGTAATGTGTGGTTGTTGAGCATGCTGAGCTCCTTGTGAGCTGTGTGTGTGCTTGGGTTGAAACTTGAGCCCATCATTGGCTCCACCATGGTCTGGTTGATGTTTATCTCACTTTGGCATTGATTTGGAAACTGACCAGTGGCATTGCCACTTGTTTTTATCCAATTCTGGTTTGTTTCTTTGATGTATGCAGGGTTCAAGACTTCAAATATTCGAAGGACAAGAAGATCCAATACTTGCAGTTTAGGATTTTAGTTATAAATCCAAATTGTTATCTTCTTTTACTTCTTTTATTATATTGCCAATTCTTTTATATAAAATATATTGTAAAGACAATGTATGTGTGTGGTATGATCAATAAAGCTCAAGGTTTTCCTTAAGAGCTTTTTTATTATTTGTAATCCATTTCTAAAATATGTTGTGTAAGTGTTGTATGGATTTGAATTATGAATTATAATTCATTTATATAATGATTGCTTATATAATTTCTATGTTTGAAATTCAAATTTTAAATGCCAATTCAAATTCTCCTCCAAAACCCTAACTTTCAAAAGAGGTCATGTCGAATTTGATAGCACTCACATTACTCTAACCCTAATAGCAACGAGAGAGAAACCTCGATCACTCTTAGGTTTTATGCAATTAAGCACGAAAAGTTCCCCCGTTTTGCGATAGAATGCACAACCCGTTTCTAAATCTACCCCTCGTTTGCCCTATGTTCTGGGATATTACCGCCTCTCCCCCTTAATAGAAACTTCATCCCGAAGTTGTGGTTGAGGTACCTGAACAGCTCGGGGTAGGATTTTCTGAGATCATCTTCCTTTTCCCAAGTTGCTTCTCACTAGGCGTGATGCTTCCATTGTACTTTGCATTACTTGATTGCCCTATTCCTTAGCTTCTTCCAATTTTCTTCCAGTATCTTTGTTGGTCATTCAACATAAGTTAAATCTGACTGCAGTTCTAATTCTTCATGTGAAACTGGGTCATCTGCTACTTTTAAACACTTCCTGAGTTGAGATACATGGAATACATTGTGAATCAAGCTCAACTTTTCTGGTAACTCGAACTCAAAAGTTGTCTCTCTGTTCTGACTGAGTATCTTGAATGGCCCTATATATCAGGTACTTAAATTTCCTTTCACTCCAAACATCTTTAGTCCTTTCATTGGGCTAACCTTCAAGTAACCCATGTCTCCAACCTTAGGTTCCCACAACCTTCTTTTCTGGTCGACATAACTCTTCTGTCGACTCTGAGCTATTTTCAGCCTATCCCTGATAATCTTGATGACTCCTTGTTTTTCCTTGATATAATCCGGTGCAAACTCTTTATTTTCTCCTGTCTCAAACCAACAGATTGGGGATTTGCACTTTCTTCCATAAAGTGCTTCATAGGGTGCCATTTGAATACTACTTTGATAACTATTATTATATGAAAATTCTACAAGTGGCAAATGGTCTTCCCATGAACCTACGAAGTCTAGAGCACAAGCTCTAAGCATGTCTTCAAGTATTTAATCCGTTCTTCCCGTCTGTCCTCTGGTTCGTGGATGATACGCCGTACTAAAATCAAACTTGGATCCTAGTGCTTCTTGGAGTTGTTTCCAAAATGCTGATGTAAAGATTGAACCTCTATCTGAGACGATCTTCTTTGGTACTCCATGTTTGCAAACTATCTCCTTAATATAGATATCCATAAGCTTTTTCGAAGTATCCTTCTGATTTACTGGTAAGAAGTGTGCACTCTTGGTGAGTGATAACCCACAAGTATAGGGGATCGCAACAGTCTTCGAGGGAAGTAAAATCCAAATTTATTGATTCGACACAAGGGGAGGTAAAGAATACTTATAAGCCTTAACAACTGAGTTGTCAATTCAGCTGCACTGGAAAAGCACTAGTAACGGGGGTGATGTGAAAGCAGCAGTAATATGAGAGCAGTAATAACATAACACAACAGCATTAGTAGTAATATGAGAGCAATGGCACCAGAAAATAGTTGATACTACTTCCAATGTCATATAGGAACGAGTATATGATGATGAGAGATGGACCGGGGTTCCCAGCTATCTACACTAGTGGTAACTCTCCAATAACAAGTGTTGGGTGAACAAATTACAGTTGGGCAATTGATAGGATTGAAATAGCATTAAGACAGAACATCAAGATTATTAATCATGTAGGCATGTTTTCCATATATAGTCATACGTGCTCGCAATGAGAAACTTGCATAACATCTTTTGTCCTACCAGCCGGTGGCAGGGCCTCTAGGGAATCTACTGGAAATTAAGGTACTCCTTTTAATAGAGCACCGGAGCAAAGCATTAACACTGGAAAACATGTGATCCTCATATCTAAGCCTTCCCCTCCAGTTATCCTTTTGTCACTCGGGGCCTCGGGTTCCGGACATAGACATGTGCAAACAACTTATAGATACAATCTAAGCAATAAGTATAGAGCTTAAATCTAAGATCATGCCACTCGGGCCCTAGTGACAAGCATTAAACACAACAAGATTGCAGCAACAATAACTTCATAAACTTTATAGTAACAATCCATCGGATCCCAACAAACACAACACCGATTACATCAGATGAATCTCAATCATGTAAGGCAGCTCATGAGATCATTGTATTGAAGTACATGGGGTAGAGAATACCAACTAGCTACAGCTAGAACCCGTAGTCCATGGGGGAACTACTCACGGAGCATGATGGAGGCGGTGGCGTCGATGGAGATGGCTTCGGGGCACTTCCCTGTCCGGCGTGCGGGCAGAGATTCTGTCCCCGAATGGAGTTTCGTGATGGCGGCGGCGCCCTAGAGTCTTTGGAGTTTCGTCAATTTGTATCGCGTTTTTAGGTCGCAAGGGACTTTATAGGCGAAGAGGCGGAGTCGGAGGGCCACGGGCCCCCTCCCCATAGCGCGGCCAGGGGCCACCCGCGCCGCCATATGGTGTGGGCCCTGCTGCCCGCCTCCGACTCTCCTTCGGTGTTCGGAACCTTCCGGGAAAATAAGATATTTGGTCTTTGTTTCGTCAAATTCCGAGAATATTGCCGAACAATTTCTGGAACAAAAACAACATAAAACAGGAACTGGCACTTCGGCATCTTGTTAATAGGTTAGTTCCGGAAAATGCATGAAATCATTATAAAGTGCGAGCAAAACATGTAGGTATTGTCATAAAACTAGCATGGAACATTAGAAATTACAGATACGTTGGAGACGTATCAGTGAGTCTATCAATGATCACCCATATCATATCCTTTCTTTTAATGGTCATTGGTAAACCGGTAACAAAATCCATCCCAATTTCATACCATTTCCATTATGGAATATCCAAGGGTTTAAGTAGTCCAGCAGGACTCTGATGTTCTGCCTTCACTCGTTGACATGTGTGGCATTCCGAAACATACTTGGCTATCTCTCTTTTCATGTTGTTCCAGCAGAACATTTCTTTCAGATCCATGTACATCTTGGTACTTCCTGGATGTATCGAATAAGGTGTCTCACGAGCTTCCCTGAGTATAATTGCCTTGACTTCCAGATCATCTGGTACACACATCCTCTTCTAAAAGTACAGTGAATCGAAGTCTCCCACTTGCAATTCAGATGGTTTTCTTTCCTCTATCCGCTTAAGTTCTTCTTGGATGAATGGATCATCTGCTTGTTTCTGGATAATCTCATACTTCAAATCAGAATACATCTCATCCATGATCCTTAAAGTTGCAATACTTCCTACTGCATCACCTTAAATGAGCAAAATTTGGGCTTCTTCTAATTCTTTCCGGAGTTCCTTCAGAATTTCCCATTCTGTAGGTTGATTCTCTGTACTTTTTCTACTCAAAGCATCTGCTACTACATTGGCTTTTCCTGGTGTATAGTTGATTGTTAGTTCATAATCCTTGATCAACTCTAACCATCTCTTATGTCTCATGTTCAGTTCCTATTGAGTAAAGAAATATTTCAAGCTTTTATGACCTGTATATAGCTCACACTTGGATCCATAAAGAAATTGCCTCCAACTCTTCAAAGCATAAACGACTGCTGCCAAGTCCAAATCATGTACTGGGTAATTGTGTTCATGTGGCTTCAGTTGTCTTGATCCATAAGCTATTACTTTACGGTCTTGCATCAGAACACATCCAAGTCCATTCTTGGAAGCGTCGCAATATACTGTGTAATCCTTTCCTGGTTTCGGAACTGCTAATACTGGTGTTGTGGTTAACTTCTCTTTGAGCTTTTGAAAAACTTGCTTCACACTCATCAGTCCAAAAAATGGGGTATTTTTATTTAATAACTTGGTCATTGGTCTCGCAATCTTCGAAAATCCCTCAATGAATCTTTGATAATAACCTGCCATTCCAAGGAATCATCTTATCTCCTTAGTATTCTTGGGTGAATTCCACTCCAAAACTGACTGAACTTTACTTGGATTCACCGCTATACCCTCTTTGGTTATGACATGTCCGAGAAATTCTACACTGTCCAACCAAACCTTGCACTTGCTGAACTTAGCATACAACAGATGTTCCATCAAGATCTGCAAAACTATCTTCAAATGCTTGGCATGTTCTTCTTTGTCTTTAGAATATATCAAAAAATCATCAATGAATACTATCACGAACCTGTCCAAGTACTTCATGAATATCTTGTTCATCAAATTCATGAAAATAGTTGGTGCATTTGTTAATCCAAATGGTACAACTAAGTATTCATGGTGTCCATACCTCGAAACAAAAGCTATTTTCGGAACATCTTCCTTCTTGATCTTGATCTGATGGTATCCTGACCTCAAATCTATCTTAGAGAAGACTCCTGCTCCTTGAACTTGATCGAACAGGTCTTGAATTCTAGGTAAGGGGTATTTATTCTTTATGGTTACATTATTGAGATTCCTATAATCTCCACACATCCTCTTGCCTCCATCTCTCTTATCCACAAAGATAACTGGAGTTCCCCATGGTGATACACTTTCTTGAATGAATCCTTTCTATTCCAGTTCATCAATCTGTGCTTTCAACTACACTAACTCCTTTGGTCCCATATTATATGGTGGTTGAGATATTGGTGATGTGCCTGGAATGAAATCTATTGTAAATTCTATCTCCCTATCGGGTGGCATACCCGGTAATTCCTTGGGAAATACATCATGAAACTCATTCACCACTGGAATCTCCTCGATCTTACCTCCTTCAGACTGTTCAACTCCAATCCTGTCTCCAACTGGGTGTATTTGTCTCCCTGAAATACTATTTGATCTCTAATGGAATTGCGGAGTGATACTATTTTGCCTCCACAGTTTATCACTACTCCATTCTCTGTCAACAAGTCCATCCCTAGGATGACTGATATGTCCTTCATGGGAATGACGAAAAGATCCGCGAAATTCACACAGTCACATATGGTTATGACATGTTCCTCTTTCACGTGGGTTACTAAAATCGTTCCCCCCGCGGATAGGACAGTTATGGGATATTCTAGTTTTGAACATCTAATCTCGTATTTTTCAACAAACTCCCGTGCAAGGAATGAAGTAGTTTCTCCCGTATCAAATAATACTTTGCCAGGATGAGTACGGATACTGAGCGTACCTAGGACTTCTTGATCAGATTCTCCGGCTTGCTCCAAAGTTGTGCAGTTCAACTTTCCATATGGCCTGCCCCTCTTGTTGTTGTTGTTGCGCTTGTTGTTATTGTTTCCGCCACCTGGGCCTCCTCCTCCCGAGTTCTGGCCATTCCAAGTGGCCTTGTTGGGACATTCCAGCTTGATATGACCCTCCTTTCCACATCCATAACAGATGATCCTGGGCTTCTGACACTCAAACATATAATGCCCACGCATACCACAGTTATGGCAGATGATGTCTTTGCGAGGATTGCTGTTGTTTCCTCGGTTAGAATTGTTTTCTACTGGTCTGTACCTTGGCTTGAAACTTCTATCTGGTGTTGGTTTAGAAGTTGGATACTTCCTTGGCTCGATACGAGCCCTCTTCTTCCTCTCCTCCTATACCTGCCTATAATCATCTTTGAAAGAGATTGCAGCATCAATCAGTTCCTGAAATTCTGCAGTTCTTGCTAACCACAGTTGCATTTTCATGTAGGGATTCATTCCCTTCATGAACCTATTTTTCCTCTTTTCATCTAAGTTTACTTCTTCTGGTGCATACCTTGATAGGTTGTTGAAGTCTCTAACATACTTCATGATTGGTGTAGTGTTTTGTTGTCGCTCATCGAACTCTCTTTTCTTCAACTCCACCACACTCCGGAACATGTGCATCCTGGAACTTCTTCTTGAATTCTTCCCACGTAAACACCTTCTCAGGTGGATATACAGCGACAACATTCTCCCACCAAGAGGTTGCTGGTCCTGTTAAAAGATAGGTAGCATACTAATCTTTTCTTCATCATTACATCCAACCGTCCTTAACTTCCTCTCTGCGTCCATCAACAAATCTTCTGCATCCATCGGTTCTAGAGCTGATGCAAAAGGTAATGGTCTTGCATTCTGGAAGTCTAATAAGGTCACACCTCTGCCTTCATTGCCCCTGTCATTGATAACTTGAGCAAAGAAGTCTTGCATATTCTTATTTTGGCCTTCCTGGTACCTCCTCCTATCTTCTTCCATAGCCCTCATGTACTGCTGAAAGTCTGGGTGCATCATAGGATGTGGTGGTGGTGGTACGTCTCCCATTCTGGTTGTTGCCTCAGCTTCTTCCTTTTCTTTCGCCTCCCACTCTCTTCGAGCATCCTAATGTCTACGCACGCTTCTATTCTTGTAGATAGTGTTGGGCCTCTAAGTGCAGAGGTTTGCAGAACAGCAGCAAGTTTCCCTTAAGTGGATCACCCAAGGTTATCGAACTCAGGGAGGTAGAGATCAAAGATATGCCTCTCAAGCAACCCTGCAATTACGATACAGGAAGTCTCGTGTGTCCCCAACCCACCCAATACACTTGTCAGGTGTATAGGTGCACTAGTTCGGTGCGGAGATAGTGAAATGCAAGTGATATGGATGAATATGAGTGGTAATAACAATCTGTAATAAATATGGCAGCAAGTAAACATGTAGTAAAACAGTAAATAAATGGTGATTCGATGTTTGGAAACAAGGCCTTGGGATCATACATTTGCTAGTGGTCACTCTCAACAATGATATCATCAAGGAATATAAATATAAGCACGTTACTATGCTACTCTGAACTACTCTCCGGTTGGATAACGAACGCTAATTCACCGCGTAGGGCTGCAAAAGAAAACCATAAATATGTATTCCCAAGTACTAACGAACACCCCGCTCCGTCCCTTTGAGCATTCATAGGAGGTACTAACACACCACAATTTCATAGAGACATCCAACTTAAATCATAATTTAGTGAACAAGTATTCTGTGAAATATAGCCTAAGAGACCCACACGCTGCACACACCCTCACCTTTACACATGTGGGACAAGGAGTCTCTGGAGATCACATAAGTAAAATTCACTTGAATAGCATAACGACATCTAGATTACAAAGCTCATGGTCACATAAAGATCACACCATGGGAGAGAGGGATACACCACATAGCTACCGGTAGAGCCCTCAGCTCTGGGTAAGAACTACTCACTCCTCATCGTAGGAGTCAGCAACAGCGATGGAGATGGCAGTGGAGTCGATGGAGATGGCTGCGGAGGAAATTCCCCGTCCAAGTATGGTGCCGAAACAAAAACTTATGTCCCCCGAATCTTGTATGCGACGGCTGTGGAGCTATGGAACTTTTCGTGGGCGGAGGCTGGTATATTTAGGGTTTTTGCATTGCGATCTTTATATAGGCAGAAGGGCGAGGTCGGTGGAGGCCTGGTGGCCCCAGACCACCCCTAGGCGCGGGCCAGGGCCAGGTCATGCCTAGGCATGGTCTGGCCACCCTGTGGCCCTCCTCCTTCTCTTCTCTGGACTCCGTCCTGACTCTGGGAAAAATAGTAACTTTAGCTTTTGTTTCGTCCAATTCCGAGAATATTTCCTGCACAACTTTTTTTGAAATACAAAACAGCATAAAACAGGGAACTGTCACCGTGTCAACTTGTCAATAGGTTAGTTCCGGAAAATGCATAAAAGTGCCACTAAGTGTAAACAAAACATATAGCAATTGGTGTAAAACAAGCATGGAGCATAAAAATTATAGATACGTTTGCAACTTATCAGCATCCCCAAGCTTAACTCCTTCTCGTCCTCGAGTAGGTAAGTGATAAAAAAATAATTTTTGAGGTTAAATGAAGCCAACACAATCTTGATCAAACATGTAAAGAATTGTAAGCTGGGATCAAAGTGGTAGTACCGGCCAGGCCCCGGTGGTACTACCAGCCCAAGGCGGGCGGAGGTCCCAGCCCGGTGGCAGCGGTACTACCGGCCTCTAGAGTCCCGGGTCGGCTAGCCACCTCCCTCCTTTTTTAATAAAAATTGGGGTTGTTTTCCTTTTGTAAAAATAAGGTTTTTGGGATAAACAAGTGTTGATTTAAAAAAAATACTAAAATACATTGTGGACTTCGGCAACAAGATTGTCGATATGAATTTTGGAAAATGAGCTTGTGCATAGATAGAAGGTTGTAGAGAAGAGTGAATGGCTTAGGTTAGACATAAAAAGATTGGCTATGGTACTATGGACTCAACTTTGCAAGGATCAAACAAGAAAAGCCAAACATTGCGCCAATTACCATAAAAACATGTAAGACAAATAGAAAACTCATTAAGATCCAACCAACATCAAATCTTCACAAGAAGAGGTCAGTGGCCTAGGCTACCATATATGAGTGTTATGGTATGGCACCGCTGATACGTCTCAAACGTATCTATAATTTCTTATGTTCCATGCTACTTTTATGATGATACTCACATGTTTTATACACATTATATGTCATTATTATGCGTTTTCCGGAACTAACCTATTGACGAGATGCGAAGGGCGGTTCAGTTTTCTTGTTTTTGGTTTCAGAAATCCTAGTAAGGAAATATTCTCGGAATCGGACGAAATCAACGCCCCATCTTAGAATTCCACGAAGCTTCCAGAACACCCAAGAGCCACCAGAGGAGGGCCACAGGGCCACCAGACGCCAGGGAGGCGCGGCCCAAGGGGGGGCGCCCCCCTATTGTGTGGCGCCCCCGTAACCCTTCCGACTCCGCCTCTTCGCCTATTTAAGGTCCCTGACCTAAATCTTCGATACGAAAAAGCCACGGTACGAGAAACCTTCCGAGCCGCCATCGCGAGCCAAGATCGTGGGACAGAAGTCTCTGTTCCGGCACGCCGCCGACGGAAAGTGCCCCGGAAGGCATCTCCATCGACACCACCGCCATCTTCATCAACACTGCTGTCTCCCATGAGGAGGGAGTAGTTCTCCATCGAGGCTAAGGGCTGTACCGGTAGCTATGTGGTTAATCTCTCTCCTATGTACTTCAATACAATGATCTCATGAGCTGCCTTACATGATTGAGATTCATATGAGTTTTGTATCACTACTCATCTATGTGTTACTCTAGTGATGTTATTAAAGTACTCTATTCCTCCTCCATGGTGTAATGGTGACAGTGTCTGCATCATGTAGTACTTGGCGTAGGTTATGATTGTGATCTCTTGTAGATTATGAAGTTAACTATTACTATGATGGTATTGATGCAATCTATTCCCCCTTTCATAGTGTGATGGTGACAGTGTGCATGCTATGTTAGTACTTGGTGTAATTGCAATGATCTATCATGCACTCTAAGGTGTAATTAGTGGTGTTCATCATCCAACAAGAGAGTGTAGAGTGGTTTTATTATGTGATCAATGTTGAGAGTGTCCACTAGTGAAAGTATGATCCCTAGGCCTTGTTTCTAAGCATCGAATCTCCGTTTATTTACTGTTCTGTTGCATGTTTACTAGCTGCCATATTTTATTCAGATTGCTATTACCACTCATATACATCCATACTACTTGTATTTCACTATCTCTTCGCCGAACTAGTGCACCTATACATCGACAAGTGTATTAGGTGTGTTGGGGACACAAGAGACTTCTTGTATCGTGATTGCGGGTTGCTTGAGAGGGATATCTTTGTCCTCTTCCTCCCGAGTTCGATAAACCTTGGGTGATCGACTTAAGGAAAACTTGCCTGTTCTACAAACCTCTTTTGGAGGCCCAACACTGTCTACAAGAATAGAAGCACCCGTAGACATCAAGCACTTTTCCGCCGTTTTGGCCTCAAACTAAAGGTCCCGGGTAACTAAGTACTTTTATTGCCGTTGTGTGTGCTCGAAGCTATTTCCTTTAGATCCCAATTGCATCTTTTTGTTTCTTGTTTACACTAGTAAGGCATAATGGAAAACAACAAAAATATGAGAGATCTTTATGAACTTTATCTTGAATTAGGACATGATGTGTTTGAAGAGAGAATTAAAAAACCCATGGAACTTTATGTGCATGCTAATGGGAATGTTATTAATATGAATGCTTTGAACACCATTGTTGCTAATGCTATGGAAGAATTTAAGCTTGGGGAGGTCGGTTTTGATGAAAATGATCTCTTTAGCCCTCCGGGCATTGAGGAGAACGTTTATGTTGATTATGATATGCCTCTCATATATGATGATTATAATGATAGTGGTCTTTTGGTGCCACCTACTATGGAGGATAAACTTTATTATGATTATACTATGCCTCCTACACTTGATGAGAATAATAATGATAGCTACTTTGTTGAATTTGCTCCCACTACAACTAATAAAATTGATTATGCTTATGTGGAGAGTAATAATTTTATGCATATAGCTCATGATAAGAATGTTTCATTTGATAGTTATATTGTTGAATTTTTTCATGATGTTACTGAAAGTTATTATGAGAGAGGAAAATATGGTTTTAGAAGTTTTCATGTTACTAAAACACCTCTCTATATGCTGAAATTTTTGAAGTTACACTTGTTTTATCTTTCTATGCTTGTTGCATCATGCTTCATGAATTTGTTTATTTACAAGATTACTATGCATAGGAAGCATGTTAGGCTTAAATTTGTTTTGAATTTGCTTCTTGATGCTCTCTTTTGCTTCAACTCTTATTTCGAGTGCATCATTAAAACTGCTGAGCCCATCTTAATGGCTATAAAGAAAGCACTTCTTGGGAGATAACCCATGTTTTTTATTTTACTACAGTACTTTTGTTTTATATTTGAGTCTTGGAAGTTGTTACTACTGTAGCAACCTCTCCTTATCTTTATTTTATTGCATTGTTGTGCCAAGTAAAGTCTTTGATAGTAAAGTCAATACTAGATTTGGATTACTGCGCAGAAACAGATTTCTTGCTGTCACGAATTTGGGCAGGGTTCTCTGTAGGTAACTCAGAAAAATCTGCCAATTTACGTGCGTGATCCTCAGATATGTACGCAACTTTCATTCAATTTGAGCATTTTCATCTGAGCAAGTCTGGTGCCTCAAAACAATTCGTCTTTACGGACTGTTCTGTTTTGACAGATTCTGCCTTTTATTTCGCATTGCCTCTTTTGCTGTGTTGGATGGATTTCTTTGTTCCATTAACTTCCAGTAGCTTTGTGCAATGTCCAGAAGTGTTAAGAATGATTGTGTCACCTCTGAACATGTGAGTTTTTGATTATGCACTAACCCTCTAATGAGTTTGTTTTAAGTTTGGTGTGGATGAAGTTTTCAAGGGTCAAGAGAGGAGGATGATATACTATGATCAAGAAGAGTGAAAAGTCTAAGCTTGGGGATGCCCCCGTGGATCATCCCTGCATATTTCAAGAAGACTCAAGCATCTAAGCTTGGGGATGCCCAAGGCATCCCCTTCTTCATCGACAACTTATCAGGTTTCTTCTCTTGAAACTATATTTTTATTCGGTCACATCTTATGCACTTTACTTGGAGCGTCTGTGTGCTTTTATTTTTGTTTTTTTATTTTCACTCTCTGAATAAATGCTTGTGTGGGAGAGAGACACGCTCCGCTGTTTCGTATGAACACATATGTTCTTAGCTTTACTTTTAATGTTCATGGCGAAGGTTGAAACTGCTTCGTTCATTGTTATATGGTTGGAAACAGAAAATGCCGCATGTGGTAATTGGTATAATGTCTTGAATAATTTGATACTTGGCAATTGTTGTGCTCATATAGATCATGTTTAAGCTCTTGCATCATGTACTTTGCACCTATTAATGAAGAACTACATAGAGCTTGTTAAAATTTGGTTTGCATGATCAGTTTCTCTAGAGTCTAGATATTTTCTGGTTAAGGTGTTTAAACAACAAGGAAGACGATGTAAAGTCTTATAATGCTTACAATATGTTCATATGTGAGTCTTGCTGCACCGTTTTATACTTGAGTTTGCTTCAAACAACCTTGCTAGCCTAGCCTTGTATTGAGAGGAATTCTTCTCGTGCATCCAAATCCTTGAGCCAAAAACTATGCCATTTGTGTCCACCATACCTACCTACTACATGGTATTTCCCTGCCATTCCAAAGTACATTACTTGAGTGCTACCTTTAAAATTCTATTCTTTGCCTTTGCAATATATAGCTCATGGGAAAATAGCTTTAAAAACTATTGTGGTATTTAATATGTAGCTATGTATCTTATTTCTTATAAGTTGCTTGTTGAGCGGTAACCATGCTTCTGGGGACGCTATCAACTTTTACACCTTTGTTGAATATCATGTGAATTGCTATGCATGTTCGTCTTGTCTGAAGTAAGGGCGATTTTCATGATAAAATGGTTTGAGTATGCATATTGTTAGAGAAGAACATTGGGCCGCTAACTAAAACCATGAATCATGGTGGAAGTTTCAGTTTGGACAACTAATCCTCAATCTCTTATGAGAATTTTAATTGTTGTTGAATGCTTATGCATTAAAGAGGAGTCCATTATCTGTTGTCTATGTTGTCCCGGTATGGATGTCCAAGTTGAGAATAATCAAAAGCGAGAAATCCAATGCGAGCTTTCTCCTTAGACCTTTGTACAGGCGGCATAGAGGTACCCCTTTGTGACACTTGGTTGAAACATATGCTATGCAATGATAATCCGTGTTAATCCAAGCTAATTAGGACAAGGTGCGAGCACTATTGGTATACTATGCACGAGGCTTGCAACTTATAGGATATCTTATACATAACACATATGCTTTATTACTACCGTTGACAAAAAAAAATCTTGTTTTCAAAATGAAAAGCTCTAGCACAAAAATAGTAATCCATGCTTCCCTCTGCGAAGGGCCTATCTTTTACTTTATTGTTGAGTCAGTTTACCCATTCTTTCTATCTTAGAAGCAAACACTTGTATCAACTGTGTGCATTGATTCTTACATGTTTACCTATTGCACTTGTTATCCATGAGATATACATGTTACAAGTTGAAAGCAATTGCTGAAACTTAATCATCCTTTGTGTTGCTTCAATGCTTTTACTTTGAATTTATTGCTTTATGAGTAACTCTTATGCAAGTCTTATTGATGCTTGTCTTGAAAGTACTATTCATGAAAAGTCTTTGCTATATGATTCATTTGTTTACTCATTATCTTCACCATTGCTTCGAATCGCTGCATTCATCTCAGATGCTTTACAATAGTATGATCAAGATTATGATAGCATGTCACTTCAGAAATTATCTTTGTTATCGTTTACCTACTCGAGGGCGAGTAGGAACTAAGCTTGGGGATGCTTGATACGTCTCAAACGTATCTATAATTTCTTATGTTCCATGCTACTTTTATGATGATACTCACATGTTTTATACACATTATATGTCATTATTATGCGTTTTCCGGAACTAACCTATTGACGAGATGCCGAAGGGCCAGTTCCTGTTTTCTGCTATTTTTTGTTTTAGAAATCCTAGTAAGGAAATATTCTCGGAGTCGGACGAAATCAACGCCCAGCATCTTAGAATTTCACGAAGCTTCCAGAACACCCGAGACCCACGGAGGGCCCACAGGGCCACCGAGCCGCGGCGGCGCGGCCCAAGGGGCGCGCCCTATTGTGTGGCGCCCGTAACCCTTCCGACTCCGCCTCTTCGCCTATTTAAAGTCCCTGACCTAAATCTTCGATACGAAAAAGCCACGGTACGAAACCTTCCAGCCGCCGCCATCGCGAAGCCAAGATCGAGGGATAGAAGTCTCTGTTCCGGCACGCCGCCGGACGGGGAAGGCATCTCCATCGACACCACCGCCATCTTCATCAACGCTGATGTCTCCCATGAGGAGGGTAGTTCTCCATCGAGGCTAAGGGGCTGTACCGGTAGCTATGTGGTTAATCTCTCTCTATGTACTTCAATACAATGATCTCATGAGCTGCCTTACATGATTGAGATTCATATGAGTTTTGTATCACTACTCATCTATGTGTTACTCTAGTGATGTTATTAAAGTACTCTATTCCTCCTCCATGGTGTAATGGTGACTGTGTGTGCATCATGTAGTACTTGGCGTAGGTTATGATTGTGATCTCTTGTAGATTATGAAGTTAACTATTACTATGATGGTATTGATGCAATCTATTCCCCCTTTCATAGTGTGATGGTGACAGTGTGCATGCTATGTTAGTACTTGGTGTAATTGCAATGATCTATCATGCACTCTAAGGTTATTTAAATATGAACATTGAATGTTGTGGAGCTTGTTAACTCCGGCATTGAGGTGCTCTTGTAGCCCTACACAATTAGTGGTGTTCATCATCCAACAAGAGAGTGTAGAGTGGTTTTATTATGTGATCAATGTTGAGAGTGTCCACTAGTGAAAGTATGGTCCCTAGGCTTTGTTTCTAAGCATCGAATCTCCGTTTATTTACTGTTCTGTTGCATGTTTACTCGCTGCCATATTTTATTCAGATTGCTATTACCACTCATATACATCCATACTACTTGTATTTCACTATCTCTTCGCCGAACTAGTGCACCTATACATCTGACAAGTGTATTAGGTGTGTTGGGGACACAAGAGTCTTCTTGTATCGTGATTGCAGGGTTGCTTGAGAGGGATATCTTTGTCCTCTTCCTCCCTGAGTTCGATAAACCTTGGGTGATCCACTTAAGGGAAACTTGCTGCTGTTCTACAAACCTCTGCTCTTGGAGGCCCAACACTGTCTACAAGAATAGAAGCACCCATAGACATCAACCGAAGATATATCTTGGGCCAAAAAGCAATACTCATCATTGTAGCTAACAAATCAATAATTGATATAACGAGAATGATTTCTTAATGTTGGCATTATGGGGGGAGGGATAGCTCAATAATTTAAACCGCACTCCCCCTCTTTCCATTCCCACACCTAAACCAAATAGAAGTTGAGGAATAGGTATGTATGCAAAGTGTTCAAGCCAAGCTACTTGAATCTATGATATTTAGCTCATTCCTCAAGTAACAAAATCTTGCTTCATCAAGAGGCTTCGTGAATATATCCGCAAGTTGGTCATGGGTACCAATGAATGACAACTCAATATCACCCCCGGAGACATGATATCGAATGAAGTGATTGCGAATCTCAATATGCTTCGTTCTTGTGTGTTGTACGGGGTTGTATGCAAACTTGATGGCACTTTGGTTGTCACATAAGAGAGGCACTTTGTCACAAGTGACACCGTAATCCTTTAAAGTTTTCCTCATCCATAAGTTGTGTGCACCCACTAGAGGCCGCCACGTATTCGGATTCGGCGATAGAGAGAGCTATACAATTTTGCTTCTTAGAAGACCAACACACCAAGGACCTACCAAGAAATTAGCATGCCCTGGAGGTTGATTTCCCTATCATCCTTATCTCCCGCCCAATCCGAGTCCGTATAGCCAACAAGTGAGAATCCATAACCCTTTGGGTACCATAATCCCAATCTTGGAGAATGAACCAAATATCTAAAGATTCTTTTGACCACCACCAAGTGGTTTTCTTTAGGTGCGGCTTGATACCTTGCACATACACCTACACTCAACACAATATCCGGTCTAGATGCACAATGGTAAAGCAAGGAGCCTATCATGGAGGGATATACCTTTGGATTCACGTCCTTACCACCGGGATCAAGTGCAAGATGGCAATTGGTTGCCATGGGAGTCTTTGCGCCATCCAAGTCCTTCATATTGAATCTCTTGAGCATGTCTTTAATGTACTTTGCTTGGAAAATGAATGTTCCTTCTCTCAATTTCTTAATCTCAAATCCAATAAAGAACCTCAATTCACCCATCATGGACATCTCAAACTTGTCGGTCATAAGCTTTGAAAATTCTTCATTGAAGGCTTTATTAGTAGATCCAAAGATAATATCATCAACATATATTTGGCAAATGAAAAGCTCCCCATCAACCCTCGTAGTAAATAGAGTTGGGTCGATTAGCCCGAGTTGAAATCCACGGTCTAGTAATAACTCTTTAAGGTGCTCATACCACGCACATGGGGCTTGCTTAGGGCCATAGAGTGCCTTGTCAAGTTGATAGACATGGTTAGGGAACTCGAGATCCTCGAACCCAGGAGGTTTCTGAACAAAGACCAACTCTTTTAGAGGTCCATTAAAAATGCACTTTTAACATCCATTTGTTGCAATTTAAAGTTATGGTGTGAAGCATATGCAAGAAGGATACAGATGGACTCAAGGCGAGCCACGGGAGCATAGGTTTCACCGAAGTCAATGCCTTCCACTTGAGAGAAACCTTGAGCCACCAATCTTGCCTTGTTCCGAATGACAATACCATGTTCATCTTGCTTGTTCTTGAATATCCACTTCGTGTCAATAACATTGCGACAATCTTTGGGCTTCTCTACTAATCTCCATAATTTGTTGCGCTTGAAGTTATTGAGTTCTTCATGCATAGCATCCAATCAATCCGGATCTTCAAGTGCATCAAAGACATTCTTTGGTTCCACCATGGAGAGATAAGCTTGATGATCATTAAAGTTTGCTAGTTGTCTCCGGGTGGTCATTTGCTTCCTCAAGTCACCAACAACTTTATCAATAGTGTGACCTCGAAGTTCCAAGGTTCTTGCAACTCTTTTTTTGCGACGGGCTTCGATGTCCTCAAAAGAGCTTTGAGGCATCACTTGGTCTTCTTGACTATTTTGATCCATGTCTTGACCATCAATTTGAGCTTGCTCAATTTCTTGACTTTGTTCTTCATCATGAGGTTGATATTGGACATCACTTTGGGAATCACCATCATCATTGAGTTGTTCTTGTTCAACACTTGGTGCTTCTCCATCAATCTCATTAGGTTGATCTTGTCCTTGATCTTTCTAACAAGAGGGAGGGTCTTGAGCTTGTTCTTTAGTTGGTGTAACATTGTCCACAAGATCCGGAGCTTGTTGAGTTTGTGAGGATGAGGGCTCCACTTGAGTAGAGCATAGTCCTTCCTGAGGCGCCACACCGTGTCCCTCAATGGGGAGGTGAAATCCCGTCCCCATTCTTACTATGGCATCTTGAGGTATTTCATCATCTGCACAAACATCAACTTGCCCCACTTGGGAGCCATCATTTTCTTCGAATGTCACACTACAAGATTCAATTACAATCACTGGGACTTTGTCAAAGACTCTATAAGTGTGAGATTCGGCACCGTAACCAACAAAAATACCCTCCAAAGCTTTAGGTGCAAATTTAGACAAAAGAAATCCTTTGATTTTATAGAAACACTTACAACCAAATACTCAGAAGAAGGAGATATTGGGCTTGTTTCCGGTGAGGATTTCATAAGGAGTCTTGTTCAAGCCCATGCGGAGATAGAGCCGGTTTGAAGAATGACATGCGGTAGAGATGGCTTCGGCCCAAAAGTCATAGCGAGATTTATACTCTGACAACATAGACCTAGCCATATCCATGAGAGTCCGGTTCTTCTTCTGTGCAACACCATTTTGTTGAGGGGTGTATGCATCAGAATATTGATGTCTTATCCCCTCAGCGCTAAGGAAGTCATTGAGTGTGTAGTTCTTGAACTCGGATCCGTTTTCACTTCTTATTGCCAATATAGTGAGGTTGTGTTCACGTTGCACCTCGGTGGCAAAGTCGATGAAGATTTTTTGAGTCTCATCCTTCTTCTTGAGAAAGAAAACCCATGTATATCTTGAATAATCATCAACAATAACCAAGCAATGTTTCTTCGCACCAAGACTTGCATGAGTAGTGGGGCCAAAAAGGTCCACATGAAGGAGCTCCAATATCCTCTTGGAAGAGATGATGGTCTTGCTTGGATGCGGAGAATCATGCATTTTACCTTCAACATAAGCCCTACAAACACGATCTTTGGCAAAAAAACATTGTATTTTAGTCCCACAATATGGTTTCCCTTGTGGAGACTTTGCAAATTCCTCAGGTTGACATGGGCCAAGCGGCGATGCCACAACCAACCCACGTCCGCCTTTCCGAATAAGCACATCACATTTGTAGTGGTTTTCCCCGAAAATTCCACCACATACAAGTTGTTTTCGACGTACCCAACAAAAGCGACTTTTAGAGTCTTGCTCCACAACAGAACCACAATATCAACATCAATGAAGACGGCGAAACCCATCTTGCCTAGGGCATGAATGGACAATAAATTGTAACCAAGAGTCTTGACAAGCATGGCATCCACAAGAGTAATGTTGTGTGCAACCACAACCTTGCCAAGACCCAATACCTCGGATTTGGAGTTGTCGCCGAAGGTAACGGTCCACATGTCCAAGTTAGGCTTCAACTCCGTAACGAGGTCCTTGCCGCCGGTCATATGACTTGTGCATCCACTATCAAGCACCCATTTTGACCCTCCGGCGGCATAGTCCTACATGAGATCAAGTCTTTGTTTTAGGTCCCCATTTCGCAATGGGTCCTCTTTTGTTAGTAACAAGGGTCTTAGGAACCCAAATAGACCAAGAAATATAACCATCATATGGACCAACATATTTAGCATATACATCTCCATAGTAATCACGGAATAGCACATAATGAGGGTTATACTTTCCCGCAAAATTATTATGGGTGGTATTGTCCCTAGTGACATCACCACCCACAACATTTTTCTCCTTTGCTTGTGAGGGCTTGGCCTTCTTGTTCTTACTTGTGTTTGGCTTATATCCAATCCCATCCTTCCCATTGTTTGATCTTTGATTGCTCAAAAGATCATCCAAATTTTTCTCACCTTGGGGAGGAAAGGACTTAGCAAACTTGGCCTTCAACCTAGTGTTCTCCTTAATAACATTCACATGATCACAAGGAGAAGTAAAAGAACTAGGCATATAATTTTTAGTTAATTGAATTTGAAGTTGCTCATGAGACTTGGTAAGGGTAGAGAATTCACTTTCCAAGGCCTTGTGAGCCTTTTCAAGTTTCTCTAACTCCTTAGTTAGTTTAGCATGACCAACACCAAATTCAACTTTTTCCTTTTTAAGCACATTAGATAAGGCAATAGCATGATCACACTCTTTAGTGAGGTTGGATAAGGTTTCATTGTGAGTTTCCTCAATGGAAGACAACTTTTCCTCTAGAGCTTCTCTAAGCTCTTGCTCTTCCCCAAGAGCTTGAGATAATGCACCAATCCCATCGACATTTTCTCTCTCAAATCTCTCCTTGAGATCAAGGAGATCATTAGCATGTGCAAGCCTATCCAAGATAACTTGGACATGCTTTTTGGCTTCACCTTGCAAGTTAGAGATAAATTCATCCAAGCTAATAATTTCTCTCTTTATCTTGAGACTCTCAACATCACACTCCGAAACAATAGTCTTGGAGGTGGGTTTGGATGAAGTAGTTACCTCAGAAGTCTTGGCCATGAGGCACTTGTTGAGGTTGAAAGAGAGGTTCTCATTGGGAGATTCGAAGAGAGATGTCATAGGGGTAGAGGCACTAATGGCCTTTTCACTTAATGTGTCTTCGTGAACATCTTCTTCATCTCCGGAAGTAAGAGCTTGAGAAGTCTTGGCCATTAGACATCTTGCATTGTTGGAGGAGTCCTCATTGGGAGAGTCAAAGAGTGATGATGAAGGTGTGGAGGTGATAGCAATGGCGTCCACCTCACTTCTTGAGTCGTCTTTGTCATCTTCTTCTTCTCCGGAAGAATACTCCTCACGGGCAATCAACACATACTTTGATGGCTTCTTGCAAATGTCATAGCCACTCTTCTTGACAAATGGCTTCTTGCGAGGGGCCTTTGACTTGTCCTTGAGGATGAGCTTTCCACCATGATCTTCTCTAATCTCATATGGGCATTCGGCAATGAAGTGATCTTGATTGCCACAATTGTAGCAAGTTCTAACTCTTGGGCCCTTGGCATCTCCTCTTTGGTTTCCCTTTAACTTGTACTTGGAAGGGTCTCTCCAAAAGGATTTTGTGAGAAGAGCAATGTGACCATGTAGATCACGTTTGAGTTCTTCGGAGTGCCCTTCATACTTAGTTTCCCTCAAATCTTCTTCATCCTCTACACAAACATGTGCCTTCAATGCTAGGTTTTCACTTCTCTTCATCCCAATGGCCCGGGCACGACTATCAACCGCAATCTTTGACTCAACCTTGAAAGCATCCATTTCTTGCATGACATCATTGGAGGTCATTTGCTCAAAGTTGTGCTTGTTCTTGAGAATCCTTAGATCGGCCGGTTCAAAGGGCAATAGAGCATTGATGTACTTCCTCTTGATCCAATCATCATCAACATAAGTGGCACCAAGGTCTCGAAAGGAGATAGCAAGAGCCTTGAGATGGCGGTACATATCCCGATGATGTTCACCATCTTCCATGTAGAATCCTTCAGCTTTATTGCTAACCTCTTGGAACTTATTTTGCCTCATGCTTGAGCTTCCAAGGAATACTTCGGCGAGAATATCCCAAGCATCCTTGGCGGTTGTTGCCTTCTCGATGTAGGGTCTATCATCCTCGCTAACGGCTTGTTGAATCATATATAAGGCAGTGGCGTTGAGTTGACAATCAACCACTTCCCTACGAGACAAACCATTAGTATTGTGAGGCTTGTATCCTTCCACAACAATTCTCCATAGTTCAATAGATGAGGAATTTAAATATGACTTCATCTTGGTTTGCCACAAAGAAAATGCATTAGGATTAAGTGACGGTGGATCTCCTCGTGGATTAATGCGAGGGTGAGGAATGGGAGGATCCGGAGAGTACACGAGCGGAGGAGCAACCGTCGAGTACACTCTGGTGGCATTAGGATCTATCTTGTGAGAGGACTCACCACTACCATCTTCCTCCTTGGTTTCGGCCTCCGTAGGGGCACCAAGAGAGGTCTTATCCAAACTAGGATTGCCAACCTCGGTAGTGGTGGTAGGAGGGATAGGAGATTTATTGGCTTGCATAAAGCTCATCATAATCTCCCTTAATTCACTCATGGAGTCATTCATCAAGGAGATTGACGATTTCAACTCCTTGATGTCCTCCATGGATGCAGGCCCGAACTAGCAACCCCATCTCCAGCCATACTCTCTTAGGCGGTAAAGCCCAAAAAAGAGCCAAGGCTCTGATACCAATTGAAAGGATCGTATAACACCTAGAGGGGGGGGGGGGTGAATAGGTGTAAACTCAAATTTTAATTCTTTTTCAAATTAGGCTTGACACGAAGGTAATTTCCAGATACAAGTCGTAAAGGCGGTAAGAGGATAGAAGTAACCGAGGTGGACCACACGGAGAGACAACGATATGATTCCCGTACTTCCTTCCTTGTAAAGGGAAGTACGTCTACATTTGGAGGGGTTTGGTGCCACGAAGGCTAACCAACACCATGAAGGCTCACCCAGTTCTCCGGTGAGCAATGCCACAAAGGCCTAGTCCACGCTCCACTAATAGGTTGCCTTGAGGTCGCAACCGGCACCTTTACACAAAGCTTGGGGCACACATCCACAACCAAATTGGAGGCTCGCAAGATGTAACCACGAAGCTTTACACGAAGAGTCGCTTCGATGTCACCTCACAAAGATCCTCTAAGAATGTTGATGAAACACAAATTCCTTTGGTGGAAGAGTAGATCTAGGTCATCTCTACCAAATCCTCAAATATGTGATACGTCCAATTTGCATCACTATTTTATATCATAATTTGCTGTTATTCATTGATATATTTCATATTTGGATATAATACTTATGTTATTTCATCTATTTTGCATGTTTCATGATTATTGGAGGATCGCGCACCGGTCAGGATTCTGCTGGAAAAAGCGCCGTCGAATGCAATATTTCGGAAGATCAACGATTGACGGAAATTATATGAAAAATCCTATTTTTCCAGAGAGACGAAGGAGCCGAAGCGGGAGCCGAGGGGACCGGGTGGGCCCACCCCATAGGCCGGCGCGGCCCAAGGCCTGGCCGCGCCGCCCTATGAGGAGGGGGCCCACAGCCCCCTCTCGCCTCCTTTTCTTCGCGTACTTCTTCGCCCCGAAAACCTAAGCTCCAGGGGTACATCGCGAAGGGCCACAACCGCCTCTGCGGGGCGGAGAACACCAGAGAGAAAAGAGCTCTCCGGCGGGCAGGAATCCGCCGGAGAAATTCCCTCCCGGAGGGGAAATCGACGCCATCATCACCGTCATCGAGCTGGACATCATCTCCATCACCATCGTCATCATCTCCATCATCATCACCGCCATCTCCACCGCTGCACCTCGTCACCGCTGTAACAATTCGGGTTGGATCTTGATTGTTTGATAGGGGAAACTCTCCGGTGTTGATTTCTACTTGTTATTGATGCTATTGAGTGAAACCATTGAACCAAGGTTTATGTTCAGATTGTTATTCATCATCATATCACCTCTGATCATGTTCCATATGATGTCTCGTGAGTAGTTCGTTTAGTTCTTGAGGACATGGGTGAAGTCTAAATGTTAGTAGTGAATTATGGTTGAGTAATATTCAATGTTATGATATTTAAGTTGTGGTGTTATTCTTCTAGTGGTGTCATGTGAACGTCGACTACATGATACTTCACCTTTATGGGCCTAGGGAGTACATCTTGTATTCGTTTGCTAATTGTGGGGTTGCCGGAGTGACAGAAACCTAAACCCCCGTTGGTATATCGATGCAGGAGGGATAGCAGGATCTCGAGTTTAAGGCTGTGGTTAGATTTATCTTAATTACTTTCTTGTAGTTGCGGATGCTTGCAAGGGGTATAATCACAAGTATGTATTAGTCCTAGGAAGGGCGGTACATTAACATAGGTTCACCCACACAACACTTATCAAAACAATGAAGATTAATTAGCCGTATGTAGCGAAAGCACTAGACTAAAATCCCGTGTGTCCTCGAGAACGTTTGGTTATTATAAGTAAACAAACCGGCTTTTCCTTTGTGCTAAAAGGGATTGGGCCACTCGCTGCAATTATTACTCTCGCACTTTACTTACTCGTACTTTATTCATCTGTTACATCAAAACCCCCTGAATACTTGTCGTGAGCATTTACGGTGAATCCTTCATCGAAACTGCTTGTCAACACCTTCTGCTCCTCGTTGGGATCGACATTCTTACTTATCGAAGATACTATGATACACCCCTATACTTGTGGGTCATCAAGACTATTTTATGGCGCCGTTGCCGGGGAGTGAAGCGCTATTGGTAAGTGGAATTGGTAAGGGAAATTTCTACTGTTTGTGTTGATTTTATTTCTGCCTGCTGCTATAATTCATTATGGAGAGATCTTCTCTTGAGTGTTTATTTGGGAAATCTACTACTACTGCAAAGGTAGTGGATGAGGCGCCAGGTAAGGAAGAAATACCATACAAAATACCTATGAAAATTATTGAACGTGTAGTGGGTAACCGTTATACAGGGGATGGAACTGTCCACCCTGGAGATCATTCTGTTCTTACATGAATTATGCGGTTTATTCAAGTGTGCAGGTATTGCGATGGATGAAGTGAGGAAGAAACTATTCTCTATATCGCTGTCTGGTAAAGCGGCGCATTGGTATAAATTACTGGATAATGGGGATTCTCTTGAATGGAATGATATTGTGCCCCGGTTTTATTCTAAGTTCTATCCTCCAAGTGAAATTCACAAGGCGGACCGCATATATAATTTCTGGCCTCATGATGGAGAGAGTATTGCCCAAGCGTGGGGGATATTGAAGTCTTTAATGCTCAAATGCCCCATTCATGAGCTTCCTGGTAATATTATTATTGATAATTTCTATGCAAGACTTTCTTTTCAAGACAAGACCTTGCTGGATACTTCTTGTTCTGGATCATTTACACGCAACAAGGAAGAGTTTAAAAGGGACCTTCTTAATCGGATCCAAGAAATACTGAAGGATGGGAGAATGACAAGGATAGAGAATCAGGTATAAATTATGATTATAAATGCATTGAAGCTTTTATGGATACTGATAAATTTCGTAATATGAGTGCTACTTATGGTCTTGATTCTCAAGTTGCTGCAAATCTTTATAAAGCTTTTGCTTCTCATTATGAATTTCCTAAGAAGAACTTTGATAAGTATCATGAACCGTATAAAGATAAAATTGATTCATCTATAAATAAATGTGTTGTAGTGGAAACTATTGATCATGTTATTCCTGAAGTTTATATTGAAAAAACTCCTTTCCCTGCTAAAATGAAGGAGTACTCTGTTATAAATAGTGCGGTTCATAAAAGTGAAAAGAAACCTATAGAACCTGAAGAACAAATAAAAGTTGAACCTGCTGTTGCAATTATTAAAGATCTTGTGACTGAAAATGTGGAGGATGGTCATATTATTTTCTGTGGAGATGCCTCTAATATTGTTTCACATCCTAATAAGTCCAAGCAAGCTAGTGTTCCTATGCTATCTGTTAGAATTGGTGATCATTGTTATTATGGTTTATGTGATATTGGTGCAAGTATTAGTGCTATTCCTTATGAGCTTTACATGGAGATTATGCACGAAATTGGTTCTTGTGAACTTGAAGATATTGATGTGGTTATTCGGCTGGCTAATAGAGAAACTATCTCTCCAATTGGTATTGTTCGAGATGTGGAAGTTCTATGTGGTAAGATTAATTATCCTGCTGACTTTTTGGTACTTGGTTCTGCTGCTAGTAAATATTGTCCTATCATTTTTGGTAGACCTTTTCTAAATACTTGTGGAGCTATTATAGATTGCAAGAAAGAGAAATTTTGACTAAATTTGCTGGTGAATCTTATGAGTTTAACTTCTCTAAATTTACCAAAACTCCTTATAAAATTGATTCGCCTAATAGTGATTTTAAAGTTGAACAGTGTGCATCTATTGCTCTTGCTCCTAGTAATCCTTTGCAGCAACATTTGGAGAATAGTGAGAGTGAAGTTTTTAGGGAAGAAAGAGATGAGCTTGATGAAATTTTCCTTCGTCAACCTATTCTTAAGCATGATTTACCGGTGGAAGATCTGGGTACAACACCACCACCAAAGGAAGATCCTGTCTTTGATTTAAAACCATTGCCTAATAATCTTAAATATGCTCATATTGATGATAAGAAAATATATCCTGTTATTATTAGTTCTAAGCTTTCAGAGTTTGAAGAAGAAAGGTTATTGGAAATACTGAAGAAACACCGAGGTGCTATTGGCTACACTCTTGATGACTTGAAGGAGATTTCTCCCTCTATTTGCCAACACGCCATTAATATGGAAGATGATGCGAAGCCTGTTGTTGAACCTCAGCGTCGTCTAATTCCTAAGATGAAGGATGTGGTAAGAAATGAGGTATTAAGACTCCTTGAAGCTGGTATTATATATCCTATTGCTGATAGTAGATGGGTTAGTCCTGTGCATTGTGTTCCTAAGAAAGGAGGAATGACTGTTGTGCCTAATGATAATGATGAGCTCATACCTCAAAGAGTAGTTGTAGGGTATAGAATGTGCATTGATTATCGAAAAGTTAATAAGGTTACTAAGAAAGATCATTACCCTTTGCCTTTTATTGATCAAATGTTAGAAAGGTTATCTAAAAATACTCATTTTTGCTTTCTTGATGGTTATTCTGGGTTTTCACAAATTGTTGTTAAAACTAAAGATCAAGAAAACCACTTTCACTTGACCCTATGGAACTTATGCTTATAGGCGTATGCCTTTTGGTTTATGTAATGATCCTGCTACTTTTCAAAGATGCATGTCTGCTATTTTTCATGGCTTTTGTGAGAGTATTGTAGAGGTATTCATGGACGATTTTTCCGTCTATGGAAATTCTTTTGATAATTGCTTGCGGAACCTTGATAAAGTTTTGCAGAGATGTGAAGAAACTAACCTTGTTCTTAATTGGGAGAAATGCCACTTTATGGTTAATGAAGGAATTGTATTGGGACATAAAATTTTCGAGAGAGGTATTGAAGTTGATAGAGCTAAAGTTGAAGCTATTGAGAAGATGCCCTATCCTAGGGATGTTAAAGGTATTCGCAGTGTTCTTGGTCATGCTGGGTTTTATAGGAGGTTTATTAAAGACTTCTCCAAGATTATAAAGCCTCTTACTAATCTTCTTCAAAAAGACGTACCTTTTGTTTTTGATGATGATTGTAAGGAAGCTTTGAAACTCTAAAGAAAGCCTTAACAACTGCCCCTATAGTTGAACCTCCTGATTGGAACTTACCATTTGAAATTATGTGTGATGCTAGTGATTTTGCTGTAGGCGCTGTTCTTGGACAGCGAGTAGATAAAAAACTGAATGTTATTCATTATGCTAGTAAAACTCTTGATGCTGCTCAAAGAAATTATGCTACTACTGAAAAAGAATTGTTAGCTGTAGTCTTTGCTTGTGATAAGTTTAGATCTTATATCGTTGATTCAAAAGTTACTATTCATACTGATCATGCTGCAATCAGATACCTTATGCAAAAGAAAGATGCTAAGCCAAGGCTTATTAGATGGGTACTTATGTTGCAAGAATTTGATTTACATATTGTAGATAGGAAAGGTGCTGATAATCCTGTTGTTGATAATTTGTCTAGATTGGAAAATATTGCTTATGATCCTGTTCCTGTTATGATAGTTTTCCAAATGAACAATTGGCTGTAATAAAGGTGAGCTCGCGAGAGAGTCCTTGGTATGTTGATTATGCTAACTTTATTGTTTCCAAGTACTTGCCTCCAACCTTTTCAGCTCAGCAAAGGAGGAAATTCTTTTATGACTTGAGGCATTATTTTTGGGATGACCCACACTTATATAAAGGAGGAGTGGTATTCTGCGAAGATGTGTTCCCGAATATGAGCAACAAGAGATATTGAGTAAATGTCATGGTAGTGCTTATGGAGGACATCACGCCGGAGATAGAACCGCAAAAGGTTCTACAATCAGGTTTTTATTGGCCAACTCTTTTCAAAGATGCAAGGAAGTTTATTTTATCTTGTGATGAATGTCAAAGGGTTGGTAATATCTCCAGACGCAATGAAATGCCTATGAATTATACTCTTGTTATTGAACCATTTGATTGTTGGGGATTTGACTTCATGGGACCTTTTCCCTCTTCAGAAGGTAACACTCATATACTTGTTGCTGTTGATTATGTTACTAAATGGGTGGAAGCCATACCTACAAAAAGTGCTGATGGTGAGACCTCTTTAAGAATGCTTTTAGACATTATTTTTCCTAGATTTGGAGTTCCTAGATATATTATGACAGATGGAGGTTCTCATTTTATTCATGGTGGTTTTAGAAAAACTCTTGCTAAATATGGTATTAATCATAGAATTGCTTCCGCTTATCATCCTCAAACTAGTGGGCAAGTAGAACTATCAAATAGAGAAATTAAATCTATCTTGTAAAAGACTTTTAATAAAACTAGAAAGAATTGGGCTAGTAAATTGAAGGAAGCACTATGGGCTTATAGAACTGCTTATAAAAAACCCATGGGAATGTCACCTTATAAAATGGTTTATGGAAAAGCTTGTCATTTACCTTTAGAACTAGAGCACAAAGCTTATTGGGCTGTTAGAGAACTAAATAAAGATCCTAAACTAGCCGGTAATAAGAGGTTGCTGCAATTAAGTTCTCTAGATGAATGGAGAAGTGAAGCTTATGAAAATGCTAAACTCTTTAAAGAAAGTTAAGAAATGGCATGATAGAAGGATTATCAAAAGAGAGTTTAATATTGGGGATAAAGTCCTATTGTATCGGTCTCGTCTCAGATTCTTTGCGGGGAAATTACTCTCGAAATGGGAAGGACCATATGTTGTTGAGGAGGTGTATCATTCAGGAGCAATTAAAATTAGTTCTCTCCAAGGCAATGCCACGAAAGTGGTGAATGGACAAAGACTCAAGCATTATATCTCAGGTGATTCTTATAATATAGATGTTGATGTTATTCGAGTAGAAACACTAGAGGCTTTCATCAAAGGTCAAATTGACAGTCCGCCAGAACTCGATTTTGAATAGGTAACAGTACAGGTAATTAAAAGTTCGCGATTTACTTTGCAAACAATGTTTTTGCTGTTTTTGGAAAATATGAAAAATTACGAGATCGAAACGGAGTGGAGGAGACGCACGAGGGCGTGCCCCCATAGGCGCGCGGCGGGGCGGCGCGCCGCCCTATGAGCTGGCCGCCTCGTCGCCCCTTTCCGACTCGGTTTGACCTGGTACTTTCCTTATGACATAAAAATTCCTGCTATATAATCCCCGGACCCCTGGAGGTCCGTATATCGTTTCTCGACGTGTTTTGTTTCTGCTAGGATCTATTTTCAATCTAGGAGCACCATGGCCTCCAACAATAAGGGCAAGGGGCTTTCGGATGAAGATATTCAAGATCCCGAGTGGAAAGAGGTGGACGAGAGCGTCAAGAAAGAAGATGAAGAAGAAGTGGAGGAAGACTCGCGCGCATACCCGCGTGCTACCGTCGCAAGCATCAAAGTGGTGGATAACCCTTTTAGTGCAAACAAGCGCAAGAATTCGCACCGGAGGAAGGGTTCCACGTCATTACCTAGCTCCAAAGACATCTTCTTCAGGCACTTACCATCCCTTCCGCAATCTAATCTACAATAATCAAATTGAAAGGACTCCCAAGGCAGCATTGCCTAGCAATTGGGATATAGATCGTTCTAACAATGCAGGAAGGACGAAGCCTGAAGCTGAAGGGTGGGGAAATAACTCCAAGAATTGGGACTCGCCGTCGGACATACTTCTTAATCGCGTCAAGCACAATTCGGAGATGATCCGCAACCTCATGTACAAGATTGATGAGCTTCAGGAGCTTGTGGAGAAGCTTGTCGGGAATTCATCACCACCATCGTCAAAGGAGTAATTCATCATCGGTATTGGCATCCCCTTGGTTTGTTCCAAGCTTGGGGGAGTGCCGCGGTATCACATCATCACTATATTTTACCTTTTTACTATCAAGTAGTGTCATATCATGAGTAGGGAAGTTATCATATAAGATGTGTTGCGGTATGGAAGTATCTCTCTTTTAGTCGGTTGTCTATGTATCCCTTGGTGTGAGTTATCGTTATGAAATATTAATGAGAAGTCTTATCATTTACATATTGCACACCTTATTTTAGTTTGCAATTTCTATTATGTGATTGATCTTGTTGTTAGTATTGGCATCACTTTAGGAGCATTGAGTAAATCTATTTGGTTTTGGCAAACTTAGCATTGGTCAATAGCAACAACACTTTGAGTTTAAGAAGAATAGAGAAGAAATACATGTAGATATGTTAGTTCATTGTACTACTTTCTTGATTAATTATGAGCTTGGTATTCTGAAGTTAAAATTGTTTGTGTTTACAAGTAAGATGCATGATTGTTTCTATCACATGTATATTTGTTTGTTTACCTCAACTCTTATGCTTGCTAATCAACCTTTCTAGCCAAAGACCTGTACCGAGAGGGAATACTTCTCGTGCATCCAAACCCTTTAAACCAAACCTATGCCACCAGTGTCCACCATAACTACCTATTATGTGGTATTTCCTGCCATTCCAAGTAAATACTTCATGTCCTACCTTTAAACAATTCAAAACTTTATTACTCCTTATTTGTGTCAATGTTTTATAGCTCATGAGGAAGTATGTGGTGTTTTATCTTTCAATCTTGTTGGGCAACTTTCACCAATGGACTAGTGGCTTCATCCACTTATCCAATAATTTTGCAAAAAGAGCTGGCAATGGGGTTCCCAGCCCCGATTAATTAACTTTCATGATACTACAAATAGACACTCCTCCATGGTATGTGATTGTTGGACGGCACCCGAGGATTCGGTTAGCCATGGCTTGAGAAAGCAAATGTTGGGAGGAGTGTCATCTAAATAAAACTAAAATAAAAAGGCACTCCTTCATGGTATGAGATTGTTGGGAGGCACCCGAGATTCGGTTAGCCATGGTTTGTGAAAGTAAGGTTGGAAGGGGTGCCACCCAAAATGAAAATTCCTTAATGGGAGCCGCTCTTCGAGAGTTTGTCTGGCAAGGGGGTTAGAGTACCCGCTACAGTCGTTGACAACAACAAACACCTCTCAAAATATTACTTTTATTCTCTTTATATGATTTCAAAACTGAAAAAGCTCTAGCACATGATTTAATCCCTGCTTCCCTCTGCAAAGGGCCTGTCTTTTACTTTATGTTGAGTCGGTAAACCTATTTCCCTCCATCTCAAGCAAGCATTTGAGTTGTTGTGATCAAACCATTATATTATGATTTGCTTCATCATGTCTTTTACTTCCTTGTTTAGTACAAGTTTTATCTGAATGAATATAGCTTTGAAAGTTATCAATGATCATTATGATTGAGTATGCAAGATGAGCCATATAAACTTTAACATGAGAGCGCTGCTCGATAGATAAGAATAACCTGTTAATTGTTCTCTGACCAAGAACGAAGGTTGCCATCACCAACTATGATTTCTCATGCACCTTTATTTGTGATTACCTTATACTTGTTTCAAGTTGAGTTATATGAGGAAGTTGTTCACTAGAATGTCTTGTGTGAATGAATATGATGCTTCTTGTTCGTATTTGATTTATCGACTCTTCACTCCATAAACATGTGGTCCTGTTTACCGAGTTCAGTTTCGCTTGGGGACAAGCGAAGTCTAAGCTTGGGGAGTTGATACGTCCAATTTGCATCACTATTTTATATCATAATTTCTTTTTATTCATTGATATATTTCATATTTGGATATAATACTTATGTTATTTCATCTATTTTGCATGTTTCATGATTATTGGAGGATCGCGCACCGGAGTCGGGATTCTGCTGGAAAAGCGCCGTCGAATGCAATATTTCGGAAGATCAACAGTTGATGGAAATTATATGAAAAATCCTATTTTTCCAGAAGACGAAGGGCAGGCTGGGCCGGGGGACCCGAGTGGGCCCACCCCAGGCCTGCCGCGCCGCCTATGAGAGGGGGCCCACAGCCCCCTCTCGCCTCCTTTTCTTCGCGTACTTCTTCGCCCGAAAACCTAAGCTCCGGGGGTATCGCGAAGGGCCACGGCCGCCTCGTGGGGGCGGAGAACACCGAGAGAGAAAAGAGCTCTCCAGCGGGCAGGAATCCGCCAGGGAAATTCCCTCCCGGAGGAGGAAATCGACGCCATCACCGTCATCGAGCTGGACATCATCTCCATCACCATCATCATCATCTCCATCATCATCACCGCCATCTCCACCGCTGCACCTCGTCACCGCTGTAACAATTCGGGTTGGATCTTGATTGTTTGATAGGGGAAACTCTCCAGGTGTTGATTTCTACTTGTTATTGATGCTATTGAGTGAAACCATTGAACCAAGGTGTAACGGCCCCGGGTAGTACCCCTAATAGATCTGCTTGTTCTTTTTCTTTTATGCATCATCATGACATCATGCTTGCATCTCATCCATGTTTTCAATAAAATAAAACTATTTTATAAAACACCTTGTCTTCTCCTTTAAGTAAAACCTTAATCTCCCTCTCATAAATCTTATTTTATAATTAAACCTTTCCAACAAATAAATTTTGAATATAAAGGTGTTTTGTTTTGTTTTACAAATAAGGTAAATATTTTGAAAACCAGTTTTGAATCTCACTCTCGTATCTAATTCAAATTCAAAACTGAATAGGTTTTCAATTCAAACAGTTTAAATAAAAACAGAAAAGAAAACCCTAACCCCTCTACCAGGCCACATCTCTCCCCCTGGCTTATCCTTCCCCAGGCCCGGCGGCAGCCCGACCTCTTCCTCTCTCTTCCTTCTCTTCCTTCCCTGGCGGCCCATCTCTCACCTCGCCCGGCCCGCCAGCGGCCCGTACCCCTTCGCCCTTCTTTTTCCTTTGTCGCCATCTCCAGAGAGGAGCACGCAGAGCGGCGTGAGCCCCTGGTCCTCCACCACGCCGCGCCCAGCTCCACCTGCCCCGCGTGAGCCTCCCCTCTCCTCGCTTTATCTTTGGACCACGCCCTTTTCCTTTTCCCCATCGCACACGCCTCTCTCGCCCTGCTCCTTTCTTCTACTGCAAGCAAAACGAGAAGGGGAGAAACCCCACAGCACTGCCACTTCTTCGCCGGCGCCCCACCATCTCCGGCATCCCCTCGACAAGCCACCGCCACCAAAAGCTCCGCCTTGTTCTCCTCTGCAACCTCGCCGAAGGAATCGAAAAGGGGCTCCGTAAATCGAGCGCAAAATCGCCGTTCCCCTCTCCGTCCCTGGCGGCGTTTTTCCCCGATTCCGGCGACCACCATCCACCTCCGGCCACACCGACTCCTCCTTCGTCTCCCTGGTAACCTCGCGCGCCTTCTGGACATCCTCCCTTCCTCCTTTGCTTCCTGGTTCGTCCTCCCCTTGCTGATGCCGAGTTCCTCCGCCCGTAGGTGATCCCCGTCGGCTGCTCTCCGGCGACCCCCTGTGCTCGCCGCCGCCATCTTCTGGTCCGCGCCGTCGAGGCGAACCCGACGCCCTCTCCCTCGCATCCTGGGGCGCCCTGCAGCTCCCGCGCGCGCGACGCCAACGACGTCGGTCACCGCGTCGAGCACCTGGCGCGCATCCGCGGATGGTTCGCCAGGTTGGCGCCATGCCGTCATCCGGGCCCCACCTGCCAGTCTCCGTGGCTAGCCCAGCCCCGGTGAGAAATCTCACGGATCCAATCTGGATCTGATCTTTTGCATCGAGCCCCCTGGAGCTCTTCCCTCCTAACCCGCAGCCCTTCTCTGCAGGTTTTGCGTCTAGCCCCCCTGCAGGTTCTGGAGCCAACCCGGGGCCCCCTCTTGGTCTGCCCGTCAGCGCCGGGCCTGCTCGTCAGCCCTGTGGCCCCCTGCGGTATAAAACTATTTTCCTGTTTTTTGAAAACTGCAGGATATGTGTAAATCTTGTATAAATCATATCTTTTAATTGGTAAATCCAATGAAAATGTTTTCTATATGAAATATGATCAGAAAAATGAGAGGAACATTAATATGTCATCCATTCATCTGTTTGCATCTTGCATCATGTCGCGCATTGATAGTTCGAGTATGTTCACCTCACATATATGCGGAGTATTTTGGATTTCCAACTTGGTTTTCCCCGCTCCGTTTAAATTTGAAGTAGCGCATCCTTGCCATGTTATGCCATGCTAATCAACACTTAACTTTGTCGGTAGATATGCAACACCAACCTAATTTGTTTGTCCGGGGTTCCGACTCCGATTAATATGGATAAATTGCATTGCACCATATTTGCCATGCCATGCATATCATCTTGATCATGCCGATTCTTCTTCCGTAGTAGTAAGATTACATACGTTGTGTGTTCCAGCATTTGCTTCTTCCCGGATAGGATCACGAAGTGGTGATGTGAGGTACGACGAGTTCTCCGACAAGTTCTTCTGCAGCTTTTCACAGGCGAGCCCACCCCTTCACCTATTTTACTTTTACATGCTCTTTTGATCTATTGCTATCCTTATGTTGCGATTCTGTTGTGTCACGTGTCCTATCCACCTGTTACCTATATGTCCGAGATACACCTCCTCGCCCTACCTATTGTTTGTTGTTTGCCAGCTTTGCGAGTCGTAGGCGAGTTTAGGGTTTTGTTGATATCTCGAAATGTTCGGGATATCTTGTTGGGAGGTTATCACATGCTATATCATTTGTTGGAGATAATCACACTTTACTTTATTGTTAACAACTAAAATTGTAAGCAGAGGCATCTGTGAGCCCCTTTCGGAACTTTGACTCGCTAATGTCCCCTAGGATCCGAGTTCTTGTTATATGTTCCGAGATTGAGCGCTCTACCCGTACGTGGGGACGTTTATTGGGACCCCCTCACCCTTTACCTTTTCTCAAGTCAGTTGAAAAGGGGCCACAACCTTGGTTTTATTTGCCTATGCCATGTATGCCATGCTTTACTTCCTGTTGCCTTCGGGTGTTTACTTCTGTTGCCTTCGGGTGTTTATATTCTGTACTGTACCCCGCGGGACGTTTAGCGAAGCGTGTGGTTCGCACGCCTAGCCGCCGTCGCAAACCCTGAGTCCGCTTCGGAGTACGGCCGGACTTCGTTACGGGTAGCTTAGTCGGGTGGCCCCCTAGACTTTCTTGTTGAACTGGAACGGTCTTGTTGTGAGACATCCACCTGTCGTAAGTGGGTCGAGCATGCGTATGGTTACATTTGGGCAACCCCTGCAGGGTGTACATCTTATCGATAAGCCGCGTCCGATTATGGACGACTTGAATTGTATAGCTTGATCATAGAACAACTTACACCTTATTTCCTGTTGCTAATAATTTGCTAATAAAACTTTTTCAAAAAGTGTGTGTGCCTTTGCCGGTACCTCTTTGCGAAGGGATCGCATCGAGCGGTGTTATGTTTGCGAGTATAGAACTTACCTTGTGCGCTCTCTTATCCTCTCTGAGTAGACGGATGTTGTAGCGTGTCTCTATTGGATAGTAGCTTTGCTGCCGCTAAACTCCACATATAGCCGGGTGAAGTTTATACCGCCCACCAGCGAGCATAGCTGGTCTTGTCTCGCAAGTACGTGCCATTGGTACTTACCCTCGCTTTCTCTTTCTCTTTGCTTCCTCCCTTTTGTCGGCAACCGATGGCCCGACTTTGACAGGTACGAGATGACGACGTTAGCAAGGTTACCCTTCCGGCTTGGCCTGGGCAGGATTATGGACGCCATTGGTTATCTTCAGGACTCTTAGTCCAATTTGTATCTTGTCCGTACTCGGACGTATTTGATCTTCTGTATGATTCGGATCTTTGTATTGTATATGTGTATCTTGACTCGTTGGAGTCGTTGTTGTAATATATGTTTCTTGTGGGCTCTATTGTAATCCTGTTGTAATGTTACCGCTCGTGTTAATTCTCTGGCATCACGTGTGTGATTCGTTGCACACGTCGTGTCGGAGGGCGTCTCTGAATCGATATCGTGCGGATTTCGGCGGGATCGCTGGAATCCTCATGGTACCGGTTCCGGGCGTCACAAGTTGGTATCAGAGCTCAGGTTGACGGTACCCCACTAGTCCAGCCTTTAGGATAACCCTGCCAACGTTCGTTGAGTTTTGAGTGTTCAAACTATTTTCTAAAATTCGTTGGATAGTTCTGATTAGCTCTGATTTTTCTTCTCACCTATATTCTTTCTCCTCTTACCTTTGCGAGTTTTGAATCTTCTCTCATCTGCTTCCTTGAGTCAAAGGTTTTCCACGTGGGTTGGACGATCTTTGCCCCTCACCTATTAGGTCCGATCTTCGGAGGATCCGACAGAAGCGCATCATCAACGGCGGAACAATGACTTCTTGTTAGTGGTGTCGCCGATCAGCATGGAGTAAGAATTCTTGTTAGTGGTGTCGAGAAGATCAACACTTCGCCACAAGAAGGTCCCACGCCAAGGTCGGGTGAAGATCAACGACGCGGCAGAAGATACGATAGTTCACCTCTCTCCCCCGTACCTTGAGGTGGAACCTCGGGGCGAGGTTCCTTGTTAGTGGTGTCGATTGTAACGGCCCCGGGTAGTACCCCTAGTAGATCTGCTTGTTCTTTTTCTTTTATGCATCATCATGACATCATGCTTGCATCTCATCCATGTTTTCAATAAAATAAAACTATTTTATAAAACACCTTGTCTTCTCCTTTAAGTAAAACCTTAATCTCCCTCTCATAAATCTTATTTTATAATTAAACCTTTCCAACAAATAAATTTTGAATATAAAGGTGTTTTGTTTTGTTTTACAAATAAGGTAAATATTTTGAAAACCAGTTTCGAATCTCACTCTCGTATCTAATTCAAATTCAAAACTGAATAGGTTTTCAAATTCAAACAGTTTAAATAAAAAAACAGAAAAGAAAACCCTAACCCCTCTACCAGGCCACATCTCTCCCCCTGGCTTATCCTTCCCCACCCCGGCGGCCCAGCCCGACCCCTTCTCTCTATGTTCTCTTCCTTCCTCTCCCTGGCTTGCGGCCCATCTCTCAGCCCAGCTCGATCCGGCCAGCCTCCAGCCCGTACCCCTTCGCCCCTTCTTTTTCCTTTGTCGCCATCTCCAGAGAGGAGCACGCGAGCGGCGTGAGCCCCTCTGGTCCTCCACCAACGCCGCGCCCAGCTCCACCTGCCCCGCGTGAGCCTCCCCTCTCCTCACGCTTTATCTCTGGACCACGCCTCTTTTCCTTTTCCCCATCGCACACGCCTCTCTCGCCCTGCTCCTTTCTTCTATTGCAAGCAAAACGAGAAGGGGAGAAACCCCACAGCACTGCCACTTCTTCGCCGGCGCCCCACCATCTCCGGCATCCCCTCGACAAGCCACCGCCACCAAAAGCTCCGCCTTGTTCTCCTCTGCAACCTCGCCGAAGGAATCGAAAAGGGGCTCCATAAATCGAGCGCAAAATCGCCGTTCCCCTCTCCTTCCCTGGCGGTGTTTTTCCCCGATTCCGGCGACCACCATCCACCTCCGGCCACACCGACTCCTCCTTCATCTCCCTGGTAACCTCGCGCGCCTTTTGGACATCCTCCCTTCCTCCTTTGCTTCCTGGTTCGTCCTCCCCTTGCTGATGCCGAGTTCCTCCGCCGCAGGTGATCCCCGCCGGCTGCTCTCCGGCGACCCCCTGTGCTCGCCGCCGCCATCTTCTGGTCCGCGCCGTCGAGGCGAACCCGACGCCCTCTCCCTCGCCTCCCCGCAGTCCCCGCCGCCCGCTGGACGTCGCCCGCGTCGAGCACCTGGCGCGCGCGCCCGGATGGTTCGCCAGGTTGGCGCCATGCCGTCATCCGGGCCCCACCTGCCAGTCTCCGTGGCTAGCCCAGCCCCGGTGAGAAATCTCACGGATCCAATCTGGATCTGATCTTTTGCATCGAGCCCCCTGGAGCTCTTCCCTCCTAACCCGCAGCCCTTCTCTGCAGGAGATTTTGCGTCTAGCCCCCTGCATTCCTGGAGATCCAACCCGGGCCCCCCCTGCTTGGTTAGCTGCCGCGTCAGCGCCCCTGGGCCCGCTCGTCAGCCCTGTGGCTAGTTTCCCCTGCGGTATAAAAGTTTTTCTATTTTCCTGTTTTTTGAAAACTGCAGGATATGTGTAAATCTTGTATAAATCATATCTTTTAATTGGTAAATCCAATGAAAATGTTTTCTATATGAAATATGATCAGAAAAATGAGAGGAACATTAATATGTCATCCATTCATCTGTTTGCATCTTGCATCATGTCGCGCATTGATAGTTCGAGTATGTTCACCTCACATATATGCGGAGTATTTTGGATTTCCAACTTGGTTTTCCCCGCTCCGTTTAAATTTGAAGTAGCGCATCCTTGCCATGTTATGCCATGCTAATCAACACTTAACTTTGTCGGTAGATATGCAACACCAACCTAATTTGTTTGTCCGGGGTTCCAACTCCGATTAATATGGATAAATTGCATTGCACCATATTTGCCATGCCATGCATATCATCTTGATCATGCCGATTCTTCTTCCGTAGTAGTAAGATTGCATACGTTGTGTGTTCCAGCATTTGCTTCTTCCCGGATAGGATCACGAAGTGGTGATGTGAGATACGACGAGTTCTCCGACAAGTTCTTCTGCAGCTTTTCACAGGCGAGCCCACCCCTTCACCTATTTTACTTTTACATGCTCTTTTGATCTATTGCTATCCTTATGTTGTGATTCTGTTGTGTCACGTGTCCTATCCACCTGTTACCTATATGTCCGAGATACACCTCCTCGCCCTACCTATTGTTTGTTGTTTGCCAGCTTTGCGAGTCGTAGGCGAGTTTAGGGTTTTGTTGATATCTCGAAATGTTCGGGATATCTTGTTGGGAGGTTATCACATGCTATATCATTTGTTGGAGATAATCACACTTTACTTTATTGTTAACAACTAAAATTGTAAGCAGAGGCATCTGTGAGCCCCTTTGCGAAAGCATCGGAACTTTGACTCGCTAATGTCCCCTAGGACCCGAGTTCTTGTTATATGTTCCGAGATTGAGCGCTCTACCCGTACGTGGGGACGTTTATTGGGACCCCCCTCACCCTTTACCTTTTCTCAAGTCAGTTGAAAAGGGGCCACAACCTTGGTTTTATTTGCCTATGCCATGTATGCCATGCTTTACTTCCTGTTGCCTTCGGGTGTTTACTTCTGTTGCCTTCGGGTGTTTATATTCTCTCTGTACCCGCGGGACGTTTAGCGACGTGTGGTTCGCACACCTAGCCGCCGTCGCAAACCCTGAGTCCGCTTCGGAGTACGGCCGGACTTCGTTACGGGTAGCTTAGTCGGGTGGCCCCCCTATACTTGTTGAACTGGGAACGGTCTTGTTGTGAGACATCCACCTGTCGTAAGTGGGTCGAGCATGCGTATGGTTACATTTGGGCAACCCCTGCAGGGTGTACATCTTATCGATAAGCCGTGTCCGCGGTTATGGACGACTTGGAATTGTATAGCTTGGTCATAGAACAACTTACACCTTATTTCCTGTTGCTAATAATTTGCTAATAAAACTTTTTCAAAAAGTGTGTGTGCCTTTGCCAGTACCTCTTTGCGAAGGGGGATCGCATCGGCTGTGTTATGTTTGCAGAGTATAGAACTGTTACCTCTCTTATCTTCTCTGAGTAGACGGATGTTGTAGCGTGTCTCTATTGGATAGTAGCTTTGCTGCCGCTAAACTCCACATATAGCCGGGTGAAGTTTATACCGCCCACCAGCGAGCATAGCTGGTCTTGTCTCGCAAGTACGTGCCATTGGTACTTACCCTCGCTTTCTCTTTCTCTTTTGCTTCCTCCCTTTTGTCGGCAACCGATGGCCCGACTTTGACAGGTACGAGATGACGACGTTAGCAAGGTTACCCTTCCGACTTGGCCTGGGCAGGATTATGGACGCCATTGGTTATCTTCAGGACTCTTAGTCCAATTTGTATCTTGTCCGTACTCGGACGTATTTGATCTTGTATGATTCGGATCTTTGTATTGTATATGTATCTTGACTCGTTGGAGTCGTTGTTGTAATATATGTTTCTTGTGGGCTCTATTGTAATCCTGTTGTAATGTTACCGCTCGTGTTAATTCCTCGGCATCACGTGTGTGATTCGTTGCACACGTCGTGTCGGAGGGCGTCTCTGAATCGATATCGTGCGGATTTCGGCGGGATCGCTGGAATCCTCATGGTACCGGTTCCGGGGCGTCACACAAGGTTTATGTTCAGATTGTTATTCATCATCATATCACCTCTGATCATGTTCCATATGATGTCTCGTGAGTAGTTCGTTTAGTTCTTGAGGACATGGGTGAAGTCTAAATGTTAGTAGTGAATTATGGTTGAGTAATATTCAATGTTATGATATTTAAGTTGTGGTGTTATTCTTCTAGTGGTGTCATGTGAACGTCGACTACATGATACTTCACCTTTATGGGCCTAGGGAGTACATCTTGTATTCGTTTGCTAATTGCGGGGTTGCCGGAGTGTGAAACCTAAACCCCGTTGGTATATCGATGCGGGGGATAGCAGGATCTCGAGTTTAAGGCTGTGGTTAGATTTATCTTAATTACTTTCTTGTAGTTGCGGATGCTTGCAAGGGGTATAATCACAAGTATGTATTAGTCCTAGGAAGGGCGGTACATTAGCATAGGTTCACCCACACAACACTTATCAAAACAATGAAGATTAATTAGCCGTATGTAGCGAAAGCACTAGACTAAAATCCCGTGTGTCCTCGAGAACGTTTGGTTATTATAAGTAAACAAACCGGCTTGTCCTTTGTGCTAAAAAGGATTGGGCCACTCGCTGCAATTATTACTCTCGCACTTTACTTACTCGTACTTTATTCATCTGTACATCAAAACCCCCGAATACTTGTCGTGAGCATTTACAGTGATTCCTTCATCGAAACTGCTTGTCAACACCTTCTGCTCCTCGTTGGGATCGACATTCTTACTTATCGAAGATACTACGATACACCCCCTATACTTGTGGGTCATCAATATGGTGGAGTTTGAGTGGAGGGGTAGAGAGATCTAGGCGTTTTGAGCTCAGCAATGGTGGTCTCAGATTTGGTATGTTAGTTAGTTGATACCATCGGAGAAGAACGGTCTTTTATACCCCCGTGGAGGGATCCTGCCGTTGGAGGGCCTATGACCGGTAGTACCGGCCAGGTTGGGCCGGTACTATCGGTTGTGGTCGACGTGGCGTGGAGGAGGAGCAGCCGCGGGCGAAGAGGAGACCGGAGGCTCCGGTCGAGGGCGGGCGGTACCTCCGGCCGGGCCGGGGTGGAACCTCCAGCCTTGGTACCGGTCCGGGTATCGGCGAGGCGCCCCAATGCCCTGGACAATCTCTGTGAGAAAACCCACCTTAGCGGTACCGCGGGCGGTACCGTGCCCGGAGGCTCCAGTCGTGGGTAGGGTGGTGGTACCGCCGGCGCCTCCGGCCGCTGGCCCCTCCTCTCCATTTCCTTATTCCATTTCCTTCTTTTTTCTTCCTTCACTCTTTCTTTTCTTTCTTCTTTTCTCTCTTCCATCCAAGCCTATATGAGAAGATCATTTCATTTCCTGCCATACCAACTTCGAGCTCTTCAACTTTTGGGCAAAATGATCATTGTTACAACCCTCAAATCTTATACAAAATAATTAGTCGAGTATAACCATTGTCATCAACACCAAAACCACTTACTTAAGGAGATATGTTCTTTCACCGGCCGTGCATAGAGCCGGAGCTCGGCGTGGGGCGGTCGAGTGCATTTCGCAGCACGGGGATGAGGTCGGGGAGGCGGCGGCCACGCTTAGGTGGAGGTGCAGCTCGACGCAGCGCGGAAATCTCGTCTTGGCGTGACGGCTGCACGACTCCTGCAGCTGGTGGATGTTGGAGAAGGGTGGTGGGCGCGTGTAGTAAGATGTTGGGGAAGAAGATGATACTAGGTGAAGAGATAAAGCGGTAGGTTTCTTTTAATCGGTGGTGGGCCCCACCCATGTTCTCTGAGCGCAGAACCATAATGGTGGCCTGAGCCAGACGATGGGAACACTTGTTCCTCCAGGGGGTTGTGAGCTTTTTTCCTTTCCGAAATGTCAAAAAATTTAAAAAATATTAAAAAAAATAAATCATAAAAGAATAAAAAAAACACAAAAAAGAAAACATAAAAAATGAAAGAAAACTGGCCAGATACCCCAATTCCTATTTATCGTCCATTAACGCGCGTTAACAGGCATCGCTAAGGAGCGAAAGGTTTTGGGCCGTGGCCCATTACGGACAGAGGCGATGGAGACAGTGAACTGTTCGGTTTTTCTCCGGTTTACGTTCCAATCAGGTTAATCAAGGTTTAGTCTCAACAGTTTTTGGGCTGATTTTTGGAAAGGTCATTTAAAAATGTTTAAACTAAAAATTATTCATATATAAATTTTTCTCAAATTCAAATTTTGTTCAAATTGAAAATTCGCTCAAAATCAAATTTTGTTAAGATTCGAAATTTGCTCGAAATAATTTTTTGTTCAGATTGAAATTTGTTCAAAATCAAATTTTCTCGAAATATTTTTTTGTTCAGATATGAATTTTACTCAAAATCAAAACTCGTTCATATATTAGAGAAAATTGTTGCAATTTGTGAGGATTGGAGTTCAAACTCCGGTCTCTGCTGTCATGGATAAAAGTTACAAACCAAGAAGCTAGATATCAGATGCGTTACCTCAAGTTACAACCACGAATAAATACGTTCCCTCACGTTAGGGTTTACCTTTCTCTCGCGGGCGACGCCGGTGTTGAGCTCCCCTCGACCCTGCATCCCCTTCCATCTCCGACGGATACTTCTCGGTCCTGTTGGGAGCGGTGCTGCATCGCCCCTAACGCCGGGATCCTCTTGGCGGTTCGGAAGGGCTCTAGGGCTTGGGGTTTTGGAGATCGTCGGGGTCTCCATTATGGATCCAGCGAATCCATCCTCCAGCAAGGAGGGCGGGAAGATCGTGGCGCTGATGAAGCGCCTGGGCATCAAGGAAGATGAGATCGACGATGTGGTGTTCGAAGAAGGGCAGCAGCCGCCGGAAGCTACCAGGTGGATGGTGATCGCCACAGTCCTCACTGATGGGGAATATTCTACGTTCTGGCTGTACAAGAACCTCCGATCCGCATGGGATAATCTGCATACTTTCAAATTTTCTTGTCTCGGTGATTGGGAAAAGGTGACGCAGGGAGGACCATGGAGTTTCAGAGGTAATCCAATCTTAATGGAACCCTGTGATGGGATTACTAAACCATCTACGTTTGAACTATACTTCTTTGATATTTGGATCCAAATACATGATCTTCCTGTTGGATATGAACATATGATCAAGTCTCTGGCCTCTAAAGTGGGGAAGTATATTGAGGCGGAAGGTATATCAAATGACTACGAAGGCAATTTTTATCAAGTAAGGGTTAAATTAGATGTCAGAAAACCTCTAAAGATGGCTGTATTAGTTATCAGAGATGGTAGAAGGGACTTCTTTCTTGTGAAATATGAAAAACTGCCAAACTGGTGCCAGGTATGTGGTTATTTGGGCCATGAATACAAGGGTCACGGTGATGGTATTCATCCTCCTGATGACTTAATCTTCAAATACCTTAGGGCTACTTGGCAAATTAGAACGGGAAGCAATTTTGGACGTGGTAGAAGAGGAGGCAGATCGGGCAGATCAGGTCTATCAAATCGTGGTACTGGACGTTTCTCTGATCATTGGGTTACAAATGAAAATGGTAAGGAGTCAGATATGGATGAAGATGATCCTGACCTAGGAAAAAAGAGAGGAGCAGGAGATGGCAGAGTGGACATATTGGCTGGTAATACTAACACTGTTGATGAGGGTATTCCGATGATCACTGATGGCGCTACAAATGTATTCCAATGATCACTGATGGCGCTACAAATGTAGGAGCTCTTGCCGCTCAATTTGAGTCTGGGGCTCCTCCCAGCCCGATACCTGTAAGGGACACAAAGAGGACGAAAAAAACTGACAAGGGAGATTCAAATGTAAATTCTGAATTGGCGGGCTCCATGGAGCGGCGCTGCCAGGATCAATGAGAATCCTAGGAGAGAACTCGGGGGGGGTTGGGGAATGAACCGGCAGTTCGTGCGCTTCTGGACATCCAGAGGCGATGCAACCCTGATGTGTTGTTCTTATCGGAGACGCACTTAGATACTTATCCGGCTGAGTGTTTAAAAAGGAGATTAAAAATGGATTTAATGATTGTTAATCCGAGTGATGGCCGAAGTGGTGGTGTTCTGCTTATATGGAAAAGGGAGATAATAGTTCAACAAATTTTTTCAGCCCCTAAGTACATTGATGTTCATATTATTGAGAGCCCACATAAAATATGGAGACTGACTGGTATTTATGGGGAGCCCAAATGGGAGGATAAACACTTGGCCTGGGACAAAATTAGAGAACTTCATGTGCAACACAACCTCCCGTGAGCGATTATAGGTGACTTCAACGAGATTTTGTTTAATCATGAGAAGGAAGGAGGTAATCCCAGGCCACAAAGTTATATGCAAGCATTCAGAGACGTTTTATCTGATTGTGGTTTAATTGATCTTGGTTTTATGGGGAACCGTTCACTTGGAAAAGGGGCAGAATGAGACAGAGATTGGATAGAGTTGTTGCTAATAGTGCATGGACTGCTATGCACCCATGCTCTGTGGTGCAACATATGGATTATGCAAAATCTGATCACCGCCCCATCCTTCTTGATACAGATTATCAAAATATGCCTAATACACAAAGTTCTACTCTGCGCTTTGAGGCAAGATGGCTCCATGAGAAGAATTTTAGAGAGATAGTAGAGCAGGCTTGGGTGAGTGCAAATGAGGCAGTACCTAATGGGGGTGTTCTGGACAAATTAGAGCACATGCATAAATCCATTCACAATTGGGACAGATGTGTTTTAAAACAGCCTAAGAAAAGAATCCGCAATGCCCAAGTTAAGTTTGATAGAGCTATGAATGGGCCTCTGAATGATGAAAATGAAAAGATTGCTAAGGAGATGTCAGAACTTGTGGAAATCTTGCTAGAACAGGAAGAGATGCACTGGTTTCAGCGGTCTAGGGCTAACTGGTTATTACAAGGTGTTAGAAATACTACGTTTTTTCACCAATATGCTACTGCCCAACGGAAGAAGAATTTTATTAAGCGGTTAAAGGATGTTAATAACGAATGGGTTGAAGGTACGGACATGCTCAAACCATTGATTTTCGATTATTTCTTTAATCTATTTACCTCTGAGGTTCAGGTGACTGATCCGGCTGTGTTGGATATTATTCAACCCAAAGTAACACAAGAAATGAATGACCGCCTCATGGCCCCCTTTTCTGCTGATGATGTCAGACGAGCTGCCTTCAGTATTGGTGATTTTAAAGCTCCTAGTCCTGATGGGCCCCATGCTGTTTTCTACAAGAAATTCTGGGATATTTGTGGTGGTCAAATAACTACTGAGGTATTGCATGCTCTCAATAATGGCATTATCCCTGAAGGTTGGAATGATACAACTATTGTTATGATCCCAAAAGTTGACTCTCTAGAAACAGTTACTCAATATCGGCCTATTAGCTTATGCAATGTTATATATAAAATTATTTCTAAGATGTTGGCCCTCAGACTGAAGAAAGAATTACCCGATGTTATCTCTCCCATGCAAAGTGCTTTTGTTCCTGGTCGTCTCATTACTGATAATGTGTTGGTGGCATATGAATGCATTCATTCTATAAAAAATAAAAGGAATGGTCACAATGGGACTTGTGCAGTCAAGTTAGATATGCACAAGGCTTATGATAGGGTGGAGTGGATTTTTCTCGAGAATATGATGAGGAAACTTGGCTTTTCTGAAGGATGGATAAATATGATGATGGCATGTGTTCGTTCTGTTAAGTATCAAGTGAGATTTAATTCAGAGGAAACGGAAGCATTTTCTCCTACTAGAGGGATCCGTCAGGGGGACCCCCTCTCTCCATATTTGTTCCTTATATGCGCAGAAGGTTTATCTAGTCTCTTATTGCATGAAGAAGAAGTTGGTGGCATTGATGGGGTAAGAGTGTGCAGAAATGCACCGTCAGTTTCACATTTACTATTTGATGATGATTCTCTTATCCTCATGAAGGCGGATATGAATTATGCAACTTCCTTGTAACAAGTTCTGGATACATATTGTGCAAATTCAGGCCAGATGGTGAGTTTGGTGAAGTCTAGCATCTTTTTCTCTCCAAATACACATGCACTAGTAAGAGAGGAAATTTCTCAAGCCCTGCATATTGATACTCAGGCATTATCTGACAAATACCTTGGGCTACCTGCTATTGTTGGGGCTGATAGAAGTGACTGTTTCCTCCACTTTGTGGAGAGATTAATTGAAAGGATCAATGGCTGGAAAGAAAAATTCTTATCTATTGGGGGAAAGGAAATTCTATTAAAGGTTGTGGCTCAGGCAATACCTGTTTATGCAATGTCAGTGTTCCAAATCCCAATTGGGGTCTGTAAAAGAATGATGGATGCTATTGCTCAATTCTGGTGGGGTGATGATGGTAGTGGTAAAAAATGCATTGGATGGCATGGTGGAAACTGTGTTACCCAAAAAATGAAGGAGGTATGGGATTTAGGGATTTTCATTCTTTCAATCTTGCAATGTTGGCCAAAAAAGTCTGGAGATTGATTAACACACCATATTCTTTATGTGCTCAAGTTCTGAGGTCAAAATATTATCCCGATGGAGATATATTAAAAGCAGGTCCCAAAGCTGGTTCTTCCTTTACTTGGCAGAGCATTCTTGCAGGTATGGGTACTTTCAAGAGAGGATACATCTGGAGGGTGGGGAATGGAGAGAAAATCAATATCTAGAATGATCCCTGGATACCCTCTAGTCCTGATAGGAAAATTATATCACCACGTGGAAACGGAACTGCAATTTTTGTTTCTGAACTGATCACAGATTTGGGGGCCTCGAATATAGGGAAACTGAATGATCTTTTAAATGTTGTGGATGTTAATAGAATCCTTGAAATTCCACTAAACAATAAGGGCTTTGATGACTTCATAGCATGGAATTATTCCACAAGTGGCCAATATTTGGTTCGGTCAGGATACCATCTACAGTGGCGACACAAATTTGGTCCTAGTGCATCTCTGTTAGCAATTCCGGGTATAGCTGTTAGTAATCCTGTTTGGCAGAGTATTTAAAAGTTCCGTCTAAAGTTAAAATTTTATATGGAGAGCATTGCATGGTATTGTCCCTCTCAAAGCTATATTGGCAAACAGACATGTGGGAACAGAAGGGGGGTGCCCGATTTGCAGCAATGCGGCGGAAGATATACTTCATATGATATTCAAATGCCCTATGGCGAAGGATCTCTGGGAATTGTTAGGCCTAACTCAAGTTACTACTGATGCTATGCAGGATCGGTCGGGTTATGTGGTTCTGGAGACATTGTTGAGACAGGATGACGTGAATGTGCAAGGGTTTAATGTGGGACAGAAGGAAGTTATCGCTATTGCAGCCTGGTATATGTGGTGGATTCGTCGCCAAATAACAAATGAAGAGCCAGTCCCTCCTCTATTCAAATGCAAGATCTCTATTCTATCGATGGCGACGAACTCAACAAAAATTCTATCCAAACCGACCCCCCTTAGAGAGAAATGGGTAAAACCGGAGACTAGAACCTTGAAGGTAAATGTTGATGGTTCGTTTCACCCTGACGCTCATGCAGGATCGACTGGAGCAATTATGAGAGATTGCGAAGGAAAATTTGTTGCAGCCTCATCTACTTTCTTGGCAAATATTGATTATGCAACAACTGCTGAAGCTTATGCTATGAGGGAGGGACTCAAACTTGCTAGTGAGATGGGCTGTAATAATATTTTGATGGAGTCAGATTCTTTGGAAACTGTCGAGGCCTGTACTGGGGAGAATACATGGTGGAATACATCATCGGCTATATATGCTGACTGCGTTGACTATGCTATAAATATTGGAAATGTCCACTATCGTTTTTGCCATAGAGAAGCAAATGAAGTTGCTCATGAGTTAGCTAGAAAGTGTTTTTTAAACAAAGTTAATTGTAACTGGGTTGATGAACCCCCTAGTTTTATTGTAGCTAAACTCATTGATGATGTAAAGGTGATTTGATTGAAAGGCGGCAAGTTTCTTACGCACTCATTTCCTTACCAGGGTACCTAAGGGGGCTGGAAGGTTTTTAATGAGGCAGCTTTGCTGACCTAATATAGTGATATTATTTCAAAAAAACGAGGCAATTATTTTGAGCGAACATACAAACTAATGGGCCGGTGATACGTCCATTTTGTATCACTATTTTATATCATAATTTACTGTTATTCATTGATATATTTCGTATTAAGAGATGATACTTATGTTATTTCACTTATTTTGCATGTTTCATGATTATTGGAGAATCGCTCACCGGAGTCAGGATTCTGCTGGAAAAAGCACCGTCAGAATGCAATATTTCGGAAGATCAACAATTGACGGCAATTACACTGAAGATCTTATTTTTCCAGAAGACGAGGCCAGCCAAAAGGAGGGACCGAGGAGGGCCGCCATGGCCCCCCCATAGGCCGGCGCGGGCCCTGCCTTGGCTGCGCCACCTGGTGGGGAGGGAGCCCACAGCCCCCTTCGGTCGCCTCTCTTTCGCGTACTTCTTCGCCCCAAAAACCTAAGGTCCAGAAGATAATCGCGAGGAGACACAGCCGCCTCTGCGGGGCGGAAAACACCAGAGAGAAAAGAGCTCTCCGGCAGGCTGAAATCCGCCGGGGAAATTCCCTCCCGGAGGGGGAAATCGACGCCATCGTCACCGTCATCGAGCTGGACATCATTGGGATCATCATCACCATAATCTCCATCATCATCACCGTCATCTCCACCGCTGCACCTCGTCACCGCTGTAACATCTAGGGTTGAATCTTGATTGTTTGGTAGGGGAAACTCTCCCGGTATTGATTACTCCTTGTTATTGATGCTATTGAGTGAAACCATTGAACCAAGGTTTATGTTCAGATTGTTATTCATCATCATATCACCTCTGATCATGTTCCATATGATGTCTCGTGAGTAGTTCGTTTAGTTCTTGAGGACATGGGTGAAGTCTAAATGTTAGTAGTGAACTATGTTGAGTAATATTCAATGGTTTGATATTTAAGTTGAGGTGTTATTCTTCTAGTGGTGTCATGTGAACGTCGACTACATGATACTTCACCATTATGGTCCTAGGGGAATACATCTTGTATTCGTTTGCTAATTGTGGGGTTGCCGAAGTCATAGAACCTGAACCCCCGTTGGTATATCGATGCAGGAGGGATAGCAGGATCTCAGAGTTTAAGGCTGTGGTTAGATTTATCTTAATTACTTTCTTGTATTTGCGGATGCTTGCAAGGGGTATAATCACAAGCATGTATTAGTCCTAGGAAGGGCGGTGCATTAGCATAGGTTCACCCACACAACACTTATCAAAACAATGAAGATTAATCAGCTATATGAAGCGAAAGCACTAGACTAAATTCCCGTGTGTCCTCAAGAACGTTTGGTCATTATAAGTAAACAAACCGGCTTGTCCTTTCGCTATAAAGGATTGGGCCACTCGCTACAATTATTACTCTCGCATTTTACTTACTTGTACTTTATTCATCTGCTATATTAAAACCCCCTGAATACTTGTCTGTGAGCATTTATAGTGAATCCTTCATCGAAACTGCTTGTCAACACCTTGCTCCTCGTTGGTTCGACACTCTTATTTATCGAAAGTACTACGATAGACCCCCTATACTTGTGGGTCATCAAGACTATTTTCTGGCGCCGTTGCCGGGGAGTGAAGCGCTATTGGTAAGTGGAATTGGTAAGGGAAACCTTTACCGTACGTGCTGATTTTATTTCTGCCTGCTGCTATAATTCATTATGGAGAGGTCTTCTCTTGAATTCCTCTTTGGAAAATCTACTACTACTGCAAAGGTAGTGGATGAGGCGCCAGGTGAGAAAGAGGTTCCATACAAAATACCTATGAAAATTATTGAACGTGTTGTGGATAACCGCTATGAAGGGGATGGAACTGTCCATCCTGGAGATCATTTACTGTTTTTACATGAATTATGCAGTTTATTCAAATGTGCAGGTATTGCTATGGATGAAGTTAGGAAGAAACTATTCTCTATATCGCTGTCTGGTAAAGCAGCGCATTGGTATAAATTGCTGAAGAATAGGTATTCTCTTGATTGGGAGGACATTGTGCCTTTATTTTATTCTAAATTCTATCCTCCAAGTGAAATTCACAAAGATCGAACCGCATATATAATTTCTGGCCTCATGATGGAGAGAGTATTGCCCAAGCATGGGGAGATTGAAGTCTTTAATGCTCAAATGCCCCATTCATGAGCTTCCTGGTAATATTATCATTGATAATTTCTATGCAAGACTTTCTTTTCAAGATAAGACCTTGTTGGATACTTCTTGTTGGATCATTTACACGCAACAAAGAAGAGTTTAAAAGGGACCTTCTTGATCGGATCCAGGAGAATACTGAAGGATGGGAGAACGACAAAGATAGAGAGTCGTATAAACTATGATTATAAATGCATTGAAGTTTTTATGAAGACTGATAAATTTCGTAATATGAGTGCTACTTATGGTCTTGATTCTCAAGTCGTTGCAAACTTTATAAAGCTTTTGCCTCTCACTTTGAATTGCCTAGGAAGAATTTTGATAAGTATCATGAACCGTACAAAGATAAAACTGATTCATCTATAAATAAATGTGTTGTAATTGAACCTGTTGATCATATTCTGAAGCTTATATTGAAAAAACTCCTTTCCTGCTAAAATGAAGGAGTATTCTGTTATAACTAGTGCGGTTAATAAAAGTGCAAAGAAACCTATAGAACCTGAAGAACAAATAAAGGTTGAACCTGCGTTGCAATAGTTAAAGATCTTATGACTGCAAATGTAGAAGATGGTCATATTATTTTCTGTGAAGATGCTTCTAATATAGTTTCGCATCCTAATAAGTCTAGGAAAGCCAGTGTTCCTATGCTCTCTGTTAGAATTGGTGATCATTGTTATTATGGTTTATGCGACATTGGTGCAAGTATTAGTGCCATTCCTTATGAGCTTTATACGGAGATCATGCATGAAATTGGTTCTTGTGAACTTGAAGATATTGATGTGGTTATTCGGCTAGCTAATATAGAAACTATCTCTCCTATTGGTATTGTTCGAGATGTGGAAGTTCTATGTGGTAAGATTAAATATCCTGCTGACTTTTTGGTACTTGGTTCTGCTGCTAGTAAGTCTTGTCCTATTATTTTTGGTAGACCTTTCCTAAATACTTGTGGAGCTGTTATAGATTGCAAGAAGGAAAAAATTGTGACTAAATTTGCTGGTGAATCTTATGAGTTTAATTTCTCTAAATTTGCTAAAACTCCTTATAAAGCTGATTTGCCTAATAATGATTTTAGAGTTGAACAGTGTGCGTCTATTGCTCTTGCTCCTAATAATCCTTTGCAGCAACATTTGGAGGATAGTGAGAGTGAAGTCTTTAGGGAAGATAGGAATGAGCTTGATGAAATTTTCCTTCGTCAACCTATTCTTAAACATGACTTGTTGGTTGAAGATTTAGGTACAACACCACCACCAAAGGAAGATCCTGTTTTTGATTTAAAACCATTGCTTGATAATCTTAAGTATGCTCATATTGATGATAAGAAAATATATCCTGTTATTATTAGTTCTAATCTTTCAGATTTTGAGGAAGAAAGGTTATTGGAAATATTGAAGAAACACCGAGGAGCTATTGGCTACACTCTCGATGACTTGAAGGGGATTTCTCCCTCTATTTGCCAACATGCTATCAACATGGAAGATGATGCAAAGCCTGTTGTTGAACATCAGCGTCGTCTAATTCCTAAGATGAAGGATGTGGTAAGGAATGAGGTATTAAAACTTCTTGAAGCTGGTATTATATATCCTATTGCTGATAGTAGATGGGTTAGTCCTGTGCATTGTGTTCCTAAGAAAGGTGGAATGACTGTTGTGCCTAATGATAATGATGAGCTCATCCCTCAAAGAGTAGTTGTAGGGTATAGAATGTGCATTGATTATCGAAAAGTTAATAAAGTTACTAAGAAAGATCATTACCCTTTACCCTTTATTGATCAAATGTTAGAAAGGTTGTCTAAAAATACTCATTTTTCTTTCTTGATGGTTATTCTGGGTTTTCACAAATTGTTGTTAAAACTAAAGATCAAGAGAAAACCACTTTCACTTGTCCCTATGGAACTTATGCTTATAGGCGTATGCCTTTTGGTTTATGTAATGCTCCTGCTACTTTTCAAAGATGCATGTCTGCTATTTTTCATGGCTTTTGTGAGAATATTGTAGAGGTATTCATGGATGATTTTTCTATCTATGGGAATTCTTTTGATAATTGCTTGCGAAACCTTGATAAAGTTTTGCAGAGATGTGAAGAAACAAACCTTGTTCTTAATTGGGAGAAATGCCACTTTATGGTTAATGAAGGAACTGTATTGGGACATAAAATTTCCGAGAGAGGAATTGAAGTTGATAGAGCTAAAGTTGAAGCAATTGAGAAGATGCCCTATCCTAGGGATGTTAAAGGTATTTGTAGCGTTCTTGGTCATGCTGGGTTTTATAGGAGATTTATTAAAGATTTCTCCAAGATTTCAAAACCTCTTACTAATCTTCTTCAAAAAGATGTATCTTTTGTTTTTGATGATGATTGTAAGGAAGCTTTTGAAACTCTAAAGAAAGCCTTAACAACTGCTCCTGTAGTTGAACCTCCTGATTGGAATTTACCTTTTGAAATTATGTGTGATGCTAGTGATCTTGCTGTAGGCGCTGTTCTTGGACAGCGAGTAGATAAAAAATTGAATGTTATTCATTATGCTAGCAAAACTCTTGATGCTGCTCAAAGAAATTATGCTACAACTGAAAAGGAATTATTAGGTGTAGTCTTTGCTTGTGACAAGTTTAGATCTTATATCGTTGATTCAAAATTTACAATCCATACTGATCATGCTGCAATTAGGTACCTTATGGAAAAGAAAGATGCTAAGCCAAGGCTTATTAGATGGGTGCTTCTTTTGCAAGAATTTGATTTACATATTATAGATAGGAAACGTGCTGATAATCCTGTTGCTGATAATTTATCTAGATTGGAAAATATTGCTTATGATCCCGTTCTGTTAATGATAGTTTTCCAAATGAACAATTGGCTGTAATAAAGGTGAGCTCGCGAGATAGCCCTTGGTACGCTGATTATGCTAACTTTATTGTTTCCAAGTACTTGCCTCCAACCTTTTCAGCTCAGCAAAGGAGGAAATTCTTTTATGACTTGAGGCATTATTTTTGGGATGACCCACACTTATATAAAGGAGTGGATGGTATTATGCGAAGATGTGTTCCCGAATATGAACAACAAGAGATATTGAGTAAGTGTCATGGTAGTGTTTATGGAGGACATCACGCTAGAACCGCGCAAAAGGTTCTACAATCAGGTTTCTATTGGCCAACTCTCTTCAAAGATGCAAGAAAGTTTATTTTATCTTGTGATGAATGTCAAAGGGTTGGTAATATCTCCGGATGCAATGAAATGCCTATGAATTATACTCTTGTTATTGAACCATTCGATTGTTGGGGATTTGACTTCATGGGTCCTTTCCCTTCTTCAGAAGGTAACACTCATATACATGTCGCAGTTGATTATGTTACTAAATGGGTGGAAGCCATACCCACAAAAAGTGCTGATGGTGAGACCTCTTTAAGAATGCTTCTAGATATTATTTTTCCTAGATTTGGAGTTCCTAGATATCTTATGACTGATGGAGGTTCTCATTTTATTCATGGTGGTTTTAGAAAAACTCTTGCTAAATATGGTATTAATCATAGAATTGCTTCCGCTTATCATCCTCAAACTAGTGGGCAAGTAGAATTATCAAATAGAGAGATTAAATCTATCTTGCAAAAGACTGTTAATAAATCTAGAAAGAACTGGGCTAGTAAATTGAAGGAAGCACTATGGGCTTATAGAACTGCTTATAAAAATCCCATGGGCATGTCACCGTATAAAATGGTTTATGGGAAAGCTTATCATTTACATTTAGAACTAGAGCACAAAGCTTATTGGGCTGTAAGAGAACTAAATAAAGATCCTAAACTTGCCGGTAAGAAGAGATTGCTACAATTGAGTTCTCTAGATGAGTGGAGGAGTGAAGCTTATGAAAATGCTAAACTCTTTAAAGAGAAAGTTAAGAAATGGCATGATAGAAGAATTATCAAAAGAGAATTTAATGTTGGGGATAAAGTCCTATTGTATCGGTCTTGTCTCAGATTTTTTGCAGGGAAATTACTCTCAAATGGGAAGGACCATATGTCATTGTGGAGGTGTATCGTTCAGGAGCAATTAAAATTAGTTCTCTGCAAGGCAATGCCACACAAGTGGTGAATGGACAAAGACTCAAGCATTATATCCTTGGTGATTCTTATAATGAAGATGTTGATGTTATTCGAGTGGTAACTCCGGAAGCTTTCATCAAAGGTCAAATTAACAGTTCTGCAGAGTTCGACTTTGAACAGGTAACAGTACTGGTAATAAAAAGTCCGCGTTTAACTTTCCGAACAATGTTTTTGCTATTTTTGGAAAATATGAAAAATTACGAGATCGAAACGGAGTGGAGGAGACGCACGAGGGCGTGCCCCCATAGGCCGGCGCGGGCCCCAGCCTGGCCGCGCCTCCCTATGAGGACAGCCCCTCGCTGTCCCTCTCCGACTCTGATTCGACCTGGTACTTTCCTTTTGTCGTGAAAGTTTATTATATAATCCCTCGGACCCCTGGAGGTCCGTATATCGTTTTCTCGTCGCGTTTTGTTTCGAGATGTTTTCTGCCAGGATCTGTTTTTGATCTAGAAGCACCATGGTCTCCAACAACAAGGGCAATGAGCTTTCGGAGGAAGATATTCAAGATCCCGAGTGGAAAGAGGTGGACGAAAGTGTCAAGGAAGAAGATGAAGAAGAAGTGAAGGAAGACTCGCACGCATACCCGCGTGCCACCGTCGCAAGCATCGAGGTGGTGGAAAATCCTTTCAGTTCCAAGAAGAGCGCAAGAATTCGCACCGGAGGGAAAGTTCCACGTCACTTCCTAGCTCCAAAGACATCTCCTCCAGGCACCTACAACCCCTTCCACACTCTAATTTACAATAGTCAAATTGAAAGGATTCCCAAGGCGGTATTGCCTAGCAAGTGGGATATAGATCGTTCTAACACTGCAGGAAGGATGAAGCCTGAAGCTGAAGAGTGGGGAAACAACTCTAAGAGTTGGGACTCGCCGTCGGATATACTTCTTAACCGCGTCGAGCACAATTCGGAGATGATCCGCAACCTCATGTACAAGATTGATGAGCTAAAGGAGCTTGTTGAGAAGCTTATCAAGAATTCATCACCAAGGAGTAATTCATCATTGGTATTGGCACCCCCTTGGTTTGTTCCAAGCTTGGGGAGTGCCGCGGTATCACATCATCACTATCTTTTACCTTTTACTATCAAGTAGTGTCATATCATGAGTAGGGAAGTTATCATATAAGATGTGTTGCAGTATGGAAATATCTCTCTTTTAGTTGGTTATCTACGTATCCCTTGGTGTGAGTTATCGTTATGGAATATTAATGAGAAGTTTTATCATTTACATATTGCACATCTTATTTTAGTTTGCAATATCTATTATATGATTGATCTTGTTGTTAAGTATTGGTATCACTTTGGGAGCATTGAGTAAATCTATTTGGTTTTGGCAAACTTAGCATTGGTCAATAGCAACAACACTTTGAGTTTAAGTAGAGAGAGGAAATACATGTAGATATGTTATTTCATTATCTTTCTTTCTTGTTAGTTCCTAGCTTAGTATTCTGAAGTTAAAATTGTTTGTGCTTACAAGGAAGATGCATGAGTGTTTCTATCACATGTATATTTGTTTGTTTCCCTCAACTCTTATGCTTGCTAATCAACCTTGCTAGCCAAAGACCTGTGAGAGGGAATGCTTCTCGTGCATCCAAACCCTTAAACCAAACCTATGCCATCAGTGTCCACCATAACTACCTACTATGTGGTATTTCTCATTCCAAGTAAATACTTCATGTGCTACCTTTAAACAATTCAAAAGTTATCATCCCTTATTTGTGTCAATGTTTTATAGCTCATGAGGAAGTATGTGGTGTTTTATCTTTCAATCTTGTTGGGCAGTTTTCACTAATGGACTAGTGGCTTCATCCACTTATCCTATAATTTTGCAAAAAGAGCTGGCAACGGGCCCAATTAATTACTCTCATTAATAATTCTCTTCACATGTTTTGCTCTGATTCATCAGTAAGCAACTTAATTTTGCAATAGACACTCCTCCATGGTATGTGAAATGTTGGAAGGCACCCGAGGATTCGGTTAGCCATGGCTTGAGCAAAGGTTGGGAGGAGTGTCATCCTTAAATAAACTAAAGTACATGTGTAAACAAAAGAGAAGAGGGATGATCTACCTTGCTGGTAGAGATAACGTCCTTCATGGGAGCCGCCCTTTGAAAGTCTGTTTGGCAAGGGGGTTAGAGTACCCACTACCATTCGTTGACAACAACAAACACCTCTCAAAACTTTACTTTTATGCTCCCTATATGATTCAAAACTTAAAAGGCTCTAGCACATGATTTAATCCCTGCTTCCCTCTGCGAAGGGCCTATCTTTTACTTTATGTTGAGACAGTAAACCTATTTCCCTCTATCTTAAGCAAGCAATTGAGTTGTTGTGATCAAACCATTTATACTATGATCTACTTAATCATGCCTTTTATTCTTCCTTGTTCAGTACAAGTTTTATCTGAATGAATATAGCTTTGAAGGTTATCGATGATTATGAGGGGATTATTATGAGTGAGTATGCAAGTTTTGCTATAAGCTTTAATATAAGAGCGCTGCTCAATAGATAAGTACAATTTGTTAACTGTTCTTTGACCAAGAACGAAGTTTGCCATCACCAATTATGATTTCCTATGCACCTTTATTTGTGATTTCCTTTTACTTGTTTCAAGTTGAATCATATGAGGAAGTTGTTCACTAGAATGTCTTGTGTGAATTAATATGATGCTTCTTGTCCGTATTTTATTTATCGACTCTTCACTCCATAAACATGTGGTCTTGTTTACGAGTTCAGTTTCGCTTGGGGACAAGCGAAGTCTAAGCTTGGGGGGAGTTGATACGTCCATTTTGCATCACTATTTTATATCATAATTTACTGTTATTCATTGATATATTTCGTATTAAGAGATGATACTTATGTTATTTCACTTGTTTTGCATGTTTCATGATTATTGGAGAATCGCTCACCGGAGTCAGGATTCTGCTGGAAAAAGCACCATCAGAATGAAATATTTCGGAAGATCAACAATTGACGGCAATTACATCGAAGATCTTATTTTTCCAGAAGACGAGGCCAGCCAAAAGGAGGGACGAGGAGGGCGCCATGGCCCCCCATAGGCGCGGGCCCTGCCTTGGCCGCGCCGCAAGGTGGGGAGGGCCTCACCCCTTCTCGCCTCTTCGCGTACTTCTTCGCCCGAAAACCTAAGGTCCAGAGGATAATCGCGAGGAGACACGGCCTCGCGGGGCGGAAAGCACCGAGAGAAAAGAGCTCTCCGGCAGGCTGAAATCCGGGGAAATTCCCTCCCCGGAGGGGGAAATCGACGCCATCGTCACCGTCATCGAGCTAGACATCATTGGGATCATCATCACCATACTCTCCATCATCATCACCGTCATCTCCACCGCTGCACCTCGTCACCGCTGTAACATCTAGGGTTGAATCTTGATTGTTTGGTAGGGAAACTCTCCCGGTATTGATTACTCCTTGTTATTGATGCTATTGAGTGAAACTATTGAACCAAGGTTTATGTTCAGATTGTTATTCATCATCATATCACCTCTGATCATGTTCCATATGATGTCTCGTGAGTAGTTCGTTTAGTTCTTGAGGACATGGGTGAAGTCCAAATGTTAGTAGTGAACTATGTTGAGTAATATTCAATGTTATGATATTTAAGTTGTTGTGTTATTTTTCTAGTGGTGTCATGTGAACGTCGACTACATGACACTTCACCATTATGGGCCTAGGGGAATACATCTTGTATTCGTTTGCTAATTGTGGGGTTGCTGGAGTGACAGAAACCTGAACCCCCGTTGGTATATCGATGCAGGAGGGATAGCAGGATCTCAGAGTTTAAGGCTGTGGTTAGATTTATCTTAATTACTTTTTTGTATTTGCGGATGTTTGCAAGGGGTATAATCACAAGTATGTATTAGTCCTAGGAAGGACGGTGCATTAGCATAGGTTCACCCACACAACACTTATCAAAACAATGAAGATTAATCAGCTATATGAAGCGAAAGCACTAGACTAAATTCCCGTGTGTCCAAGAACATTTGGTCATTATAAGTAAACAAACCGGCTTGTCCTTTGCGCTAAAAAGGATTGGGCCACTCGCTGCAATTATTACTCTCGCATTTTACTTACTTGTACTTTATTCATCTACTATATTAAAACCCCCTGAATACTTTTCTGTGAGCATTTATAGTGAATCCTTCATCGGCTGCGCTTGTCAACACTTCTCGTTGGGTTCGACACTTTATTTATCGAAAGTACTACAATACACCCCTATACTTGTGGGTCATCACCGGCCACCCGACATCGCGTTCGGCGATCGTCGCTGGGCATTCGCTCATTGTGGCCGGATACCCGAAAATCCTATACCCGACTCGGTGCCTACTGTGCACCGCACACCACCATCGGGTATTGGGCTGGCTTTCACTTTTTCCTTTATTTTTTTGTTTTATGTTCTGTTTCTGTTTTTTTTTTTCTTTTTTTCTTTTTTTTTCTATTTTCTTTTTTGTTTCCTTTTATTTTTCTTTTATGTTCATTTTTATTTTTGTTCAAAACCAAAAAATTTCAAATTTGAAAATAGTTCAAATTCGAAAAAATTCAAATTTTGAAAAGTGTTCAAAACGAAAATTATTCATATCCAAAAAACGTTCATAATTGAAAAATGTTCACATTTAAAATATGTTTATTTTCGAAAAATATTCAAATTTTGGGAAAATCGAATTTTTTTAAAAAATGTTCATTCCAAAAAATGTTCAAAATTTATTCAAATTTAAAATTGTTCCAATTTAAAAAAAAATCCAATCTGAAAAATTTTGAAATTTTGAAAAACTCAGGTTTGAAAAAAGTTCATAATTTAAAAATATTCAAAACTTAAAAACACGAAAAAATAGAAAAGAAACAGCAGGAAAAAACGAAAATTCGAAATAGGCAAAAAAAATCGTTGGACCGGCCCAATACCTACCAAAGGCTGTGCGGCAACCGGTATCCACCGATCTGGTCGGTGTACAGCAACTCCCGAGATACCGCCTGAGCCGAAGAAACAGCAATGACCAGCCGAACCAATACGAACCCGAAAAGGCGGGAGCTCCTCGACACCGACCTGGTCGGCGCTGGGAGGGTGCCGCACACCCCGCGCGTCCCGGGTAGCTAGCTGGGCCGCGGCCCATCAGGTAATGCGTTTTTCCTTTTCGTTTCTTTTTGTTTTCTGTTGTTTGTTTTCTTTTTTTATTTTTTTTAAAATCTGAACATTTGTCAAAATAAAAAAAAATCAAATTAAAAAGAAATAAATTTTTAAAAATCTGAACATTTTTCAGATTTGAACATTTTTAAATTTGAACAAAAATGTATTTTACTCTGTGAACAATTTCCGAATTTGAACATTTTTGAATTTGAACAAAATTTATATTTGAACAATTTTCGAATCTGAACGATTTTCATATTAGAACAATTTTCGAATTTTAACAAATTTCATATTTGAACGGTTTTCAATTTTGAACATTTTTGAATTTGAACATTTTTCAATTTGAACAATTTTTAAGAATTGAATTTTCGAATCTGAGAAAATATAAACAAAACCGAAAATAGAAAAACGAAAAAGAAAACAGAAAAAGAAAACAGAAAAAGAAACCAGAAAAGAAAAAAAAAAGGAAAAACGAACTGCTACAGCCTAAATAGACGCTAATGGGCCTGGCCCATACCCGACCAGGGGGTGTGCGGTGGCCGGTAACCACCGACCTGGTCGGTGTATAGGTTTTGCCGAAAAGGCAGGCTGACACGGTGTGTTGCGCTGGGGACGCTCGGTGACGGCACGAATCCCACTCGTACCTGGACCAGCACGAGCGAATCCGGCCTGTTGATCGCTAGCGCAAACCAAAACGGACTCCTACTCCCAGGTCCCAGCCCACGTCTTCCAGGTTTTGCCGTGCACAAATACCACCGGAACGCCCTCCTCCAACTCCAAAAACAAACAAGTCAGCTTCCCGGCGTAACTAAATAAATCCCAACTAAATACACTAATCGCCCTAACGCCAACACATCAAAGTGTTGTGTTTTGGTAGCGTGTGGATTATTTCTGCCATGGAACCACATCAGCTCAGACTCCAGGAGTCCTGCACTCCCACCGAGACGACATTGTCGGTCTCGCCAAAGGAGGTGCTAAAGCCAGTCGAGGCACCATCTGACGGCGAAGAATGTCCTATATGCTTGGTTCAGGATGCCGAGGCGTTGGCATGGAAGGATACGTCATGCGGACACAGGTTTCACGAGAGGTGCGTCCAGAGGTGGCTCGAGATGAAACCAAGTTGCCCCATGTGCCGGTGCCAACTTCTAATACAAAAGACCGTTGCTGCGGAACAAGTTTACCGTCCTCCGAATCCACAAAATTTTCTACATGCTACTGCAAACCGATATGTTCGCCCTCCCAATCCCCACATATTGATGGCAATTGAAATAATGGAGACAGATCCCGCGATGTTTCCGGACCCATATTCCTTTTTCACAAGGTATACTTCCCTCCTCCACGAATAAGTGTACTTCTAGAGTTTGCACGTAGTTAGGTATTTTAAATATTGATCAAACTTTATAGGGAAAGTAGCAACTTTTGTAACACTGGATTGGTAGTATCACTAGATCCGTTTTGAATTGTAGTTTCAAAATATAACAGGTTGACGTTTCATATGTTGCTACTCTTTTATATAAATTTGGTCAAAATTAAAAGAGTTTGACTTTGTACAATTGTTAGAAGTAAATTTATTATTCTTGGATGGGATCATGGGAAGAGGGGGCAGAAAGTGTAACATCCTTAATGTCGCTATGGCAATGCGTTATTGCATAGGTTGGGTGTAATTGGTATCTCCGCGATATTAATATATACTCTTTATCGGAAAAAAAAGAGAGGGCAGAAAGTGTTTTTACCCGCAAAGAAAAAAGGTAGAAAGTGTTTGGAAGTGTAACATGCAACAGTTTGCGTACTCCCGGCACCTTAGCATAAGGCTAGTTATATAATTTTAATCCTGCCCAGCGTGCTCTCTTGGGCCAAGCCTAATTGATGCACGTATCATGCTCCGTTCGAATCGGTTTGCTAATCTACACGAACATATCCTCCTCCTCCTCGCCAGCTGCCTAGCCGTTGGCCCGCTATTTCATTTACTGATCGTCGCCAGTTGCCACAGTCAGGACTCGAAGACGACGGAACGATGACTAGTCGACTACAACCTGCCGGCACTTCTAACTACTAGTAAAGGTGCACGTGCCACGCACGTATTTAATCTATAATAATTTTTTTTATCTTAAATCTAAAATTTGGAGTCCACTAAAATAACTGCTAGTTTCCTTCTAGAATGTGTCATATTACCCTATTAATCGAGTAGCAATTAGAGTTAGTTTTCAAATGATGTTACAACATGAAATAAGCATCTTGATACAAAGTCAAAGTTTATACCTTTTGAGAAATGCCAGATAAAATATCCCCATGAAGTATTCCATGAATTTTAACATCTACATACCATCAACCTTTTGATGACACAAAATTTAATATATTCCTTACAAAACAATTATTTTTTTATATTTACACAACTTAATTATCAATTATAAATAGGACACAATGACCGAAACTTTGTTTTACCGGACATGCCCCACAGCCGAAACTTCAAAGCACAATCATTTTTTGCCAATAAAAAGACCTTCAAAATTATCAAATGATTAACAAAGATTTCTCTAAAACTTCAAAGGACAATATTTTTTTGCTAATAAAAAGGCCTTCAAAATTATCAAATGTGTCCTAAAGATTTGTCTAAAACTCATATAGAAAAAACATTTGTTTGCAGCTAGTATAATAACAGGCAAAAGGAATTCCCACCTGAGAGAAATAACTGAAAACCCATGTAAAAAAAAATCAAAACCGAGGTCCTTCCCCGTCCCCGACACCTCTCCTTCCTCTGACAGCTCACTCTCACCCTCTGCCTTACTCATCCGGCCGGCGGCCTCTCTTCATGTGACTCCCCACTGCCGGCCACCGGACGCCCGCTCCCCTGCCTCCCTGCCACTGGCCTCGGCGTCCGCCTCCTCCATCCTCCAGGCAACTGGAGACCAGGGGAACTCCCGGGAGGCGAGGTGACCCAGCGGGAGGCGCCAAGGGAGGAGGGCGGACCTTTTCTCCACCGGATCCGAGGCCGCGGCCACGGCAACCGGCCTTCGGTGGCTCTGCGTCGGCCTCCTCTCCGTCATCGACGCCGTCCTCCCCGCCGCCAATGAGCTCCCTCCATCAATGTCGATGACCACCACAGACGGATGGCCAACAAGCTGATGGTCTTATTTTTAGCAGATATGAAACCTCTGTTTCTGGATGGGCGAGTTGTATTCACAAACCAAGCAGAGCCTGTAGTGGCTATCATTCCCTGATATGGCTATCATTGTACGCAAAGGTTATGTTCTGGTATAGGAAATTCGTGAAAAGCAGATCCAACGTTTCTGGCGCTTGTTGGATAGTCTTGGAAATATATTTGGTATTGAGAAAATGTCAGCAAGGTAAACTATTGCCACATTTTTTTGTTTATCTCGAAAGGTGTTATCACTTCTACCACATGTTATTTTACTGTTGTATGCTCCAAGGTTTCATCTGTATCATAGAAGTAGAGCTGGAGATGTCTAGGTTCTTGATCACCAGGCACCAGATCGTCCATCTTATAATACATTGCCCCTTGTGCTACAAATGTATATACACGGGTTCTCGCCGCATTGCTGACCGTCTTATCAAGGGTGACTCCAAGCCTTGTGAAGGAGAAGTGGGTGTTGAAATATCGTATGTGCTTTCTGAAATATTTTGCATCAGCATCAACCTGACTTGTAAACAACCGGCGCAACTCGTCAGGAACTTCCGATGTAACTATCTTGATCTTTCCTTTTCTGCAACAGAAAGCGGGACCCTCATATTGAGCCTCATTGCTCCGCAATGTTCACAATCTTTTACTGGCTTCAACACATGATGCTTGGTTGGTAGATTGTGGTAGACATAGTCATAAGGATCAGCATTCTGGTTACACGGTGGAATGCCACTTGTCACTCGCCACGAATCAAACACATCGGCTGCAACATATAATAATAGGAATAAAATAGATGCAATGAATTTAGTATCCCACTGCAATAATAGAACTCGGTGTTACAAGCTACCTATAGCCCTAAAAATCATGCAGTCATCGTCATCATTATGTATTGCTTCTTCCTCTTGGAAAGTGTCCAAGTTATCTGTGTGAAACATTTTAAATCAGCTTAAGGTATTGTGTGCTGGTAACATTTGTAATTACATTGAAGGTTTGTACTTTACCTTGGAATACAACACCTTCAGTTGGCTAAAATCCCAGTAGTATCAAAATCTTCGTCACTATTTGTGTCACCTGGAAATGCTGAGTACAATTAAAGATGGTGAGAATTATCTGATAGAATAACAAAAGATGGTGAAAATTATTATCTGATAGGATAACAATACCTGTTTGGTAATGCTTGGATGATTGTGCTTGCATTGCCGGTGTGGTTTTTTGGGTAATACTTGTAGTGGATGCGTCTCTACATTTCTTGTACTCACGGTTCTTGCTCAAACGCTCCTGCTTCTGTTCATCTGACATTAGCGAGTACATTTCCCTATCATGATGACGTTTCTTATCGGTAGATGCAATTTTCTCTAGGAAGCTCTGTTGTCCATTAAATTCTGCGGATGTGGATATGTGTTTCATAGTTGACTCTCCGCATGGCATTTAAAAATTCCTGGTCATGCTGACATATGTACTTCCAGTATCTGAAGCATCTAATCAAGTAGAAAGTGTGAGCCCGAAGTAACACAATGAAGCCATATTTCAAATTTACAAGGAGTGATGTCGCATGAGGTTCATTTACCATTTGTTAGTCTGTTGGCGACGTTGCTGAATGGGATACCTGGTGAACTCGGAAAAGATGCAGCTGATCTTTGAGACATGTCGGCATCTCTCCTTGTTGCATCTTTTTTTTGCTGTCGTGCTATGCGCAGCTTTTGTAAGTGCTCCGCCTTTTTATCCTCAGATAATCGAGCATACCACCCTTGATCAGTCTGCTGCTTTTTACCTTCACGACTCTGATAGTTACATTTATTTGTAAGAATGTTAACCGGTGCAGACATACAGACATACCAGACCGTGACCCAGATGCTCCCGGGTGATCGAGTGAAACATTACTGCAACCTAGAATATCATCAACACATGAACAACTCAAATATGAGTGCAGTGCATATGGAACCTATATGTTTGCGAAACCAAAAAGACATGATGTCATGTATTAGCTTACCCGATAATTGGGTGGGTGATCCTGTTGTGTGGGCATTTCCTCTTGCAGTTTCCTGCATTTGGTATGCATCATTTCTATGCAGCCACTCGGACTCATCGTGACCACACACCGAAGAAAAGACCTCATATTGCTGTGAAGTGTGTGGCACAGATATTTGAGATGCATCGCGTTGATCTGGAGCCATACCTATTTATACGTTGCAACTATAAAATCAGTATTTCATATATGTACAACCTGTGTTCTATATGTTGCAAGTCATAGACACATTACCTTCAGTTTGTATTTGGGTGACTCCAGATTGTGTAATGGACTGCGTAGGACACATGTTTTCATCATTGACAGTGCCTGTTGACTGTTTTTTAAGTTCCCTTAATTGCCATCGGCGCTTTTAAGATCTCATCTTTTTATTATGTGCATACCTTTCTCTGTCCCTCCGCCTCTTGACCTCTTTAGGTTCTGTATATATAGCACACTTTAGTATACCACCATAATTTTCTGCTCACCGTTGCACTTCTTTTTTACCTACCCTCGTTGGTTATATCCTGAAATGGAGTGCAGTTGGATGATGACATATGGATATCTGATTGCACTATCCTGCAATTGTAGCAAATCATTAGGATAAAAAAGTATGTACATATGTTGCAAAACCCTTCGTAAAGCACATTAGGATGTTAGAAAGTTTGTTGCATTAATACATTTTGGATAAAAGAGTAATAAATCTGAACGTGCTATCATGCTTGCAACAACTAATGCCAGGTTAGAGTAAAAAAAGTCAGTACAAAGGGTGAAAAAACTCTCGTCAGGATTGTTGAGAATGGGTATCTATTCTGGGTCCTCACCTGGTCAATAAAGAGGGCCAAGCATGTAGTACAAATACAGCAGGTCAGCACATGTTTGTTATTCTTCCCCTTATGGTCATGTGGTTCATATTTTCTGGTAATTTTTGCATGGTAACGGTGCACCTCCATATGTGCTCTCTGCCTATGTCTCATCTTTATTTGCACTCCCACAATTTTTTAACTACTGCTTAGGTGAATGGCTTTGGGTGTGGTACACACTTCTGTACCATGCTGTCCAATTTTCATCTAAAAAGGCGTTGGATCTAATACCACATTACCTTATCATCTAAAAAGGTATCCCCTCTTTTGTATTTCATTTTTTTATTATGTATCATTTCATTTAAGAATTAAGACTGAGGCTACCTTTTTGTAACATGGTGGGCATGATATGCTGAGAAGTTATTTTTTCCTTGTACTTATCTTGGAACCTGACATAATGTGTCTTTGCCATTCAAGTTTGAAATATTAAGCTGAATGTGCATACCCATGCATTGCAGGGTAGCAAATATGGAAGATTCCACTTAGCTTCTTATAGAATTCCCTTTCATAGTTTCTAACTCATTCTGATTATTTTACCTGCAGTGTGAGAACATTCAGTTGTGAAACCTATTCTCCTGTTTCTCGATGGCATTCATGCTTAACAGGGAGTCTCCTGCTACATCCCCTCTGCCGTGAGATGCAGGTATACAAAGCTAGGCAATTTATTGAAGAAGAATGAAGTTGTAGATGCTTACATTGAGGGAGATTTCAAGTTGTCTGACCTAAAGGAATTGCAGGTGCGTGCGGCAGAATGTCTCCACAGCGCCGGGGAGTGCTGCGGTGGCGATTGGCTAGATTGCGGGTGTTGTCGCCTGGAAGTGTTCCGACGGCGATCGGCGTGTGGGAGTGTCTCCGGCGGCGATTGGCGAGCGGGAATGCTGTCACGCTGGAGTGCTTCGGCGGGGATCATGGTGGCTGGCGAGCGGGAGTGATGCGGCGGGAATCGTGGTTGCTGGCGAGCGGGAGTGCTGTGGCGGCGATCGTGGCTGGTGAGCGGGAGCGCTGCGTGCTAGCGATCGATATGGTCTTGGATGGTTGGCATGCGTGGGTTTATTTTTTTTTACATGGCGTGCGTGGGTTGGGAGTTAGTGGGTGGGCTGTACCGATTGAGAAACAAAGCCGTGCGTGGGATGGGTGTTCCGCTCCATCAAACATAGAAACAATGTGGTGCGTTGGATAAACTGATTGAACGTCCCTGATTGTCCGGATCAGCCCCTCTGGGGCTTTTATTAGTAGACTAGTAATTCCTTTATCGCAAAAAAAAACTACTAGTAATTCCTAACCTGATCACTCCAAGTCTCCAAAGATATTCGTCATATTCTTGTTCAACAATTACATGCTAGTTTAATTACTGAATCTACTAATTGTATGTACTAACTTGATTTGCTAGTTATAATAGCTTATTGATTTTTATACTGTAGAACTGCTAGTCATGAAGACGAAAAAAAACACCACCAATTGTTGTTTTTTTAAGCCTATTGGTTCAACCTCCAACTCTACAACTGAAAATACTAATCAATCAGAGGATATAGAGATTACAACACAACCTGCCGCACATAATGATTCAGTCCCTGGTCCAGTTAATGCGCAAACATCGGATCAAAATACTGAGTTAGTAGTGATAATCCTAGAGCAAGCTAGAGCCGGAAGCACGGCATGAGCGAGACCCCGCGAAACGCCAACAGATTTGGTGAATACAAGTGTGTATAGATTGATGAATTTACGAGCCTGACCTACCAATTGCACTAGAGGTTTTCTTTCGCAAAAAAAAATTTGCACTAGAAGTTTCCCACGTGGCTACTGCAACGCTATTTTTTAAATAAAAAGGGTGCAATTTTAATGGAAAACGATTCTTTTCCTCCGGAGGCTGGGAGCGAACGGAGCCTCCGGGTCGAGCGTCGTGCGATCTGTTGGCGCGTCCGTCTCTATCGTACCCACGCGTCTACGAGGGGCCCACCTAAACCTTACCTATTCACCCCCGTCGTTCCCAGCCACTCGTTCCACTGGTCCCGTCCTCCAATTTCTCTTCTTCCTCCTCGACTACACAGCGGTAGCCATGGTCAACCTCCTGCTGCCATGGCCAGCCTCCCGCGCGCCCACCATGGCTAACCTCCCGCGCAGGATTACGGCGATGGCGGAGACCGAAGCCTTAGTTCCCCCGGCGCTCGCCGTCGCAGGAGATGGAGGCCGCGGCAGAGCCCCGTAACCCCACCTTCCTCGGCACCCCGCCGTCGCCGGAGATGGAGGCCGCGGCGGAGGCCCGTAACACCGACTCCCTCGGCGCCCCGCCGTCGTCGGGGAAGGAGGCCATGGGTGCTGCGAATGCCTATGGCGGGTGCTGCGAGGCAAGGCCAACGGTGGTACCCACCGGCAACGGCGGTGCTTTTGCCTCCGACGGTGGATGCTGCTGATACATCCAATTTGCATCACTATTTTATATCATAATTTGCAGTTATTCATTGATATATTTCATATTTGGAGATGATACTTATGTTATTTCATCTATTTTGCATGTTTCATGATTATTTGGGGATCGCACACCGGAGCCAGGATTCTGCTGGAAAAAGCACCGTCGAATGCAATATTTCGGAAGATCAACAGAAGGAAATTATACGAAAATTCCTATTTTTGGATGACGAAGAGAGCCAGAAGGGGGAGCCGAGGAGGGCCACCATGGCCCCCTCACAGGCCGGCGCGGGCCTGCCTGGCCGCGCCGCCTGTGAGGAGGGGGCCCACCCCTCTCGCCTCCTTTTCTTGCGTATGCCTTCGTCCCAAAACCTAAGCCAGAGGAGTACGTCGAGCAGAGCCACAACCGCCTGCGCGGGCGGAGAACACCGAGAGAAAAGAGCTCTCCGGCGGGCAGGAATCCGCCGGGGAAATTCCCTCCCGGAGGGGAAATCGACGCCATCGTCACCGTCATCGAGCTGGACATCATCTCCATCACCATCACCATCATCTTCATCATTTCACCGCCGTCTCCACCGCTGCACCTCGTCACCGCTGTAGCAATTTGGGTTTGATCTTGATTGTTTGATAGGGAAACTCTCCCGGTGTTGATTTCTACTTGTTATTGATGCTATTGAGTGAAACCGTTGAACCAAGGTTTATGTTCAGATTGTTATTCATTATCATATCACCTCTGATCATGTTCCATATGATGTCTCGTGAGTAGTTCGTTTAGTTCTTGAGGACATGGGTGAAGTCTAAATGTTAGTAGTGAAGTATGGTTGAGTAATATTCAATGTTATGATATTTAAGTTGTGGTGTTATTCTTCTAGTGGTGTCGTGTGAACGTCGACTACGACACTTCACCTTTATGGGCCTAGGGGAATGCATCTTGTACTCGTTTGCCAATTTCGGGGTTGCCGGAGTGACAGAAACCTGAGCCCCCGTTGGTATATCGATGCAGGAGGGATCGCAGGATCTCAGAGTTTAAGGCTGTGGTTAGATTTATGTTAATTACTTTCTTGTAGTTGTGGATGCTTGCAAGGGGTATAATCACAAGTATGTATTAGTCCTAGGAAGGGCGGTACATTAGCATAGGTTCACCCACACAACACTTATCAAAACAATGAAGATTAATTAGCCGTATGTAGCGAAAGCACTAGACTAAAATCCCGTGTGTCCTCGTGAACGTTTGGTCATTATAAGTAAACAAACCGGCTTGTCCTTTGTGCTAAAAGGATTGGGCCACTCGCTGCAATTATTACTCTCGCACTTTACTTACTCGTACTTTATTCATCTGTTACATCAAAACCCCCCGATACTTGTCTGTGAGCATTTATAGTGAATCCTTCATCGAAACTGCTTGTCAACACCTTCTGCTCCTCGTTGGGATCGACATTCTTACTTATCGAAGATACTGCGATACACCCCCTATACTTGTGGGTCATCAAGACTATTTTTAGCGCCGCCGGGGAGTGAAGCGGTATTGGTAAGTGGAATTGGTAGGGAGATTTCTACTGTTTGTGCTGATTTTATTTCTGCCTGCTGCTATAATTCATTATGGAGAGATCTTCTCTTGAGTGTTTATTTGGAAAATCTACTACTACTGCAAAGGTAGTGGATGAGGCACCAGGTAAGGAAGAAATACCATACAAAATACCTATGAAAATTATTGAACGTGTAGTGGGTAACCGTTATACAGGGGATGGAACTGTCCACCCTGGAGATCATTTATTGTTCTTACATGAATTATGCGGTTTATTCAAGTGTGCAGGTATTGCTATGGATGAAGTGAGGAAGAAACTATTCTCTATATCGCTGTCTGGTAAAGCGGCGCATTGGTATAAATTACTGGATAATGGGGATTCTCTTGAATGGAATGATATTGTGCCCCGGTTTTATTCTAAGTTCTATCCTCCAAGTGAGATTCACAAAGATCGGAATCGTATATATAATTTTTGGCCTCATGAAGGAGAGAGTATTGCCCAAGCTTGGGGGAGATTGAAGTCTTTAATGCTCAAATGCCCCATTCATGAGCTTCCTGGTAATATTATTATTGATAATTTCTATGCAAGACTTTCTTTTCAAGACAAGACCTTGCTGGATACTTCTTGTTCTGGATCATTTACACGCAACAAGGAAGAGTTTAAAAGGGACCTTCTTAATCGGATCCAGGAAAATACTGAAGGATGGGAGAACAACAAGGATAGAGAATCAGGTATAAATTATGATTATAAATGCATTGAAGCTTTTATGGATACTGATAAATTTCGTAATATGAGTGCTACTTATGGTCTTGATTCTCAAGTTGCTGCAAATCTTTATAAGGCTTTTGCTTCTCATTATGAATTGCCTAAGAGGAACTTTGATAAGTATCATGAACCGTATAAAGATAAAATTGATTCATCTATAAATAAATGTGTTGTAGTTGAAAGTGTTGATCATGTTATTCCTGAAGCTTATATTGAAAAAACTCCTTTCCTGCTAAAATGAAGGAGTACTCTGTTATAAATAGTGCGATTCATAAAAGTGAAAAGAAACCTATAGAACCTGAAGAACAAATAAAAGTTGAACCTGCTGTTGCAATTGTTAAAGATCTTGTGACTGAAAATGTGGAAGATGGTCATATTATTTTCTGTGAAGATGCTTCTAATATTGTTTCGCATCCTAATAAGTCTAGAAAAGCTAGTGTTCCTATGCTATCTGTTAGAATTGGTGATCATTGTTATTATGGTTTATGTGATATTGGTGCAAGTATTAGTGTTATTCCTTATGAGCTTTACACGGAGATTATGCACAAAATTGGTTCTTGTGAACTTGAAGATATTGATGTGGTTATTCGGCTGGCTAATAGAGAAACTATCTCTCCAATTGGTATTATTCGAGATGTGGAAGTTTTATGTGGTAAGATTAAATATCCTGCTGACTTTTTGGTACTTGGTTCTGCTGCTAGTAAATATTGTCCTATTATTTTTGGGAGACCTTTTCTAAATACTTGTGGAGCTATTATAGATTGCAAGAAAGAGAAAATTTTGACTAAATTTGCTGGAGAATCTTATGAGTTTAATTTCTCTAAATTTACCAAAACTCCTTATAAAATTGATTCGCCTAATAGTGATTTTAAAGTTGAACAGTGTGCATCTATTGCTCTTGCTCCTAGTAATCCTTTGCAGCAACATTTGGAGAATAGTGAGAGTGAAGTTTTCAGGGAAGAAAGAGATGAACTTGATGAAATTTTCCTTCGTCAACCTATTCTTTAGCATGATTTACCGGTGGAAGATTTGGGTACAACACCACCACCAAAGGAAGATCGTGTCTTTGATTTAAAACTATTGCCTGATAATCTTAAATATGCTCATATTGATGATAAGAAAATATATCCTGTTATTATTAGTTCTAAGCTTTCAGAGTTTGAAGAAGAAAGGTTATTGGAAATATTGAAGAAACACCGAGGTGCTATTGGCTACACTCTTGATGATTTGAAGGGGATTTCTCCCTCTATTTGCCAACACGCCATTAATATGGAAGATGATGCGAAGCCTGTTGTTGAACCTCGGCGTCGTCTAATTCCTAAGATGAAGGATGTGGTAAGAAATGAGGTATTAAGACTCCTTGAAGCTGGTATTATATATCCTATTGCTGATAGTAGATGGGTTAGTCCTGTGCATTGTGTTCCTAAGAAAGGAGGAATGACTGTTGTGCCTAATGATAATGATGAGCTCATCCCTCAAAGAGTAGTTGTAGGTTATAGAATGTGCATTGATTATCGGAAAGTTAATAAGGTTACTAAGAAAGATCATTACCCTTTACCATTTATTGATCAAATGTTAGAAAGGTTATCTAAAAATACTCATTTTTGCTTTCTTGATGGTTATTCTGGATTTTCACAAATTGCTGTTAAAACTAAAGATCAAGAGAAAACCACTTTCACTTGTCCCTATGGAACTTATGCTTATAGGCGTATGCCTTTTGGTTTATGTAATGCTCCTGCTACTTTTCAAAGATGCATGTCTGCTATTTTTCATGGCTTTTGTGAGAGTATTGTAGAGGTATTCATGGACGATTTTTCCGTCTATGGAAATTCTTTTGATAATTGCTTGGAATCTTGATAAAGTTTTGCAGAGATGTGAAGAAACTAACCTTGTTCTTAATTGGGAGAAATGCCACTTTATGGTTAATGAAGGAATTGTATTGGGACATAAAATTTCCGAGAGAGGTATTGAAGTTGATAGAGCTAAAGTTGAAGCAATTGAGAACATGCCCTATCCTAGGGATGTTAAAGGTATTCGTAGTGTTCTTTGTCATGCTGGGTTTTATAGGAGGTTTATTAAAGATTTTTCTAAGATTTCAAAGCCTCTTACTAATCTTCTTCAAAAAGATGTACCTTTTGTTTTTGATGATGATTGTAAGGAAGAAGCTTTTGAAACTCTAAAGAAAGCCTTAACAACTGCCCCTATAGTTGAACCCCCTGATTGGAACTTACCATTTGAAATTATGTGTGATGCTAGTGATTTTGCTGTAGGTGCTGTTCTTGGACAGCGAGTAGATAAAAAACTGAATGTTATTCATTATGCTAGCAAAACTCTTGATGCTGCTCAAAGAAATTATGCTACAACTGAAAAAGAACTGTTAGCTGTAGTCTTTGCTTGTGATAAGTTTAGATCTTATATTGTTGATTCAAAAGTTACAATTCATACTGATGATGCTGCAATTATATATCTTATGACAAAGAAAGATGCTAAACCAAGGCTTATTAGATGGGTACTTCTTTTGCAAGAATTTGATTTACATATTGTAGATAGGAAAGGTGATGATAATCCTATTGCTGATAATTTGTCTAGATTGGAAAATATTGCTTATGATACTGTTCCTTTTAATGATAGTTTTCCAAATGAACAATTGGCTGTAATAAAGGTGAGCTCGCGAGATCCTTGGTATGCTGATTATGCTAACTTTATTGTTTCCAAGTACTTGCCTCCAACCTTTTCAGCTCAGCAAAGGAGGAAATTCTTTTATGACTTGAGGCATTATTTTTGGGATGACCCACACTTATATAAAGAAGGAGTGGATGGTATTCTGCGAAGGTGTGTTCCCGAATATGAACAACAAGAGATATTGAGTAAATGTCATGGTAGTGCTTATGGAGGACATCACGCCGGAGATAGAACCGCGCAAAAGGTTCTACAATCAGGTTTTTATTGGCCAACTCTCTTCAAAGATGCAAGGAGGTTTATTTTATCTTGTGATGAATGTCAAAGGGTTGGTAATATCTCCAGACGCAATGAAATGCCTATGAATTATACTCGTTATTGAACCGTTTGATTGTTGGGGATTTGACTTCATGGGACCTTTTCCCTCTTGAAGGTAACACTCATATACTTCTTGCTGTTGATTATGTTACTAAATGGGTGGAAGCCTTACCTACAAAAAGTGCTGATGGTGAGACCTCTTTAAAAATGCTTTTAGATATTATTTTTCCTAGATTTGGAGTTCCTAGATATATTGTGACAGATGGAGGTTCTCATTTTATTCACGGTGGTTTTAGAAAGACTCTTGCTAAATATGGTATTAATCATAGAATTGCTTCTGCTTATCATCCTCAAACTAGTGGGCAAGTAGAACTATCAAATAGAGAAATTAAATCTATCTTGCAAAAGACCGTTAATAAAACTAGAAAGAATTGGGCTAGTAAATTGAAGGAAGCACTATGGGCTTATAAAACTGCTTATAAAAATCCCATGGGAATGTCACCTTATAAAATGGTTTATGGAAAAGCTTGTCATTTACCTTTAGAACTAGAGCATAAAGCTTATTGGGCTGTTAGAGAACTAAATAAAGATCCTAAACTAGCCGGTAATAAGAGGTTGCTGCAATTAAGTTCTCTAGATGAATGGAGAAGTGAAGCTTATGAAAATGCTAAACTCTTTAAAGAGAAAGTTAAGAAATGGCATGATAGAAGGATTATCAAAAGAGAATTTAATATTGGGATAAAGTCCTATTGTATCGGTCTCGTCTCAGATTCTTTGCAGGGAAATTACTCTCGAAATGGGAAGGACCATATGTTGTTGAGGAGGTGTATCGTTCAGGAGCAATTAAAATTAGCTCTCTCCAAGGCAATGCCACGCAAGTGGTGAATGGACAAAGACTCAAGCACTATATCTCAGTGATTCTTATAATGTAGATGTTGATGTTATTCGAGTGGAAACACCGAGGCTTTCATCAAAGGTCAAATTGACAGTCCGCAGAACCCGACTTTGAATAGGTAACGATCGGTAATAAAAAGTTCGCGATTTACTTTCCGAACAATGTTTTTGCTGTTTTTGGAAAATATGAAAAATTACGAGATCGAAACGGAGTGGAGGAGACGCACGAGGGCGTGCCCCCATAGGCGGCGCGGGCCCGCCTGGCGCGCGCCTATGAGGACACCGCCTCGTCGCCCCTCTCCGACTCTGGTTCGACCTGGTACTTTCCGTTTATTGTGAATTTTTTTACTATATAATCCCCGGACCCCTGGAGGTCCGTATATCGTTTTCTCGTGTTTTGTTTCGAGCTATTTTGCCAGGATTTGTCTTTGATCTAGAAGCACCATGGCCTCCGACAACAAGGGCAAAGGGCCTTCGGAGGAAGAAGTGAAAAGGGTGTCGTCAAAACAAGGGCAACAAGCTGTTGGGAGTAAGCAAATCTTGGTGGGATCTGTTGACACTCGACGTTCTTTCTCTCATAACTTGCAGGGACCCTTACCACCTGCTCTTGGCCTCGACTCTTTCCCTGTGCTGGAAGAAGCTCTACGGACTACCGATGAGTTTTGTGATCAATATCGGGCACTAAGAAGAGAAGTGGAGATACTCCAGGAGGAGAATTACCGACTCCGTAGAATGCTGGAATATTACTCGATACCCATCACAAGGTCGCCACCGCCAACTTCAGATAACAATGAATCTCTTCGGGTCTTAGTGCAGAATTTCCAAGCTGAGAAGCTGAAGCTGAAGGAGATCTGTAAGAAGCGCGGGAGGGATTCATCACCATCACCGCCAAAGGAGTAATTCATCATCGGTATTGGCATCCCCTTGGTTTGTTCCAAGCTTGAGGGAGTGCCGCGGTATCACATCATCACCACCTTTTACTTTTTACTATCAAGTAGTGTCATATCATGAGTAGGGAAGTTATCATATAAGATGGGTTGCAGTGTGGAAGTATCTCTCCTTTAGTTGGTTGTCTATGTATCCCTTGGTGTGAGTTATCGTTATGAAATATTAATGAGAAGTCTTATCATTTACATATTGCACATCTTATTTTAGTTTGCAATTTCTAGTATATGATTGATCTTGATTTTAGTATTGGTACCACTTTGGGAGCATTGAGTAAATCTATTTGGTTTTGGCAAACTTAGCATTGGTCAATAGCAACAACACCTTGAGGTTTAAGTAGAAAAGAAATACATATAGTTGTTTCATTGTCTTCCTTTCTTGTTAGCTCATAGCTTATTATTCTGAAGTTAAAATTGTTTGTGCTTGCAAGAAAGATGCATGATTATGTCTATCACATGTATATTTGTTTGTTTCCCTCAACTCTTATGCTTGCTAATTAGCCTTGCTAGCCAAAGACCTGTACTGAGAGGGGATGCTTCTCGTACATCCAAACCTGAACCCAAACCTATGCCATTTGTGTCCATCATATCTACCTACTGTATGGTATTTTCTGCCATTCCAAGTAAATACTTCATGTGCTACCTTTAAACAATTCAAAATTTATTACTTCTTATTTGTGTCAATGTTTTATAGCTCATGAGGAAGTACGTGGTGTTTTATCTTTCAGTCTTGTTAGACAGCTTCCACTAATGGACTAGTGGCTTCATCCACTTATCCTATAATTTTGCGAAAAGAGCTGGCAACGGGGTTCCCAGCCCCAATTAATCAACTCTCATTAATAATTCTCTTCACATGTTTTGCTCTGATTCATCAGTAAGCAACTTAATTTTGCAATAGACAATCCTCCATGGTATGAGATTGTTGGAAGGCACCCGAGGATTCGGTTAGCCATGGCTTGTGTAAGCAAAGGTTGGGGGGAGTGTCATCTTAAATAAACTAAAGTACATGTGTAAACAAAAGAGAAGAGGGATGATCTACCTTGCTGGTAGAGATGACGTCCTTTATGGGAGCCGCTCTTTGGAGGTCTGTTTGGCAAGGGGGTTAGAGTACCCGCTACCAGTCGTTGACAACAACAAACACCTCTCAAAACTTTACTTTTATTCTCTTTATATGATTTCAAAACTGAAAAAGCTCTAGCACATGATTTAATCCCTGCTTCCCTCTGCGAAGGGCCTGTCTTTTACTTTATGTTGAGTCAGTACACCTATTTCCATCCATCTCAAGCAAGCATTTGAGTTGTTGTGATCAAACCATTATATTGTGATTTGCTTCATCATGTCTTTACTCTTCCTTGTTTAGTACAAGTTTTATCTGAATGAATATAGCTTTGAAAGTTACCAATGATTACTATGATTGAGTATGCAAGTTTACCATAAGCTTTAATATGAAAGCGCTGCTCCATAGATGAGTATAATCTGTTAATTGTTCTCTGACCAAGAACGAAGTTTGCCATCACCAACTATGATTTCTTATGCACCTTTATTTGTGATTACCTTATACTTGTTTCAAGTTGAGTTATATGAGGAAGTTGTTTACTAGAATGTCTTGTGTGAATGAATATGATGCTTCTTGTCCGTATTTTATTTATCGACTCTTCACTCCATAAACATGTGGTCCTGTTTACCGAGTTCAGTTTCGCTTGGGGACAAGCGAAGTCTAAGCTTGGGGGGAGTTGATACGTCCAATTTGCATCACTATTTTATATCATAATTTGCTGTTATTCATTGATATATTTCATATTTGGAGATGATACTTATGTTATTTCATCTATTTTGCATGTTTCATGATTATTTGGGGATCGCACACCGGAGCCAGGATTCTGGGAAAAAGCACCGTCGAATGCAATATTTTGGAAGATCAACAGTTGAAGGAAATTATACGAAAATTCCTATTTTTCCAGATGACGAAGGGAGCCGAAGGGGAGCTGAGGAGGGGGCCATGGGGCCCCCTCACAGGCCGGCTCGGGCCCTGCCCTGGCCGCGCCGCCCTGTGAGGAGGGGGGCCCACATCCCCTCTCGCCTCCTTTTCTTCGCGTATGCCTTCGTCCCGAAAACCTAAGCCAGAGGGGTACGTCGAACAGAGCCACAGCCGCCTCGCGGCGGAGAACACCAGAGAGAAAAGAGCTCTCCGGCGGGCAGGAATCCGCCGGGGAAATTCCCTCCCGGAGGGGGAAATCGACGCCATCGTCACCGTCATCGAGCTGGACATCATCTCCATCACCATCATCTTCATCATCATCACCGCCGTCTCCACCGCTGCACCTCGTCACCGCTGTAGCAATTTGGGTTTGATCTTGATTGTTTGATAGGGGAAACTCTCCCGGTGTTGATTTCTACTTGTTATTGATGCTATTGAGTGAAACCGTTGAACCAAGGTTTATGTTCAGATTGTTATTCATTATCATATCACCTCTGATCATGTTCCATATGATGTCTCGTGAGTAGTTCGTTTAGTTCTTGAGGACATGGGTGAAGTCTAAATGTTAGTAGTGAAGTATGGTTGAGTAATATTCAATGTTATGATATTTAAGTTGTGGTGTTATTCTTCTAGTGGTGTCGTGTGAACGTCGACTACACGACACTTCATCTTTATGGGCCTAGGGGAATGCATCTTGTACTCGTTTGCCAATTGCGGGGTTGCCGGAGTGACAGAAACCTGAGCCCCCGTTGGTATATCGATGCAGGAGGGGCGGATGCTTGCAAGGGGTATAATCACTTTCTTGTAGTTGCGGATGCTTGCAAAGGGTATAATCACAAGTATGTATTAGTCCTAGGAAGGGCGGTACATTAGCATAGGTTCACCCACACAACACTTATCAAAACAATGAAGATTAATTAGCCGTATGTAGCGAAAGCACTAGACTAAAATCCCGTGTGTCCTCGAGAACGTTTGGTCATTATAAGTAAACAAACCCGCTTGTCCTTTGTGCTAAAAAGGATTGGGCCACTCGCTGCAATTATTACTCTCGCACTTTACTTACTCGTACTTTATTCATCTGTTACATCAAAACCCCTGAATACTTGTCTGTGAGCATTTACAGTGAATCCTTCATCGAAACTGCTCGTCAACACCTTCTGCTCCTCGTTGGGATCGACATTCTTACTTATCGAAGATACTGCGATACACCCCCTATACTTGTGGGTCATCAGCTGCCACCGGCGACGACAGATGCTCTGACCGTAGACAGCGGATGCTACCAGCGGCAACGGCGGATGCTGCAACCAGTGGCGGCGGAGCTTTGACCTCCGACGGTAGAGCTGGGAGCAGCGACTCGACGGATGCTGCCACCGGCGGCGACGAATGTTGTGACCGGCGGCAGCGGAGCTTTGACCTCCGACGGTGGAACTGCGAGCGGCGACTGCGGATGCTACCACCAGCGATGGCGGATGCTGCGACCGGCAACTGCGGATGCTACCACCGGCGACGGTGAATGCTGCGACCGCCAGCTGCGGAGCTTTGACCTCTGACGGTGGATGCTGCAACCGCCGACGGCGGAGCTTTCACCTCTGACAGAGGATGCTGCGACCGGCGATGGCGGATGCTACCACCGGCGACGGCAGTGGCGGTGCTGCCATAGGTAGGTGACATCGCTACCATCAGGTCAAGGTGGTGCTGCACCGATGCTACAAGGACGGGTGACGGTGCTGTCCACCGGAGTTGACGCGTCTCCGGCGAGGTCTCTCGTCGGACTTCCTTTTTCTTCGTGCGTTCGGCTGGAGGGTAGTTCAGGTTGGTGAGCGCGGTCGTAACATCTGCATGATCTGGGAATTTATTTGCTTTCTGCTGCGCGGCGTGGAGATGATACGTGCAAATGGGAGTGACACGTGTCGCACAGGGGAGTCGGAGGCTGGAGAGAAATTATCCTCCGGAGGATTTTCAGCACTACCCAATTTTAATTCAGGGAAGGAAACATCAAATATTAGTGTGGCCGCCACATGATTTGAACACGCGGATTTCTTGACTTTTGGCTCAAAGTAATATGTTTGTCACCAAATACGACTAGAGCAAGTGTGACACGTGTTTCTCTGTGCTTATACTGCAACGTTCTTTTCTTTTTGGAAGGATACTGGCCTCTGCATCGGTTCATATGCGCGGTTTCCTTTATTATTTATACGATAAAAGTTTGCCAATGATCATACTAAAAAACACGAACACCATAAAACTCCTACAAACCTGACAATAAGTAAAGATCATGTTAACATGGTCTTATACCCTAAACGTGAAAGCCTCCCATCAATTAAGAATCGGAAACGATCGGGAAGCAGTCATGAAAACCCATCTTGTGGCCTTGGAGGCCTTGGAGGTGTGGCGGACCACGACCTCTCGCCGGTGGAAGGATTTTTGTTTTTTGTTAGGTTGTTTTCAGTGTCTTTTTCGGGATAATGAGTGGTGGCTACATCCTGAAGTCTGAATAAGATGCTCCCCATCCTATCCTCGCTCTGATGATGCGACTATCATCGACGGAGGGCGTGTGGAGTCGTGTGCTCGGCGGATCTCCTGGGATCCGGTCGATTTTCGTGTTCGTTGGTATAATTTCAGGTCAGTCTCTTTCGATCTACAATTCTCATCTTTGGCGATGGTTGCTGCTCTGCTGCGATGGTCCTTTGGGGCCTTAGCACGATGAATTTCCGTTTGTTTACTACAACAAGCTCTACTACGACAAGTTTTGCCCAGCTCTGGTGATCGAGGGGCGAGGACGGCGGCACGCCTTCGGTTCGCACTAGTGTCTCTCTAGTCGTCGCTAGGTGGTCCAAATATCTACTTGTAATGTTTGTTATGTTTGGGTTTGCTTGTACTGATACTGATGATTACGGAATTTCGCAAAAAAAAAAAAAGAATCAGAAACATCACATATCCCTAGGTACTAAGCGAATCAGGAGCGCTCGCCCGGTCTAGCAAACATTTAACGAGCACCTCATGCACACACCATAGAAGTCGTTAGTGCATTCGAACTGCCAAGCATCTTCACGATAGAGATCCTCGTAATCATCGTCGTCCTTGCCATCAATGCTAGACAGTGTCCTCGCCATGCGCACATCTATCATCATCTCGTGTCTGTCGCCAAGACCCCATTGCACCATGCGGCCAAAACCTGGCGGAGTCATCATGGTAGAAACCACGCCAATATACAACTCCAGACCACTTGAGCCGATACATGGTCCAAAACAATGCCCCTAAAAGGGAAAGCAGTGTCGGGCGCCACCATCAGGGAGACCTAGATGTAGGACTTCCGCCGGAGAAACCCGAGCAAAGTGACATGATTTGCAAAGACAATGCCTTCGACAAGGTAACGACAGCAAATGGTGCCTACAACGTCCGCCATAACCGAAGTATAGGATGGATTTTCATCGACAGTCATGCCATGCCAAAACTCTCCAACGAACGAATCCACATTACATCCACCGACACCACTCGATCGGCTACCGTCACCACCATACAAGCATGCAGCAGGAAGCAACCACCGCCTCCGCGCCGCAATAAGGTACCATCGTTGCTCCATAGGCACAAAGCATGCACCGGTACATGGGCCAACTTGACTTCATCTCGAGCCAACTCTCGACACCTCCCGTGGACCCTGTGTTTGCATGGCATCTTCTTGCGCGCGGACATCGTGTCTTCCTGCACCAAGCATATAGTCTCTTTGCCCTCAAATAAGTGAACATTTAGGTTTAAAACTTGTCCACAAAAGAGTGTGCTTTTCTCTTTCCAATGCACTTTAAAGTAGTAAAAAATATTTCTCTCTTATCACACGGGAATCAAGAGCAATAGTATTTAGCATATGATCTTTTTATTCTGTACTCCCTCCATATAAAAATAGGTGTCACACTTTTGTCTAGATATGTAATATCTAATGCATTTCATTTAGAGATACATTCATATCTAGACAAACGTGAGACATCTATTTTTAGACGGAAAAAGTGCATGCACTTAGCTTCTTCGAGGTGGAAAAATTGAAGAGGCAAGAGATGGTGGATGACATACCCAATACAATTATTAATATGCGTTAAATAAAATCCACATGTACAATATTTTGAGCAGGGAGGGAGTAAAGCATTCTTCGCCGCCAGATGGTGGCTCCACCGACTTTAGCACCGGCCTCTGCAGCTGACGATGTCGTATCGTCTCCACTAGGAGTGCACGGCTCCTGGGATCCCAAGGTGTGGTGGTTCCATGTCAAAAACACAAGAAACATCATTTGATCCACAAGCGCGTACCTCTTCCATATGTCTCGTGTCAAACAAAGGACTTGCAGCACCAAGCCCCGTTAACGCGTTACGGCGCCACGCTTCTTCCTCGCTGACATGTCGAACGGTTTTTGGAAAGGGTTCCCTTCAACCTTCTGCGTGAGTATTCCGGTTTTTTGCTATGATGGTGTTCAAAATTTCAAAAAAAAAACATATGTAAAGGAATCACAGATGCTATCTCTAAATTCTGGTGGGGTGATGAGGAAGAGCATAAAAGGATGCATTGGAAATCATGGTGGAAGTTATGTATACCTAAATCCTGGTTTCCTCCAAGGTACTTCCTCTATTTCGAAATATTCGATATCATCCATGCCAGACGAAATTTTTGTGCAGAGGGTTCAAAAAATGGGGGTATCTTTAGGGGTAGACGAGAACCAAGTGGCTGCTTCAATACATAATATGAAAAAGATAGACCATAACAGAACCTTGATTGTTCTTTCTAAAAATTTGGAGGATAAGAATAAAGAGGTAACAGATAATCAAACAGAGATTATTAATCACGCATCGGACCTATCATCAGATCTCTGTAACGAGGACAAGCAAAATGATGAAATGCCTCCGCTGATCCAGGAAAGGAAAATAACTAGAGTTTACAAACGAAAAGAGAAAATTGCAACTAAAGTGGTGCGTAGAAGTGTGAGATTAAATAAAAAAATCTGATTAGGGCTACAATGAAAGGAATTTTTTGGAATAGTGACGGTTTTAAGGATCCAGCTAAACACAACTTTGTGCGTGAAAATTTTAAAGAACATAAGCTTGACTTCTTTGCTGTACTAGAGACTGGCAGAGATAACTTTTCCACTCCTTTCTTGAATAATTTGTCAGGAGGACATGATATTCAATGGTACTGTGTTCCTCCAATGGGTCGATCTGGAGGAATTCTTGTTGGTATAAATAATACTTCGTTGACTGTTCAGAATGTTGTTACTGGTGACAGATGTGTCAAATTCTATGTGACATCTAGGTCTGATAGTTTTAGGTGGGTGTTAGTAGCGGTCTATGGAGCTGCTCAAGATGAGCAAAAGCCAGAATTCCTAGCTGAACTTGTGCGAATCTGCGAAGATGAGCCTCTTCCAATGTTAGTGGGCGGAGATTTTAATATTATAAGGCGTAAAGAAGAGAAGAACAATGATAATTTTAATGCACGTTGGCCTTTTATTTTCAACGCTATTATAGAGAGTCTCAACCTCAGAGAAATAGTTCTCTCCGGTAGACAATACACTTGGGCTAATAGACGGGACAAACCTACATATGAAAAGCTTGATAGAATTTTGGCCACTGTGGAGTGGGAGCAAAAATTTCCGCTTGTGTCTATAAGGGCTTTGACTAGATCCGGCTCAGACCACACTCCTCTTCTCCTTGATTCAGGGGAGCAATCTTTTTTGGGTAATAAGTTTCACTTTTCTTTCGAACTTGCATGGTTAAAACAAGAAGGTTTCATGGAAATGGTAGCTAAAGAGTGGAATTCGGTTACTACAGGAGCAAATGCAATCGAAATATGGCAAAATAAAATACGTCATGTCAGACAATACCTCCGGGGTTGGGCAAAAAATCTAAGCGGTAATTATAGACTTGAAAAGGAACAATTGCTAAGTGTTATAGATATTCTGGATCGTAAGGCTGAGTTATGCCCTCTAGATGAGGAGGAGAGAAAGTCCTTGCGGAATGCAATGGACAAGGTTACTAAGTTGAGAAGAGATGAGGAGTCTAAATGGGCGCAAAGAGCTAAGATTAAATTTATTCAAGAAGGTGGTGACAATACTAAATTCTTCCACCTTATAGCTAATGGAAAACATAGAAGGAAAAAGATATTCCAACTTGAACAAGATGAAGGGACGATTATAGGTCAAGAGAACCTAAAGAATTATATTTCAGATTATTACAAACAACTTTTTGGCCCACCGGCTAGCTCATCTTGTGTTATGGAAGAGTCTGTAGTACATGATATAAAACAAATTTCAGCCGACGAAAATGCCATTTTAATTGCGGAATTTGCTGAAAAGGAAGTTTTCGAGGCGATATCACAAATGGAGAAAAACAAGGCGCCGGGTCCCGATGGGTTTCCAGCAGAATTTTATCAAACGTTTTGGCGTGTTATTAAGGAAGATCTCATGAATATGTTTCGAGAATTTCACCGAGGTGATCTTTCTCTTTTTCACCTCAATTTTGGGACAATCATTTTGTTACCAAAAAGGGAGAACGCAGTTCAAATTCAGCAGTATCGTCCAATTTGCCTTTTAAATGTTAGTTTCAAAATCTTCACTAAAGTTGGGACTAACAGAGTGACTGATATTGCTGACAAAGTTGTTCAGCCAACCCAAACCGCTTTTATGCCTGGGAGACACATACTTGAGGGTGTAGTGATCCTTCATGAAACCATTCACGAACTTCATCGAAAAAAACTTGATGGTGTTCTTTTTAAAATCGACTTCGAGAAAGCCTACGATAAGGTTAATTGGTCTTTTTTGCAACAAGCAATGCGAATGAAGGGGTTCGACCCCAAATGGTGTGAATGGGTTCAGAGATATATAGAAAAAGGGAGTGTTGGAATTCGTGTAAATGAAGACATAGGTCATTATTTTCAAACAAAAAAAGGTTTGCGACAGGGAGATCCTTTATCTCCTATTTTGTTTAATATTGTTGCTGATATGCTCGCAATTCTTATCCAACGTGCGAAACAAGATGGGCAGGTTAGTGGTTTAATCCCTCATTTGGTGGACGGGGGACTCTCAATTTTACAGTATGCGGATGATACTATTCTTTTCATGGAGCATGATTTAGAAAAGGCACTTAACATGAAGATGGTTCTTTGTATTTTTGAACAGCTTTCTGGACTTAAAATCAATTTTCACAAGAGTGAGTTATTTTGTTTTGGGAAAGCGAAAGATGATGAGAGTGAGTATACAAATCTTTTCGGATGTGATATAGGCTCACTTCCGTTTAAGTATCTGGGGATTCCAATTCATTTTCGAAAGCTGAAAAATAGTGAGTGGAAACCGGTAGAAGACCGTTTTGAAAAGAAATTAAGTTGTTGGGCTGGGAAAATGTTATCCTATGGTGATCGCCTTAATCTTATAAACTCGGTTCTCACAAGTTTGCCAATGTTTATGCTATCTTTCCTAGAGATTCCTATAGGAGTAAGAAAGAGGCTAGATTTCTTCAGATCTCGTTTTTTCTGGCAAAGCGATGGACACAAAAGAAAATATAGACTAACAAAATGGGATGTTATTTGTAGACCAAAAGATCAGGGAGGATTAGGAGTGGAAGTGCTACATCTAAAAAATATAAGTCTACTAAGCAAGTGGTTGTACAAACTTATGAACGAAGAAGGAGTGTGGCAAGAGATAATCCAAAACAAATATTTGAAAACTAAGACACTTTCTCAGGTTACAGCAAAGCCAACGGATTCACCTTTTTGGAAGGGTTTAATGAATGTCAAAGATGAGTTTTTCAAAAGAGGGTCTCTTGTAGTAGGAAATGGACAAAATACTAGATTTTGGGAAGACACATGGCTAGGTGATCGGCCTCTTAAGGATCAATACCCGACTCTTTACAACATTGTTAACCATACAAATGTTACGGTAGCACATGTGATGGGCTCAACACCTCTGAACATAGGATTCAGGAGAGCTTTATCTGGGAACAAATGGGATAGATGGGTCCATTTAGTTACTCGCCTCATGATGTTTCAATTGACGGATGTGGAGGATGCTTTTAGATGGTCGCTGACTACTTCTGGTGTGTTCAGTGTTAAATCTATGTACACAGACTTGCTTAATGGACACACATGTTATCTTAAGAAATATATTTGGAAGATCAAGGTTCCACTTAAAATCAGAATTTTTATGTGGTTCCTACATAAGGAAGTTATATTGACCAAAGACAATCTTAGCAAACGGAATTGGCATGGATGCACTAAATGTAGTTTTTGTGATCAAGATGAAACAATACAACATTTGTTCTTTTCATGTCCCTTTGCCAAAATCATTTGGAGGATTATTTATATGACGTTTAATTTACCTCCTCCTTCTAGTGTCTCAAATTTGTTTGGAAATTGGTTAAATGGGGTGCCAAAAAAAGATAAAGGCCACATTAGAGTCGGTGTGTGCGCTTTATTGTGGGCTATATGGACAGTCCGTAATGATTTTATATTTAACAAAAGGAGTTTCCCATCTTTTATGCAGGTTATCCCTTTGGTCACACATTGGATCCATATGTGGTCCTTCCTGCAGCCGGTGGAGGAACGTCCGGACATGGATTTTGGGTGCAACCGTTTGGCGACGGTCGCACGGGATTTCTACAGCCAGTGCGGTTGGCGGTCTGAGAAAAGGCTCACATCATGATGCTACATCGCTTTTTTCTTCTAGCTTTTTTTAGGTGGCTTATCCATGTTGAGACTCTAAGTGATCCATGAGCTGTAATAATTGTGTACTGTTACTACTGTTTTGGTGTGATTTACTTTAATAAAAAGCCGTATGCATCAATTGATGCAGAGGCAGGGGCACCCCATTTCAAAGAAAAAATGTATACCTAAATCTAGTGGTGGTATGGGATTCAGAGATCTAGATTGTTTCAATATGGCAATGGTATCAAAACAAATTTGGAGACTCAGGAGTGAACCAAATTCCCTTTGTGCAAGGGTTTTGCAAGCCAAATATTATCCAGATGGGAAGCTTTTGAACGCAAAACTGAAAAGTGGTAGTTCCTATATTTGCCAAAGCATACTATCATCTGTTGAGTGTTTTAAAAGAGGGCGCATATGAAGAGTCGGTGATGGTTCTCAAATTAACATATGGGAAGATAATTGGATCCCTTCTAGTCACAATTTCAAAGTTATGAGGCCTAAAGGGTCTATTATGATTTAAGTTTGTGAGTGATCTATTGAATCCTATTGATGGAAATTTGGATGAAGAATTGAACAATGAATTGTTTTGGCCAGTTGATGCTCATCTGATCCTTGTAATTCCGTTAACACCCGGAAGAGAGGATTTTGTTGCTTGGCATTATACTCGGCTAGGATTATTACAGTCAAATCTGCGTACTACTGTCAATGGAACTAAAAATTTGGTAGACATGGAAGAAATGTGGATATTACCGAAGGAGCTAGCAATCCCGTCTGGGAAGGTTTGTCGAGTTGGATATCCCAAGAAAAATCAAAATCTTTGTTTGGCGTGTTCTTCATGGCATGATTCCTTGCCGATGGATCCTTGCTAATCGCCATGTTGGCAATCAGAGCGGTTGTCCAATGTGTATGGCTGGGTGTCAAGATATAAACCATATGTTGTTTAGCTGTGAGAGAGCAAAAGAGGTTTGGAGATGCCTCCGAGTACTGGATAGAATTGAAGAAATATTGGAAACTGATCGATCGGGTTTGGTTGTGGTGGAGGAGATTGTCAGGAGAGGAGGTCTCGTTGCTTCTCTTGATAATGTAGGTTTTTCTGAACTGGTTTTAACAACATGTTGGTATATTTGGTTGGAAAGGAGAGAGTTTTTTCATGGTGGAAATATTCAAGTCCCTTTTCGTTCGGCTATGTCTATAACCGTTGCAGCAAAGAATTATTTGTTGGTGAGGAAGAAACCGAATGCAGTGCTAAGAGAAGGGTGGAAGAAGCCACCGGAGGAAAAGCTCATGCTCAATGTGGATGCAACTTTTCAGTTAGAATCTGGAAGAGGAGGCATCGGGGTAGTAGTGCGGGACTATACCGGCCAGTGTGTTGCTGCGATGAATCGATTTCTACCACACATGGTTGATGCTCCAATTGTAGAAGCATATGCTTTTAGAGAAGTCTTAGTGCTTGCCCAATCGATCTATTGGATGCAACAATTTTATTATCCAAACTGATTGAATGCAGGTAGTAGATACAATGACGAATGGAGGATTATCGGCAACCTCATCAGCTGCAATTTATGACGATTGTAATATTCTGTGGAGTGGGTTTGATAATGTTTTGATAGAGTTTTGTAATAGGGAGGCTAATCAGGTGGAGCATGAGCTTACTAGAGATGCGAACACTTCCAATATTTCTTGTATTTGGGTCGATGAATCTCCTAGGTTTATTATTAGCAAGCTCACAAATGATGTAACTTTGTTATTTAATCAATAAAGCATGCCGCATGGCATTCCCTCATAAAAAAACCTTATGCGTGAGTTTGAGTGCGTCGTCGAAGTCATGTGCGTGTCCGTCTTGGTGCAGCACCAATTCGGGTCGAATCCCACTCCGAATTAGGCATGCGATTTTTTAGAATATTATTTATTTTCTTTGATTCTAGAAATATTACATGGTTTTTTTCAAAAATATTATGGCACCGGGATCGCCTAACCAGATTAGGACACTTTCGACAGGAGATACCCGACCGGAATAGATTATGTGGGTTCCCCACTTTGGTAGAACATGTCGGGTTGTTAAACCTCGACTCGGCCTGATTGGGCTAGCCCAACCCGAGAGAGCCTTATCGGGCTATCCATACCTGAATTGCCTGGCCGGGCTAGCCCAACCCAACTGGTCTCCTTTTTTTCTTTTGGTTTGCGCCTATTTTCCCGACCCTTTCTCCTGCCAACCCTTTCCCGCCACCATTTGCGCCATTTCATCTCGTCGTCTCTCTTTATAAATCAAACCACTAAATTGTTTTTATACACCATTGTTTATATCCCTCATCATCCTCTCACCAACCCTTTGCTGCCATGAGTGTGCCTTGCTCGGACTGATACACAAGGCCGACGAAGATGAAGGATGAAAAGTTGCCTCCATAGGTGAGAGGAAGCATTGTCTGTGCAACGATCTCGCGGAGGTAAAGGAGGTGCATGAATTTTCAGATAAGTTTGGCATAAAGTTTTTGCTGTGTGGCAATTATTATCATGATGCACAAGCAAAATCGTTGTGTCTTTGTTTTTTACTAACATTCATATTTGTGTTGCGTTCTCAGACGCCCCTTTGCATGTGGTAACATTGGATTGACATAAAGCATCCTGAGTGGGTGTCGTGTGAGACCGAGGACCGACATCGTCATGCATGGACCAACGTTTTCACGGAGGAGAATGCAGAGAAGGCTGCTGCAGGAGATAAATTGGCGCAAGAGAGGGTGATACAAGAATTAAGGGAGGAGAAGCGACAAAACCGTGAGGTGAACCGGAGGTGGATGGAGGAAGAGGAAGCACGCATGCAGGAGGAGGACGGGGTTCGCAAGGAGCTCCATGAGGTGGAGGCTGATAAAGAGAGAAATGATTGCTCACGCGAAGACAGCGGAAGAACATGATGACAAGACTAGAAAATGACCATACTGGACTAAGGACCACTAGATTTCTTGCATATTAGAGATGTAGCGGTGTATCTTAATTTCACTAAAACAGACGTGTCTCCTAACCTATAAAAATTTCAGTTTTATCAAATATTACAAACCGTGAGATTATACCGTTTAAATAAACAACCTAAATAAAAAACACCAACTCCGTCTAAATAAACAACCTAAATAAAAAAACACCAACTCCGTCTAAATAATACCAACAACATAAATAAAACCGCAACATCGATAAATAACTAAAAAAATATCTGATCCAGCACACAAATTATCGTCTAGCTAACTAAACATACCCACTGGCAACGAGAATGATATAGCCAAGATCTATACTATACATATGTAAAGTACCGGAGGGATTCGGTGTTCATATCCTTGAAGAACGAAAAGTGTAAAGTTTCAATGTATTTTGTTGATGTAGTCATACGACGACGCCAACCTCAAGGTCGTGAAGATGTACAAGCGATGCAGTTCTACGACTGGCAACAACTCCGCGGTTCTACACACATTCACTAGTAGGAAAAGGCTTATTAATGACGCACAAAAAAAAATATTTTTAGCGTATGAGCGGTGCGTCACAGAATCTACGCCACAAAAATAAGAATTATGTGGCGCACGGACCCATGCGCCATATAATGTCTTATTTCTGTGCCAGGCAGGCATGCGTCACAGAAAACTTTCTATGGTGCATGATACGTCTCCGACGTATCGATAATTTCTTGTGTTCCATGCCACATTATTGATGATATCTACATGTTTTATACATACTTTATGTCATATTTATGCGTTTTGGAACTAACCTATTAACAAGATGCCGAAGTGCCAGTTCCTGTTTTTGGTTTCAGAAATCCTAGTAACGAAATATTCTCGGAATTGGAAATCCACCCGGTTCCTATTTTCACCGGAAGCATCCGAACACACGAGGAAGGAGGAGGGGCCACGGGCCCCGGACCATAGGCCGGCGCGGCCCGGGCCCTGGCCGCGCCGCCTTATGGTGCCAGCCTCGTCGCCCTCCGACTCCGCCTCTTCGCCTATAAAAAGGTCCCGACCTAAAACCTCGAGACGGAAAAACCACGGTACGAGAAACCTTCCGAGCCGCCGCCATCGCGAAGCCAAGATCTGGGGACAGGAGTCTCTGTTCCACGCCGCCGGAACGGGGAAGTGCCCCCGGAAGGCTTCTCCATCGACACCGCTGCCATCTCCACCGCCATCTTCATCACCGCTGCTGCTCCCATGAGGAGGGAGTAGTTCTCCATCGAGGCTCGGGGCTGTACCGGTAGCTATGTGGTTCATCTCTCTCCTATGTACTTCAATACAATAATCTCATGAGCTGCCTTACATGATTGAGATTCATATGATGATGCTTGTAATCTAGATGTCATTATGCTAGTCAAGTGAGTTTTACTTATGTGATCTCCGGAGACTCCTTGTCCCACGTGTGTAAAGGTGACAGTGTGTGCACCGTGTGGGTCTCTTAGGCTATATTTCACGAATACTTATTCACTGTTATGAATGGCATAGTGAAGTGCTTATTTATATCTCTTTATGATTGCAATGTGTTTTGTATCACAATTTATCTGTGTGCTACTCTAGTGATGTTATTAAAGTAGTTTATTCCTCCTGCACGGTGTAATGGTGACAGTGTGTGCATCCGTGTTAGTACTTGGCGTATGCTATGATTATGATCTCTTGTAGATTATGAAGTTAACTATTGCTATGATGGTATTGATGTGATCTATTCCTCCTACATAGTGTGAAGGTGACAGTGTGCATACTATGTTAGTACTTGGTTTAGTCGAATTGATCTTTCATGCACTCTAAGGTTATTTAAATATGAACATTGAATTGTGGAGCTTGTTAACTCCGGCATTGAGGGTTCGTGTAATCCTACGCAATGTGTTCATCATCCAACAAGAGTGTAGAGTATGCATTTATCTATTCTGTTATGTGATCAATGTTGAGAGTGTCCACTAGTGAAAGTGTAATCCCTAGGCCTTGTTCCTAAATACGCTATCGCTGCTTGTTTCTTGTTTACTGTGTTACTACTGCTGCAAAACTACCACCATCAACTACACGCCAGCAAGCTATTTTCTGGCACCGTTGCTACTGCTCATACTTATTCATACCACCTGTATTTCACTATCTCTTCGTCGAACTAGTACACCTATTAGGTGTGTTGGGGACACAAGAGACTTCTTGCTTTGTGGTTGCGGGGTTGCATGAGAGGGATATCTTTGACCTCTTCCTCCCGAGTTCGATAAACCTTGGGTGATCCACTTAAGGGAAACTTGCTGCTGTTCTACAAACCTCTGCTCTTGGAGGCCCAACACTGTCTACAGGAGGAGGGCGTAGACATCAAGCACTTTTCTGGCGCCGTTGCCGGGAGGAAAGGTAAAAGGCACTCACACTCCGGTCCTAGGTAAAGTACTTTTCTGGCGCCATTGTGTGTGTGCTCGAAGCTATTTCCTTTAGATCCTGCAATTGCATCTTGTTGTTTCTTGTTTACACTAGTTTGGCATAATGGACAACAATATGCTTCTTATTCTATTTCCTGATTTAAGACATGGATGGTTTGATGCGAAAATTAAAAAACATATGGAACATATTAGTATGAACGCTTTGAACACCATTGTTGCTAATGATATAGAAAGTTCTAAGCTTGGGGAAGCTGGCTTTGATGAGCATGATATTTTTAGTCCCCCAAGCATTGAGGAGAAAATTTACTTTGATGATACTTTGCCTCCTATTTATGATGATTATAATGATATTGGTCTTTTGGTGCCGCCTACTATGGAGGATAAGTTTAATTATGATTACAATATGCCTCCTATATTTGATGATGAGAATAATAATGATAGCTACTTTGTTGAATTTGCTCCCACTACATCTAATAAAATTGATTATGCCTATGTGGAGAGTAATAATTTTATGCATGAGACTCATGATAAGAATGCTTTATGTGATAGTTATATTGTTGAGTTTGCTCATGTTGCTACTGAAAGTTATTATGAGAGAGGAAAATATGGTTGTAGAAATTTTCATGTTACTAAAACACCTCTCTATGTGCTGAAATTTTTGAAACTACACTTGTTTTATCTTCCTGATCTTGTTACTTTGTTCTTCATGAATTCATTTGTGTACAAGATGCCTCCTCATAGGAAGCATGTTAGACTTAAATGTGTTTTGAATTTGCCTCTTGATGCTCTCTTTTGCTTCAAATACTATTTCTTGCGAATGCATCATTAAAACTGCTGAGCCCATCTTAACGGCTATAAAGAAAGAACTTCTTGGGAGATAACCCATGTGTTTATTTTGCTACAGTACTTTGTTCTATATTTGTGTCTTGGAAGTTGTTTACTACTGTAGCAACCTCTCCTTATCTTAGTTTTGTGTTTTGTTGTGCCAAGTAAAGTCTTTGATAGTAAAGTGAATACTAGATTTGGATTACTGCGCAGAAACAGATTTCTTTGCTGTCACGAATCTGGGTCTAATTCTCTGTAGGTAACTCAGAAAATTATGCCAATTTACGCGAGTGATCCACAGATATGTACGCAACTTTCATTCAATTTGAGCATTTTCATCTGAGCAAGTCTGGTGCCCTTTTAAAATTCGTCTTTACGGACTGTTCTGTTTTGACAGATTCTGCCTTTTATTTCGCATTGCTTCTTTCGCTGTGTTGGGTGGATTTCTTTGTTCCATTACTTTCCAGTAGCTTTGAGCAATGTCCAGAAGTGTTAAGAATGATTGTGTCACCTCTGAACATGTGAGTTTTTGATTATGCACTAACCCTCTAATGAGTTTGTTTCGAGTTTGGTGTGAAGGAAGTTTTCAAGGGTCAAGAGAGGAGGATGATATACTATGATCAAGAAGAGTGAAGAGTCTAAGCTTGGGGATGCCCCGTGGTTCATCCCTGCATATTTCAAGAAGACTCAAGCGTCTAAGCTTGGGGATGCCCAAGGCATCCCCTTCTTCATCGACAAATTATCAGGTTCCTTCTCTTGAAACTATATTTTTATTCAGTCACATCTTATGTACTTTACTTGGAGCGTCTGTGTGCTTTTATTTTTGTTTTGTTATTTTCATTCTCTGAATAAATACATGCTTGTGTGGGAGAGAGACACGCTCCGCTGGTTCATATGAACACATGTGTTCTTAGCTTTTAATGTTCATGGCGAAGGTTGAAACTGCTTCGTTAAATTGTTATATGGTTGGAAACGGGAAATGCTACATGTAGTAATTGATAAAATGTCTTGGATAATTTGATACTTGGCAATTGTTGTGCTCATGTTTAAGCTCTTGCATCATATACTTTGCACCCATTAATGAAGAAATACATAGAGCTTGCTAAAATTTGGTTTGCATATTTGGTCTCTCTAAGGTCTAGATAATTTCTAGTATTGAGTTTGAACAACAAGGAAGACGGTGTAGAGTCTTATAATGTTTCCAATATGTCTTTTATGTGAGTTTTGCTGCACCGGTTCATCCTTGTGTTTGTTTCAAATAAACTTTGCTAGCCTAAACCTTGTATCGAGAGGGAATACTTCTCATGCATCCAAAATCCTTGAGTCAACCACTATGCCATTTGTGTCCACCATACCTACCTACTACATGGTATTTCTCCGCCATTCCAAAGTAAATTGCTTGAGTGCTACCTTTAAATTTCCATCATTCGCCTTTACAATATATAGCTCATGGGACAAATAGCTTAAAAACTATTGTGGTATTGAATATGTACTTATGCACTTTATCTCTTATTAAGTTGCTTGTTGTGCGATAACCATGTTTCTGGGGACGCCATCAACTATTCTTTGTTGAATATCATGTGAGTTGCTATGCATGTTCGTCTTGTCTGAAGTAAGAGAGATCTACCACCTTATGGTTAATCATGCATATTGTTAGAGAAGAACATTGGGCCGCTAACTAAAGCCATGATTCATGGTGGAAGTTTCAGTTTTGGACATATATCCTCAATCTCATATGAGAAAATTATTAATTGTTGATACATGCTTATGCATAAAAGAGGAGTCCATTATCTGTTGTCTATGTTGTCCCGGTATGGATGTCTAAGTTGAGAATAATCAATAGCGAGAAATCCAATGCGAACTTTCTCCTTAGACCCTTGTACAGGCGGCATGGAGGTACCCCATTGTGACACTTGGTTAAAACATGTGCATTGCGATGATCCGGTAGTCCAAGCTAATTAGGACAAGGTGCGGGCACTATTAGTATACTATGCATGAGGCTTGCAACTTGTAAGATATAATTTACATGATACATATGCTTTATTACTACCGTTGACAAAATTGTTTCATGTTTTCAAAATAAAAGCTCTAGCACAAATATAGCAATCGATGCTTTCCTCTTTGAAGGACCATTATTTTACTTTTATGTTGAGTCAGTTCACCTATCTCTCTCCACCTCAAGAAGCAAACACTTGTGTGAACTGTGCATTGATTCCTACATACTTTCATATTGCACTTATTATATTGCTTTGCATTGACAATATCCATGAGATATACATGTTATAAGTGGAAAGCAACCGCTGAAACTTAATCTTCCTTTGTGTTGCTTCAATACCTTTACTTTGATTTATTGCTTTATGAGTTAACTCTTATGCAAGACTTATTGATGCTTGCCTTGAAGTACTATTCATGAAAAGTCTTTGCTTTATGATTCAGTTGTTTACTCATGTCATTACCATTGTTTTGATCGCTGCATTCATTACATATGTTTACAATATGATCAAGTTTATGATGGCATGTCACTCCAGAAATTATCTTTGTTATCATTTTACCTGCTCGGGACGAGCAGAACTAAGCTTGGGGATGCTGATACGTCTCCGACGTATCGATAATTTCTTGTGTTCCATGCCACATTATTGATGATATCTACATGTTTTATACATACTTTATGTCATATTTATGCGTGGAACTAACCTATTAACAAGATGCCGAAGTGCCAGTTCTGTTTCTGTTTTTGGTTTCAGAAATCCTAGTAACGAAATATTCTCGGAATTGGACGAAATCAAGACCCGGGTTCCTATTTTCACCGGAAGCATCCGAACACACGAGAAGGACCGGAGGGGGCACCGGCCCCGGACCATAGGCGGTGCGGCCCAGGCCCTGGCCGCGCCGCCTTATGGTGCCACCGCCTCGTCGCCCCTCCGACTCCGCCTCTTCGCCTATAAAAAGGTCCCAGACCTAAAACCTCGAGACGGAAAAACCACGGTACGAGAAACCTTCCAGAGCCGCCGCCATCGCGAAGCCAAGATCTGGGGATAGGAGTCTCTGTTCGGCACGCCGCCGGAACGGGGAAGTGCCCCCGGAAGGCTTCTCCATCGACACCGCTGCCATCTCCACCGCCATCTTCATCACCGCTGCTGCTCCCATGAGGAGGGAGTAGTTCTCCATCGAGGCTCGGGGCTGTACCGGTAGCTATGTGGTTCATCTCTCTCCTATGTACTTCAATACAATAATCTCATGAGCTGCCTTACATGATTGAGATTCATATGATGATGCTTGTAATCTAGATGTCATTATGCTAGTCAAGTGAGTTTTACTTATGTGATCTCCGGAGACTCCTTGTCCCACGTGTGTAAAGGTGACAGTGTGTGCACCGTGTGGGTCTCTTAGGCTATATTTCACAGAATACTTATTCACTGTTATGAATGGCATAGTGAAGTGCTTATTTATATCTCTTTATGATTGCAATGTGTTTTGTATCACAATTTATCTATGTGCTACTCTAGTGATGTTATTAAAGTAGTTTATTCCTCCTGCACGGTGTAATGGTGACAGTGTGTGCATCCGTGTTAGTACTTGGCGTATGCTATGATTATGATCTCTTGTAGATTATGAAGTTAACTATTGCTATGATGGTATTGATGTGATCTATTCCTCCTACATAGTGTGAAGGTGACAGTGTGCATACTATGTTAGTACTTGGTTTAGTTGAATTGATCTTTCATGCACTCTAAGGTTATTTAAATATGAACATTGAATTGTGGAGCTTGTTAACTCCGGCATTGAGGGTTCGTGTAATCCTACGCAATGTGTTCATCATCCAACAAGAGTGTAGAGTATGCATTTATCTATTCTTATGTGATCAATGTTGAGAGTGTCCACTAGTGAAACTGTAATCCCTAGGCCTTGTTCCTAAATACTGCTATCGCTACTTGTTTACTGTTTTACTGTGTTACTACTGCTGCAATACTACCACCATCAACTACACGCCTGCAAACTATTTTCTGGCACCGTTGCTACTGCTCATACTTATTCATACCACATGTATTTCACTATCTCTTCGCCGAACTAGTACACCTATTAGGTGTGTTGGGGACACAAGAGACTTCTTGCTTTGTGGTTGCGGGTTGCATGAGAGGGATATCTTTGACCTCTTCCTCCCTGAGTTCGATAAACCTTGGGTGATCCACTTAAGGGAAACTTGCTGCTGTTCTACAAACCTCTGCTCTTGGAGGCCCAACACTGTCTACAGGAAAAGGAGGGGGCGTAGACATCAAGCACTTTTCTGTGCACCCAATGGTGGTGCACCGCATAATTGTTTTTAAATTTAAAAAAGGCAGCTAGGTCTAGATCTAGATCTAGGGTCATCGGATTTTTTTTTGAAATTATCCGGATGTCTCCAGAGGTGGGTGGGGTGGGTGGTGGAGGAGGAGGAGGCCGAGGAAGCCGTTCGGAGGTTGTTGGTGGAGGAGGAGGTGGTGGTGGTGGGTGGGTGGGTGGGTGGGTGGAGGAGGAGGTGGTGGTGGTGGGCGAGGAGGAGGTGGTTGTGGTCACCGGAGGAAGTAGCCGGAAGAGGTGGTCACCGAAGGAAGAAGCCGGAGGAGGAGGAGGTCGTCGGGTGTGGGTGGAGGAGGAGGAGGGAGAAGGAGAGAAAGGGAGAAGAAAGGAGAATGAGAAGTGGAGGAGGAGGAGAAGTGGAGGAGAAGACCCCCTCGAAATTCAAAATTGAGCTAAAGAATTATGTGGCGCATGGGCATATGGTGCGCCACATAATTTTTTTCGAATTTTTAATTTGTGCAGGAAAAAATCTTGACGTTGCAGTATCTTTTTACTCTTTTCAAATTTGGTGATTCTAAAAATTGTCTAACCGGGTAAACCCGAGTGAATTCGGATGTAGAATTTTCTTCCGGTCATTTTGATATATTGTGCGGTTTTTTTCGAGTTCATATGCAAGGAGAAATCCGGATTGATAATTTTGCAACGCAATTTCGCAAAAAAAACGAAATTCATGTTCGTTAATTCTTAGTGGTACTAGATGACATAATACATGGGCACCTCGAAGGATTTTATTTTTTAAATTTTCTATCTATTTATTTTGTATTTTACAAAGCTAAAAAATAAACGATCCACAGGGGGTGGAGTTGCGTGGAGAGCACAAAAATCCAGAAAGTTTGGGGAAGGTGCGCCACAAAAAGGCCAAATTTTGTGGCGCATGTGTGTGGTGCGCCACAACATGTTTTATTTCTGTAGCATAATGTGGGCGTACCAGATAAGGTGCGTCACAGAAATAAGACATTCCATGGCGCACGTGATTCTGTGCGCCACAGAAATAGCGAAACCAATTATTGGGCAGGGGTGGGGCCCACCATGTTTCTGTGGCGCATGTGTGTGCGGTGCGTCACAAAAATACGTTATTTTAGTGGCGTACCTGGTTTGGTGCGCCACATAATTAATTTATGCGGCGCAAGGAAAATAGGTGCGTCACAGAATAGCCTCCCACCTATAGCTAGTTTCCTACTAGTGATCCGAGGTAGACGACGTCCTCTAGGCCCCAGTCCAGCGAAGCGGTGAAGAATAAAGACCCAGACCGAGGATCCAACATCGAGGAAGACGAAGACAAAGTCCATGACGCCTTGGAGGATAACGGCCATGATGACAACGCGCCTTCTCCAGGCAGCGACACGAATGAGGAGGATGAGGCCATCGAAATGTCCATCGCCTAGAGCAAGCTCGACCAACTCGTTCAGTGGGATGGCCTCACCATCTAAATGCGGGAGTCCGCGCAGGCCCAAGGGATGCCAGTGACTCCTCCAACGCCGCCTCCTCCCAAACCAACACCTCCACTGCCATCTTAGCGAGATCTGCACTAGTCGTGGACTTGGTGCCTTTGGTCTTCGTAGACCTCGTCGACGGCGACGACGAGTAGCAGCCATGGCATGCGTCGTAGTTTTCTAGGGTTTATTATCTAGTCTTTTTCTTTATTTTTTTGCACTATTTCGTTATAATAATTAAAAATTGTTATTGGCAAAAATGTGTTAAACTTCTAGGGCTACCCGACCCAATTTGGTGTTCGCGACCCGACTCAAATGGTTGGGCCGTTGGAGATGCCTTAAGCATATGTCCAGCGCCGGAGACCTGAACCTAGGCCCGTCCCATAGGCTGGGTAAACGGTGCGTCCACACTAGCCCCTGATGTCTACGGGTGCTTCTACTCTTGTAGACAGTGTTGGGCCTCCAAGAGCAGAGGTTTGTAGAACAGCAGCAAGTTTCTCTTAAGTGGATCACCCAAGGTTTATCGAACTCAGGGAGGAAGAGGTCAAAGATATCCCTCTCATGCAACCCTGCAACCACAAAGCAAGAAGTCTCTTGTGTCCCCAACGTATGAATGAATATGAGCAGTAGTAACGGCGCCAGAAAAGTGCTTGCTGGCGTGCAGTTGATGGTAGTAAAATTACAGGAAGTATAGATGCAGTAAAACAAAACAAGCAGCGATAGCAGATTTAGGAACAAGGCCTAGGGATCATACTTTCACTAGTGGACACTCTCAACATTGATCACATAACAGAATAAATAGATAGATGCTAGACTCTACACCCTCTTGTTGGATGATGAACACCACTAACTGTGTAGGATTACACGAACCCTCAATGTCGGAGTTAACAAGCTCCACAATATTCGATATTCATGTTTAAATAACCTTAGAGTGCATAACAGATCAACATAACCAAACCAAGTACTAACATAGCATGCACACTGTCACCTTCACACTACGAAAGGAGGAATAGATCACATCAATACTATCATAGCAATAGTTAACTTCATAATCTACAAGAGATCACAATCATAGCCTACGCCAAGTACTACACGATGCACACACTGTCACCATTACACCGTGCAGGAGGAATAAACTACTTTAATAACATCACTAGAGTAGCACACAGATAAATTGTGATACAAAACACATTGCAATCATAAAGAGATATAAATAAGCACTTCACTATGCCATTCATAACAGTGAATAAGTATTCTGTGAAATATAGCCTAAGAGACCCACACGGTGCACACACTGTCACCTTTACACACGTGGGACAAGGAGTCTCCGGAGATCACATAAGTAAAACCCACTTGACTAGCATAATGACATCTAGATTACAAGCATCATCATATGAATCTCAATCATGTAAGGCAGCTCATGAGATTATTGTATTGAACTACATAGGAGAGAGATGAACCACATAGCTACCGGTACAGCCCCGAGCCTCGATGGAGAACTACTCCCTCCTCATGGGAGACAGCAGCGTTGATGAAGATGGCGGTGGTTGATACGTCCCCGACGTATCCATAATTTCTGTCGTTCCATGCTTGTTTTATGACAATACTTACATGTTTTGCTTGCACTTTATAATGTTTTTATGCGTTTTCCGGAACTAACCTATTAACAAGATGCCACACGTTCCTGTTTTCTGCTTTTTGGTTCCAGAAAGGCTGTTCGGGCAATATTCTCGGAATTCGACGAAACGAAGACCAAACCTCCTATTTTTCCCGGAAGCATCCAGAACACCGAAGAAGAGTCGGAGAGGGGCCAGAGGGCCACCACACCATAAGGCGGCGCGGCCTGGCCCGGCCCGCGCCGGCCTATAGTGTGGCGCCCCCAGGTGCCCCGCGCCGCCTCTTCGCCTATAAAATCCCTTTCGACCTAAAAACACCGTACCACTTGACGAAACTCGAGAAAGACTCCAGGGCGCCGCCACCATCGCGAAACTCCAATTCGGGGGACAGAAGTCTCTGTGCCGGGACGGGGAAGTGCCCCCGGAAGCCATCTCCATCAACACCACCGCCTCCATCATGCTCCGTGAGTAGTTCCCCCATGGACTACGGGTTCTAGCTGTAGCTAGTTGGTATTCTCTCCCCCATGTACTTCAATACAATGATCTCATGAGCTGCCTTACATGATTGAGATTCATCTGATGTAATCGGTGTTGTGTTTGTCGGGATCCGATGGATTGTTACATTATGATTGTCTATCTACAAAGTTTATGAAGTTATTGTTGCTGCAATCTTGTTATGCTTAATGCTTGTCACTAGGGCCCGAGTGCCATGATCTTAGATTTGAGCTCTATACTTATTGCTTAGATTGTATCTACAAGTTGTATGCACATGTCACTGTCCGGAACCAAAGGCCCCGAAGTGACAGAAATCGGGACAACCGGAGGGGATGGCGGTGATGTGAGGGACACATGTTTTCACCAAGTGTTAATGCTTTGCTCCGGTGCTCTATTAACAGGAGTACCTTAATATCCAGTAGTTTCCCTTGAGGCCCGGCTGCCACCGGCTGGTAGGACAAAAGATGTTGTGCAAGTTTCTCATTGCGAGCACGTACGACTATAATTGGAAAACATGCCTACATGATTAATGATCTTGATATTCTGTCTTAATGCTATTTCAATCCTATCAATTGCCCAACTGTAATTTGTTCACCCAACACTTGTTATTGGAGAGTTACCACTAGTGTAGATAGCTGGGAACCCCGGTCCATCTTTCATCATCATATACTCGTTCTACATGTCATTGAAAGTAGTATCAACTATTTTCTGGTGCCATTGCTCTCATATTACTCTACTGCTGCTGTGTTACTGTTACTACTGCTCTCATATTACTGCTGCTTTCACATCACCCCTGTTACTAGTGCTTTTCCAGTGCAGCTGAATTGACAACTCAGTTGTTAAGACTTATAAGTATTCTTTACCTCCCCTTGTGTCGAATCAATAAATTTGGGTTTTACTTCCCTCGAAGACTGTTGCGATCCCCTATACTTGTGGGTCATCAAGACTATTTTCTGGCGCCGTTGCCGGGGAGGCATAGCTCTACTCATAAGTTCACCTGGGGAGTACACTCTACCTCTCTCTCTGTTTTATTTTTTTTACTTTGTTTTGCTTAGTTTACTTTTGTCTAGTTTATTTGTGCTTAGTTTATTTCTGTCTTGTTTTATTTTTCTTAGTTTACTTTTGTCTAGTTTATTTTTGTCTTGTTTTATTTGTCTCATATACCCAAAAATCCATAAAAATTTGAAAAACCAAAAAATTAAAAACTGCTGTTATGGGAGAACCAACAACCTACTTGGAGCTTATGGAATGTTATAATTGTTATAGAGAATCAAGAACTGGTAAAGTAATGAGTGCTATGATAGAAAAATTGAATACAATTGCTAAAATCTTGCTTAAATGCCATGATATAAACTGTTGCTCTCAACAGGACACTAAACATCTTAAATTTCAATGTGGCTTTAGTGAGGAATTTTTTATTAAGAACTATAATCGGAATTGCTATATTCATTATGGGTTCGAAGAGGTAGAACAATTTGTCTTATTTATGGGAGCCTCCGAGATAGAATCCTTCATGGTTGAGAATTATGAAACTTGTGTTGTTTGTAAGGACCTTAAAGATTATGTCTCTACTATCCTTAATTCTTGCATAGAATGCTACAGTAGGAATCCTTATATCCTTGATTATAAAGAGAGACACATTAATGCACAAGAATGCACTCACAATTTGCAGGAACCGGTGGAAGAAGAAATTGATGAACCTGAAAGCTCATTGGATGAAAAAGAAGAGGAGAGCGACGAACAAAAGGAGGAAGAATGGATTAGCTACCCATGTCAACCTTCTAATGAGAGTAACTCTTTATCTCTTACACTATTTGATTGTCCTCCATGCTTACCGGAAGAGGTTGAATGTTATGTTCCTGTGGATTCTCTTGAAATAGTACCTATGAGTAATACTTGTGAGAATGATTATGCTATTGTTATCTATGATAATCCATGCTACTTTGATAAATCTTATGATAATGCTTTGTTTGTGCCTGATGTCGAAATGCATGGTACTAAAGAATTTTGTTTGGCAAATGTCTATGATAAAGCTCTTGATGATGGTCCTATGTTACTTGATAATATTAATTGTACTACTAATGAAAATGGGATTGGAGAGTTCTTGACTTATTCTATGAGTCCCATATCTATTGAGATTGATCAACTACCTTGTTATATTATTAATAAAAGTAAGTTTGAAAGTTTTAATTCCACAATTCTTGAACTTGATAAAAATTATGTGTTTGGAAATCATGAAAAGTATGCTGCATGTGATAGTTATATTGTTGAGTTTGTTCATGAAGCTACTGAAAATTATTATGAGAGAGGAAAATATGGTTGTAGAAATTTTCATGGTACTAATACACCTCTCTATATGCTGAAATTGTTGAAGTTATACTTGTTCTATCTTCTTATGCTTGTCACTTTGTTCTTCATGAATTTATTTGTGTACAAAATTCCTATGCATAGGAAGCATGTGAGACTTAAATGTGTTTTGAATTTGCTTTTTGATGCTCTCTTTTGCTTCAAATACTATTTCTTGGGAGTGCATCATTAAAACTGCTGAGCCCATCTTAATGGCTATAAAGAAAGAACTTCTTGGGAGATAACCCATGTGTTATTTTTCTACAGTACTTTGTTTTATATTTGTGTCTTGGAAGTTGTTTACTACTGTAGCAACCTCTCCTTATCTTAGTTTTGTGTTTTGTTGTGCCAAGTGAAGCCTCTAATCGAAGGTTGATACTAGATTTGGATTTCTGCGCAGAAACAGATTTCTATCTGTCACGAATCTGGGTCTAATTCTCTGTAAGAAACTCAGAAAATTATGCCAATTTACGTGCGTGTTCCTCAGATATTTACGCAACTTTCATTAGTTTTGAGTTTTCTGATTTGAGCAACGGAAGTATTTTATTAAAATTCGTCTTTACTGGCTGTTCTGTTTTGGCAGATTCTGTCTCTGTTTTTTGCATTGTCTCTTGTGGACTTTAAGTGAGGTTTTCTAGACGTAGAGGGCTGTAGCTAATGTTTTATTGAGTTCTTGCAATGTGCCACTACAGGACCAAGGTGGATTCAAATTTTTTGAGTACTAACCCCTCTAATGAAGTTTATGAGAAGTTTGGTGTGAAGGAAGTTTTCAAGGGTCAAGAGAGGAGGATGATATATGATCAAGAAGAGTGAAAAGTCTAAGCTTGGGGATGCCCCGTGGTTCATCCCTGCATATTTCAAGAAGACTCAAGCGTCTAAGCTTGGGGATGCCCAAGGCATCCCCTTCTTCATCAACTTATCAGGTTTCTTCTATTGAAACTATATTTTTATTCGGTCACATCATATGTGCTTTACTTGGAGCGTCTGTGTGTTTTTATTTTTGTTTTGTTTGAATAAGATCGGATCCTAGCAATCCTTGTTTGGGAGAGAGACACGCTCCGCTTTTTCATATGAACACTTGTTCTTCGTTTTACTTTTAATGTTCAATGATAAAAGTTGGAAGCTACATCACTTATGGTTATTTGGTTGGAAACAGAAAATGCCTCATATTGTCTTGAATAATTTGACACTTGGCAATTGTTTTGAGCTCTCAAGTAGATCATGATTAAGTTTTTTCATGTAGTTTAAACCTATTAGTGGAGAACTACCGTAGAGCTTGTTGAAATTGGTTTGCATGATTGGTCTCTCTTAAGGTCTAGATATTTTCTGGTAAAAGTGTTTGAGCAACAAGGAAGACAGTGTAGAGTATTATAATGCTTGCAATATGTTCTTATGTAAGTTTTGTTGTACCGGTTCATACTTGTGTTTGCTTCAAACAACCTTGCTAGCCTAAACCTTGTATCGAGAGGGAATACTTCTCATGCATCCAAATACTTGAGCCAACCACTATGCCATTTGTGTCCACCATACCTACCTACTATGTGGTATTTCCCGCCATTCCAAAGTAAATTGCTTGAGTGCTACCTTTAAACAATTCAAAATGCTTCTCAATTTGTGTCAATGTTTTATAGCTCATGAGGAAGTATGTGGTGTTTATCTTTCAATCTTGTTGGGCAACTTTCACCAATGGACTAGTGGCTTCATCCGCTTATCCAATAACTTTGCAAAAAGAGCTGGCAATGGGATTCCCAGTCCAAATTAATTAACAAAAATAGACACTCCTCCATGGTATGTGATTGTTGGACGGCACCCGAAGGATTCGGTTAGCCATGGCTTGAGAAAGCAAAGGTGGGGAGGAGTGTCATCATAATAAAACTAAAATAAAAAGGCACTCCTTCATGGTATGAGATTGTTGGCAGGCACCCGAGGATTCGGTTAGCCATGGTTTGTGAAAGAAAGGTTGGAAGGAGTGCCACACAAAAATAAAAATAAAATGGGAGCCGCTCTTTGAAGGTTTGTCTGGCAAGGGGGTTAGAGTGCCCACTACCATTCGTTGACAACAACAAACACCTCTCAAAACTTTACTTTTATGCTCTCTTTATGTTTTCAAAACCAAAGCTCTAGCACAAATATAGCAATCAATGCTTCCCTCTGCGAAGGGCCATTCTTTTACTTTATGATTGAGTCAGTTTACCTACTTCCTTCCATCTTAGAAGCAAACACTTGTGTCAACTATGCATTGATTTTTACATACTTGCTTTTTTGCATTCATCATATTACTTTATGTTGACAATATCCATGAGATATACATGTTGAAAGTTGAAAGCAACCGCTGAAACTTAAATCTTCCTTTGTGTTGCTTCGATGCCTTTACTTTGAATCTATTGCTTTATGAGTTAACTCTTGTGCAAAGCTTTTGATGCTTGTCTTGAAAGTACTCTTCATGAAAAGTTTTGCTATATGTTATCTATTTGTTAGCAACTATAGATCATTGCCTTGAGTCACTTCATTCATTTCATATGCTTTGTAATAGTATGATCAAGGTTATGTAAGTAGCATGTCACTACAGAAATTATTCTTTTTATCGTTTACCTGCTCGGGACGAGCAGAACTAAGCTTGGGGATGCTGATACGTCCCCGACGTATCCATAATTTCTGTCGTCCATGCTTGTTTTATGACAATACTTACATGTTTTGCTTGCACTTTATAATGTTTTTATGCGTTTTCCGGAACTAACCTATTAACAAGATGCCACAGTGCCAGTTCCTGTTTTCTGCTGTTTTTGGTTCCAGAAAGGCTGTTCGGGCAATATTCTCGGAATTCGACGAAACGAAGACCAAACCTCCTATTTTTCCCGGAAGCATCCAGAACACCGAAGAAGAGTCGGAGAGGGGCCAGAGGGCCACCACACCATAAGGCGGCGCGGCCTGGCCTGGGCCCGCGCCGGCCTATGGTGTGGCGCCCCCAGGTGCCCCCCTGCCTCTTCGCCTATAAAATCCCTTTCGACCTAAAAACGCAGTACCACTTGACGAAACTCCAGAAAGACTCCAGGGCGCCGCCACCATCGCGAAACTCCAATTCGGGGGACAGAAGTCTCTGTCCCGGCACTCCGGGACGGGGAAGTGCCCCGGAAGCCATCTCCATCAACACCACCGCCTCCATCATGCTCCGTGAGTAGTTCCCCCATGGACTACGGGTTCTAGCTTTAGCTAGTTGGTATTCTCTCCCCCATGTACTTCAATACAATGATCTCATGAGCTGCCTTACATGATTGAGATTCATCTGATGTAATCGGTGTTGTGTTTGTCGGGATCCGATGGATTGTTACATTATGATTGTCTATCTACAAAGTTTATGAAGTTATTGTTGCTGCAATCTTGTTATGCTTAATGCTTGTCACTAGGGCCCGAGTGCCATGATCTTAGATTTGAGCTCTATACTTATTGCTTAGATTGTATCTACAAGTTGTATGCACATGTCACTGTCCGGAACCAAAGGCCCCGAAGTGACAGAAATCGGGACAACCGGAGGGGATGGCGGTGATGTGAGGGACACATGTTTTCACCAAGTGTTAATGCTTTGCTCCGGTGCTCTATTAAAAGGAGTACCTTAATATCCAGTAGTTTCCCTTGAGGCCCGGCTGCCACCGGCTGGTAGGACAAAAGATGTTGTGCAAGTTTCTCATTGCGAGCACGTACGACTATAATTGGAAAACATGCCTACATGATTAATGATCTTGATATTCTGTCTTAATGCTATTTCAATCCTATCAATTGCCCGACTGTAATTTGTTCACCCAACACTTGTTATTGGAGAGTTACCACTAGTGTAGATAGCTGGGAACCCCGGTCCATCTTTCATCATCATATACTCGTTCTACATGTCATTGGAAGTAGTATCAACTATTTTCTGGTGCCATTGCTCTCATATTACTGTTGCTGTGTTACTGTTACTACTGCTCTCATATTACTCGCTTTCACATCACCCCTTACTAGTGCTTTTCCAGGTGCAGCTGAATTGACAACTCAGTTGTTAAGACTTATAAGTATTCTTTACCTCCTTGTGTCGAATCAATAAATTTGGGTTTTACTTCCCTCGAAGACTGTTGCGATCCCCTATACTTGTGGGTCATCGGTGGTGTCGATGGAGGAGCCTTCCGGGCACTTCCCGTCCCGGCGGCGTGCCGGAACAAAGACTCTGTCCCCCATCTTGGCTTCGCGATGGCGGCGGCTCGGAAGGTTTCTCGTACCGTGGTTTTTTGTCGAACGGGGTTTTAGGTCGGGACCTTTAAATAGGCGAAGAGGCGGAGTCGGAGGGTTGACGAGGCGGGACACACTAGGGGCGCGACCAAGGCCCGGCCGCGCCACCCGGCGTCCGTGCCCAGTGGCCCCCTCCGGCCTCTCTCGGGTGTTCCGGAAGCTTCGCGTGATCCTAAGATGCCGGGCGTTGATTTCGTCCGATTCCGAGAATATTTCCTTACTAGGATTTCTGAAACCAAAAACAGCAGAAAACAGAACTGGCCCTTCGGCATCTCGTCAATAGGTTAGTTCCGGAAAACGCATAATAATGACATAAAGTATGCATAAAACATGTAGATATCATCAATAATGTGGCATGGAACATAAGAAATTATCGATACGTCGGAGACATATCAGCATCCCCAAGCTTAGTTTCTGCTCGTCCCGAGCAGGTAAACGATAACAAAGATAATTTCTGGAGTGACATGCCATCATAACCTTGATCATACTATTGTAAGCATATGTAATGAATGCAGCGATCAAAACAATGGTAATGACATGAGTAAACAACTGAATCATAAAGCAAAGACTTTTCATGAATAGTACTTTCAAGACAAGCATCAATAAGTCTTGCATAAGAGTTAACTCATAAAGCAATAAATTCATAGTAAAGGTATTGAAGCAACACAAAGGAAGATTAAGTTTCAGCGGTTGCTTTCAACTTATAACATGTATATCTCATGGATAGTTGTCAATGCAAAGTAATATAACAAGTGCAATATGCAAGTATGTAGGAATCAATGCACAGTTCACACAAGTGTTTGCTTCTTGAGGTGGAGAGAAATAGGTGAACTGACTCAACAAAAAGGTAAAAGAAAGGCCCTTCGCAGAGGGAAGCATTGATTGCTATATTTGTGCTAGAGCTTTGGTTTTGAAAACATAAAAAGAGCATAAAAGTAAAATTTTGAGAGGTGTTTGTTGTTGTCAACGAATGGTAGTGGGCACTCTAACCCCCTTGCCAGACAAACCTTCAAAGAGCGGCTCCCATGAAGGACGTTATCTCTACCAGCAAGGTAGATCATCCCTCTTCTCTTTTGTTTACACATGCATTTTAGTTTTATTTATGGATGACACTCCTCCCAACCTTTTGCTTACACAAGCCATGGCTAACCGAATCCTCGGGTGCCTTCCAACATTCACATACCATGAAGGAGTGTCTATTTGCAAAATTAAGTTGCTTACTGATGAATCAGAGCAAAACATGTGAAGAGAATTATTAATGAAGGTTGATTAATTGGGGCTGGGAACCCCGCGCCAGCTCTTTTTGCAAAATTATTGGATAAGCGGATGAAGCCACTAGTCCATTGGTGAAAGTTGCCCAACAAGAATGAAAGATAAACACCACATACTTCCTCATGAGCTATAAAACATTGACACAAATCAGAGGTGATAAATTTTGAATTATTTAAAGGTAGCACTCAAGAAATTTACTTTGGAATGGCGGAGAAATACCATGTAGTAGGTAGGTATGGTGGACACAAATGGCATAGTGGTTGGCTTAAGGATTTTGGATGCATGAGAAGTATTCCCTCGATACAAGGCTTAGGCTAGCAAGGTTATTTGAAACAAACACAAGGATGAACCGGTGCAGCAAAACTCACATAAAAGACATATTGTAAACATTATAAGACTCTACACCGTCTTCCTTGTTGTTCAAACTCTTTACTAGAAATTATCTAGACCTTAGAGAGACCAATTATGCAAACCAAATTTTAGCAAGCTCTATGTATTTCTTCATTAATAGATGCAAAGTATATGATGCAAGAGCTTAAACATGAGCACAACAATTGCCAAGTATCATATTATCCAAGACATTTTACCAATTACTACATGTAGCATTTTCCGTTTCCAACCATATAACAATGAACGAAGCAGTTTCAACCTTCGCCATGAACATTAAAAGCTAAGAACACATGTGTTCATATGAACTGCGGAGCGTGTCTCTCTCCCACACAAGCATTTATTCAAACAAAAACAAAAACAAAAACAAACAGACGCTCCAAGTAAAGTACATAAGATGTGACCGAATAAAAATATAGTTTCAAGAGAAGGAACCTGATAATTTGTCGATGAAGAAGGGGATGCCTTGGGCATCCCCAAGCTTAGATGCTTGAGTCTTCTTGAAATATGCAGGGATGAACCACGGGGGCATCCCCAAGCTTAGACTTTTCACTCTTCTTGATCATATTGTATCATCCTCCTCTCTTGACCCTTGAAAATTTCCTCCACACCAAACTCGAAACAACTCATTAGAGGGTTAGTGCATAATCAAAAATTCACATGTTCAGAGGTGACACAATCATTCTTAACACTTCTGGACATTGCCCAAAGCTACTGGACATTAATGAAACAAAGAAATCCATCCAACATAGCAAAAGAGGCAATGCGAAATAAAAGGCAGAATCTGTCAAAACAGAACAGTTCGTAAAGACGAATTTTAAAGTGGCACCAGACTTGCTCAAATGAAAATTCCCAAATTGAATGAAAGTTGCGTACATATCTGAGGATCACGCACGTAAATTGGCATATTTTTCTGAGCTACCTACAGAGAGGCAGGTCGAAATTCGTGACAGCAAAGAAATCTGTTTCTGCGCAGTAATCCAAATCTAGTATGAACCTTACTATCAAAGACTTACTTGGCACAACAATGCAACAAAACAAAGATAAGGAGAGGTTGCTACAGTAGTAACAACTTCCAAGACACAAATACAAAATAAAAGTACTGTAACAAAATAAACACATGGGTTATCTCCCAAGAAGTTCTTTCTTTATAGCCATTAAGATGGGCTCAGCAGTTTTAATGATGCACTCGCAAGAAATAAGAGTTGAAGCAAAAGAGAGCATCAAGAAGCAAATTAGAATCACTTTTAAGTCTAACATGCTTTCTATGAAAAGGAATCTTGTAAATAAACAAATTCATGAAGCATAATGCAACAAGCATAGAAAGATAAAACAAGTGCAACTTCAAGATTTTCAGCATATAGAGAGGTGTTTTAGTAACATGAAAATTTCTACAACCATATTTTCCTCTCTCATAATAACTTTCAGTAGCAACATGAGCAAACTCAACAATATAACTATCACATAAAGCATTCTTATCATGAGTCTCATGCATAAAATTATTACTCTCCACATAGGCATAATCAATTTTATTAGTTGTAGTGGGAGCAAATTCAACAAAGTAGCTATCATTATTATTCTCATCATCAAATATAGGAGGCATATTGTAATCATAATCAAATTTATCCTCCATAACAGGTGGTACTAAAAGACCAATATCATTATAATCATCATAAATAGGAGGCAAAGTATCATCAAAGTAAATTTTCTCCTCAATGCTTGGGGGACTAAAAATATCATGCTCATCAAAGCCAGCTTCCCCAAGCTTAGAATTTTCCATATCATTAGCAACAATGGTGTTCAAAGCGTTCATACTAATATGTTCCATAGGTTTTTTAATTTTCGCATCAAACCATCCATGTCTTAAATCAGGAAATAGAATAAGAAGCTCATTGTTGTCCATTATGCCTAACTAGTGTAAACAAGAAACAAAAAGATGCAATTGCAGGATCTAAAGGAAATAGCTTCGAGCACACACACAACGGCAACAGAAAAGTACTTTACCTGGGACCGGAGTATGAGAGCCTTTTACCTTTCCTCCCCGGCAACGGCGCCAGAAAATAGCTTGATGTCTACGGGTGCTTCTATTCTTGTAGACAGTGTTGGGCCTCCAAGAGCAGAGGTTTGTAGAACAGCAGCAAGTTTCCCTTAAGTGGATCACCCAAGGTTTATCGAACTCAGGGAGGAAGAGGTCAAAGATATCCTCTCATGCAACCCTGCAACCACAAAGCAAGAAGTCTCTTGTGTCCCCAACACACCTAATAGGTGCACTAGTTCGGCGAAGAGATAGTGAAATACAAGTGGTATGAATGAATATGAGCAGTAGTAACGGCGCCAGAAAAGTGCTTGCTGGCGTGCAGTTGATGGTAGTAAAATTGCAGGAAGTATAGATGCAGTAAAACAGTAAACAAGCAGCGATAGCAGTATTTAGGAACAAGGCCTAGGGATCATACTTTCACTAGTGGACACTCTCAACATTGATCACATAACAGAATAAATAGATAGATGCTAGACTCTACACCCTCTTGTTGGATGATGAACACCACTAACTGTGTAGGATTACACGAACCCTCAATGCCGGAGTTAACAAGCTCCACAATATTCGATATTCATGTTTAAATAACCTTAGAGTGCATAACAGATCAACATAACCAAACCAAGTACTAACATAGCATGCACACTGTCACCTTCACACTACGAAAGGAGGAATAGATCACATCAATACTATCATAGCAATAGTTAACTTCATAATCTACAAGAGATCACAATCATAGCCTACGCCAAGTACTACACGATGCACACACTGTCACCATTACACCGTGCAGGAGGAATAAACTACTTTAATAACATCACTAGAGTAGCACACAGATAAATTGTGATACAAAACACATTGCAATCATAAAGAGATATAAATAAGAACTTCACTATGCCATTCATAACAGTGAATAAGTATTCTGTGAAATATAGCCTAAGAGACCCACACGGTGCACACACTGTCACCTTTACACACGTGGGACAAGGAGTCTCCGGAGATCACATAAGTAAAACTCACTTGACTAGCATAATGACATCTAGATTACAAGCATCATCATATGAATCTCAATCATGTAAGGCAGCTCAATCGATGGAGGAGCCTTCCGGGGGCACTTCCCCGTCCCGGCGGCGTGCCGGAACAGAGACTCCTGTGCCCCAGATCTTAGCTTCGCGATGGCGGCGGCTCTGGAAGGTTTCTCGTACCGTGGTTTTTTCGTCGAACGGGGTTTTAGGTCAGGGACCTTTAAATAGGCGAAGAGGCGGAGTCGGAGGGTTGACGAGGCGGTGACACACTAGGGGGGCGCGGCCAAGGCCTGGGCCGCGCCACCCTGGCGTCTGGTGGCCCAGTTCTGATACGTCTCCGACGTATCGATAATTTCTTATGTTCCATGCCACATTATTGATGATATCTACATGTTTTATACACATTATATGTCGTATTTATGCATTTTCCGCACTAACCTATTAACAAGATGCCGAAGAGCCAGTTGTTGTTTTCTGCTGTTTTTGGTTTCAGAAATCCTACAAAGGAAATATTCTCGGAATTGGACGAAATCAACGCCCAGGGTCCTATTTTTGCACGAAGCTTCCAGAAGTCCGAGGAGAGTCGAAGGGGGCCACGAGGTGGCGACACACCAGGCGGCGCGGCCCAGGCCCTGGCCGCACCGGCCTGTGGTGTGGGCCCCGCGCCTCCCGACCTACCCTTTCGCCTACTTAAAGCCTCCGTCGCGAAACCCCGACCGAGAGCCACGATACGGAAAACCTTACCGAGACGCCGCCGCCAATCCCATCTCGGGGATTCGGAGATCACCTCCGCACCCTGCCGGAGAGGGGAATCATCTCCCGGAGGACTCTTCACCGCCATGGTCGCCTCCGGAGTGATGAGTGAGTAGTTCACCCCTGGACTATGGGTCCATAGCAGTAGCTAGATGGTCGTCTTCTCCTTATGTGCTTCATTGTTGGATCTTGTGAGCTGCCTAACATGATCAAGATCATCTATCTGTAATTCTATATGTTGTGTTTGTCGGGATCCGATGGATAGAGAATACTATGTTATGTTAATTATCAATCTATTACCTATGTGTTGTTTATGATCTTGCATGCTCTCCGTTATTAGTAGAGGCTCTGGCCAAGTTTTTACTCTTAACTCCAAGAGGGAGTATTTATGCTCGATAGTGGGTTCATGCCTCCATTAAATCTGGGACAGTGACAGAAAGTTCTAAGGTTGTGGATGTGCTGTTGCCACTAGGGATAAAACATTGATGCTATGTCCGAGGATATAGTTATTGATTACATTACGCACCATACTTAATGCAATTGTCTGTTGTTTTGCAACTTAATACTGGAAGGGGTTCGGATGATAACCTGAAGGTGGACTTTTTAGGCATAGATGCATGCTGGATAGCGATCTATGTACTTTGTCGTAATGCCCAATTAAATCTCACAATACTTATCATATCATGTATGTGCATTGTTATGCCCTCTCTATTTGTCAATTGCCTGACTGTAATTTGTTCACCCAACATGCTATTTATCTTATGGGAGAGACACCTCTAGTGAACTGTGGACCCCGGTCCTATTCTTTACATCGCATACAATCTACTGCAATACTTGTTCTACTGTTTTCTGCAAACAATCATCTTCCACACAATACGGTTAATCCTTTGTTACAGCAAGCCGGTGAGATTGACAACCTCACTGTTTCGTTGGGGCAAAGTACTTTGGTTGTGTTGTGCAGGTTCCACGTTGGTGCCGGAATCCCTGGTGTTGCGCCGCACTACATCCCGCCGCCATCAACCTTCAACGTGCTTCTTGGCTCCTCCTGGTTCGATAAACCTTGGTTTCTTTCTGAGGAAAACTTGCTGCTGTGCGCATCATACCTTCCTCTTGGGGTTCCCAACGAACGTGTGAGTTACACGCCATCAAGCATATTTTTCTGGCGCCGTTGCCGGGGAACAAGAAAAGTTACACCACAAAGATTTCCAACTCCCACGGCAACGCCAAGATATTTTGGCGCCGTTGCCGGGAGATCAAGACACGCTGCAAGGGGAGTCTCCACAATCCAATCTCTTTACTTTGTTTTTGTCTTGCTTTATTTTATTTACTTTCTTGTTTGCTGCATTATATCAAAACACAAAAAAATTAGTTGCTAGCTTTACTTTATTTACTGCCTTGTTCTCTATATCAAAAACACAAAAAAATTAGTTACTTATATTTGCTTACTTATTTCAACATGTTTCCTTTTAATTTTACCGTAAAAGACATACCGGTAGGACGTGGGTCTATAGTTGGGAGAAATAATATAGAAGAATTTTTCAATCATGTTAGTACCGTTGAAAATTTTGAAGATAGACACTTGGTAGAACTTGCTCCTACTTATGAAATTGCTGCTGCTTCTTTAGTACACATGTTGGAAACTAAATTTGTTAATCTCAATCCTATAATTCAGCATATGTTTCTTACACTCTCTGATATGGAGGAAGGAGAAAAGAAAGATTTTGTCTTAGAAACCCTTCTTAAAGAATTTGGTGGTGTAGCAAGAGAGGCTAGAAAAGTCTTTATTAAATATAAGATGCTTGGTTCTTGCACCAACTTTGCTAGTACCCTTGAAAAGATGGACATTGATAGAATAAAGTACACTAATAATATTAATGATGGTGGGGAGATCAAAGCACCAATACCATGTAAGCTCCTAGCGATGAATGAAGCGCTAGAAAATAACTATGCTTGGCTTGTTCCTGAAAATTTGTTTGATGAGAGTAGCAAGCCCAAGACTAATGAAAAGGGAGCCGCTGAAACTTATGTATCCAATATACTATGCATGGTTGAGAAAACTCCAAACCCCGCTGAAGATGCTTCATCTCTTGATAACACTTGATACACACTTTCTGCGCCTAGCTGAAAGGCGTTAAAGAAAAGCGCTTATGGGAGACAACCCATGTTTTTACTACAGTATTTTTGTTTTATATTTGAGTCTTGGAAGTTGTTTACTACTGTAGCAACCTCTCCTTATCTTAGTTTTGTGTTTTGTTGTGCCAAGTAAAGTCTTTGATAGTAAGGTTCATACTAGATTTGGATTACTGCAACAGATTTCTTTGCTGTCACGAATTTCGACCTGCCTCTCTGTAGGTAGCTCAGAAAAATATGCCAATTTACGTGCGTGATCCTCAGATATGTACGCAACTTTCATTCAATTTGGGCATTTTCATTTCAGCAAGTCTGGTGCCATTTTAAAATTCATCTTTACGAACTGTTCTGTTTTGATAGATTCTGCCTTTTATTTCGCATTGCCTCTTTTGCTATGTTGGATGAATTTCTTTGATCCATTAATGTCCAGTAGCTTTATGCAATGTCCAGAAGTGATAAGAATGATTATGTCACCTCTGAACATGTTAATTTTTATTGTGCACTAACCCTCTAATGAGTTGTTTCGAGTTTGGTGTGGAGGAAGTTTTCAAGGATCAAGAGAGGGAAATGATGCAATATGATCAAGGAGAGTGAAAGCTCTAAGCTTGGGGATGCCCGGTGGTTCACCCCTGCATATTCTAAGAAGACTCAAGCGTCTAAGCTTGGGGATTCCCAAGGCATTCCCTTCTTCATCGACAACATCATCAGTTCCTCCCCTGAAACTATATTTTTATTCAGTCACATCTTATGTACTTTGCTTGGAGCGTCTGTTTGTTTTCGTTTTTGTTTTGTTTGAATAAAATGGATCCTAGCATTCATTGTGTGGGAGAGAGACACGCTCCGCTGTTGCATATGGACAAATATGTCCTTAGGCTTTACTCATAGTATTCATGGCGAAGGTTGAATCTTCTTCGTTAAATTGTTATATGGTTGGAATCGGGAAATGCTACATGTAGTAATTCTAAAATGTCTTGAATAATTTGATACTTGGCAATTGTTGTCCTCATGTTTAAGCTCTTGCATCATATACTTTGCACCCATTAATGAAGAAATACATAGAGCTTGCTAAAATTTGGTTTGCATATTTGGTCTCTCTAAAGTCTAGATAATTTCTAGTATTGAGTTTTGAACAACAAGGAAGACAAATATATGTCTTTTATGTAAGTTTTGCTGCACCGGTTCATCCTTGTGTTTGTTTCAAATAACCTTGCTAGCCTAAACCTTGTATCGAGAGGGAATACTTCTCATGCATCCAAAATCCTTGAGCCAACCACTAAGCCATTTGTGTCCACCATACCTACCTACTACATGGTATTTCTCCGCCATTCCAAAGTAAATTGCTTGAGTGCTACCTTTAAATTTCCATCATTCGCCTTGCAATATATAGCTCATGGGACAAAATAGCCTTAAAAACTATTATGGTATTGAATATGTACTTATGCACTTTATCTCTTATTAAGTTGCTTGTTGTGCGATAACCATGTTCCTGGGGACGCCATCAACTCTTTGTTGAATATCATGTGAGTTGCTATGCATGTCCGTCTTGTCCGAAGTAAGAGAGATCTACCACTTTAATGGTTAGAGCATGCATATTGTTAGAGAAGAACATTGGGCCGCTAACTAAAGCCATGAATCATGGTGGAAGTTTCAGTTTTGGACATATATCCTCAATCTCATATGAGAACACTAATTGTTGCTACATGCTTATGCATTAAAGAGGAGTCCATTATCTGTTGTCCATGTTGTCCCGGTATGGATGTCTAAGTTGAGAATAATCAAAAGCGAGAAATCCAAAATGCGAGCTTTCTCCTTAGACCTTTGTACAGGCGGCATGGAGGTACCCCTTTGTGACACTTGGTTAAAACATGTGTATTGCGATGATCCGGTAGTCCAAGCTAACTAGGACAAGGTGCGGGCACTATTAGTACACTATGCATGAGGCTTGCAACTTGTAAGATATAATTTACATGATACATATGCTTTATTACTACCGTTGACAAAATTGTTTCATGTTTTCAAACTAAAAGCTCTAGCACAAATATAGCAATCGATGCTTTCCTCTTTGAAAGACCTTTCTTTTACTTTTATGTTGAGTCAGTTCACCTATTTCTCTCCACCTCAAGAAGCAAACACTTGTGAACTGTGCATTGATTCCTACATACTTGCATATTGCACTTGTTATATTACTTTACATTGACAATATCCATGAGATATACATGTTATAAGTTGAAAGCAACCGCTGAAACTTAATCTTCCTTTGTGTTGCTTCAATACCTTTACTTTGATTTATTGCTTTATGAGTTAACTCTTATGCAAGACTTATTGATGCTTGTCTTGAAGTACTATTCATGAAAAGTCTTTGCTTTATGATTCATTTGTTTACTCATGTCATTACCATTGTTTTGATCGCTGCATTCATTACATATGCTTACAATAGTATGATCAAGTTTATGATGGCATGTCACTCCACAAATTATCTTTGTTATCGTTTACCTGGGACGAGCAGAACTAAGCTTGGGGATGCTGATACGTCTCCGACGTATCGATAATTTCTTATGTTCCATGCCACATTATTGATGATATCTACATGTTTTATACACATTATATGTCGTATTTATGCATTTTCCGGCACTAACCTATTAACAAGATGCCGAAGAGCCAGTTGTTGTTTTCTGTTGTTTTTGGTTTCAGAAATTCTACAAAGGAAATATTCTCGGAATTGGACGAAATCAACGCCCAGGGTCCTATTTTTGCACGAAGCTTCCAGAAGTCCGAGGGAGAGTCGAAGTGGGGCCACGAGGTGGCGACACACCAGGCGGCGCGGCCCAGTCCTGGCCGCGCCGGCCGTGGTGTGGGCCCTCGCGTTGCCCCTCCGACTTACCCCGCCTACTTAAAGCCTCCGTCGCGAAACCCCCAGCACCGAGAGCCACGATACGGAAAACCTTACTGAGACGCCGCCGCCGCCAATCCCATCTCGGGGGATTCTGGAGATCACCTCCGGCACCCCGCCGGAGAGGGGAATCATCTCCCGGAGGACTCTTCACCGCCATGGTCGCCTCCGGAGTGATGAGTGAGTAGTTCACCCCTGGACTATGGGTCCATAGCAGTAGCTAGATGGTCGTCTTCTCCTTATGTGCTTCATTGTTGGATCTTGTGAGCTGCCTAACATGATCAAGATCATCTATCTCGTAATTCTATATGTTGTGTTTGTCGGGATCCGATGGATAGAGAATACTATGTTATGTTAATTATCAATCTATTACCTATGTGTTGTTTATGATCTTGCATGCTCTCCGTTATTAGTAGAGGCTCTGGCCAAGTTTTTACTCTTAACTCCAAGAGGGAGTATTTATGCTCGATAGTGGGTTCATGCCTCCATTAAATCTGGGACAGATAGAAAGTTCTAAGGTTGTGGATGTGCTGTTGCCACTAGGGATAAAACATTGATGTTATGTCCGAGGATGTAGTTATTGATTACATTACGCACCATACTTAATGCAATTGTCTGTTGTTTTGCAACTTAATACTGGAAGGGGTTCGGATGATAACCTGAAGGTGAACTTTTTAGGTATAGATGCATGCTGGATAGCGGTCTATGTACTTTGTCGTAATGCCCAATTAAATCTCACAATACTTATCATATCATGTATGTGCATTGTTATGCCCTCTCTATTTGTCAATTGCCCGACTGTAATTTGTTCACCCAACATGCTATTTATCTTATGGGAGAGACACCTCTAGTGAACTGTGGACCCCGGTCCTATTCTTTACATCGCATACAATCTACTGCAATACTTGTTCTCTGTTTTCTGCAAACAATCATCTTCCACACAATACGGTTAATCCTTTGTTACAGCAAGCCGGTGAGATTGACAACCTCACTGTTTCGTTGGGGCAAAGTACTTTGGTTGTGTTGTGCAGGTTCCACGTTGGCGCCGGAATCCCGGTGTTGCGCCGCACTACATCCCGCCGCCATCAACCTTCAACGTGCTTCTTGGCTCCTCCTGGTTCGATAAACCTTGGTTTCTTTCTGAGGGAAAACTTGCTGCTGCGCGCATCATACCTTCCTCTTGGGGTTCCCAACGAACGTGTGAGTTACACGCCATCAGCCCCTCTGGCCTCTCTCGGGTGTTCTGGAAGCTTCGCGTGATCCTAAGATGTCAAGGATTTGATTCGATTTCGGAATATTTCCTTACTAGGATTTCTGAAACCAAAAACAGCAGAAAACAGCAACTGGTCCTTCGGCATCTCGTCAATAGGTTAGTTCCGGAAAACGCATAATAATGACATAAAGTATGCATAAAACATGTAGATATCATCAATAATGTGGCATGGAACATAAGAAATTATCGATACGTCGGAGACGTATCAGCCCCCGAGAGGGGAGCCCCTATACGCCGACCTGGTTGGCCAGGGGCACGTGTCGCCCACCATAGGTTGGGTGTTGGGCCAGCCTAGTGTTGTTTTTTTTCTTTTTCTTTCCTTTTTGCTGCGATTTATTTTCTATTTTTTGATTTTTTTTAATATTTGAAAGAATAAACCAAACCTGAACTTTTTAAAATAAGTACGTTTTTCAAATTTGATTAATTTTAAAATCTTAGTATTTTACAAATTTAAATATTTTTTAATCTTTATTTTTTCGAATCAAACAAATAAAAAAATAAAAAACTAAAAGGAAAAGGAAAAGAAGAAAAAAAAAGAAAAATAAAAAAAGCAAGAAACGTATATATCATGAAAATACGAGTGACTCGTTTACAGGGCAATTCCGTATTTTGCGACAAAAGTTTGACTACTAATTTGTTTAACAAAATATAACATATATATCATGAAAATTATACTATTGGAACTTCTTTTCAATATGAATTTAGTGGTATAATTTTTGTGAAATATATCTTATATCATATATCTTATATTTTGTTATCCAAATTTGTAGTCAATTTTTTTTCCTGAAAATAGGCAATTTCCTTGCTTTTCACAAATATACGAGGCTCATGGTCCAGGTTACAATCATTTTATCTATAAAAGACTTCCTAGTTAGCTCGTGCGCTACCTTTGCTTTTACTACCTCCGATTCAAGGAATAAGGCGCCCTCGTTTTACGTGTTTTTTGTTTGACCAAGAATTAGTTCAAATATATAAAGATTGTTTGTATGAAATTAGCATCATTAGAAAGTGTTTTCCAATACGAATCCAACGATACTAATTATATATAATATAATCAAGATTGTGTTGCTTAATTTTTATGGTCAAAGTTCGTCTTGGAATACGCGTGTGCCTTATTCCTTGGGACGGAGGTAGTATATGCCACCGATCAAACAAACTCAGTTAAAAGCAACGTACCAGGCGGAAATTCAATTCGGCTCTTGGGTGCATATGCTTCCTCTATCAAAAAATTATATTTCGAAATGTCGAAAACTTTGACAAAAAATTCTACATGTACATCTCCATATGTACGTTCGTCAAGTTTCGTGAGGAACCAATATGTTTTGTGGTCTGTGTAAAAAAGAGAAAATTTATCTCCTGAAAAGCCTTATTTTCAGCATTGAATTTTGTCTTTTTTACACACGTCACATGACAAGTCGGATTTTTATGAAACAACTTTGTGAGCGCGTAGCACGTGAAGATGTACGTTCGAATTTTTCGTTTCAATTTTTTGAAATTTCAAAATGTATGTAACATGCATTTCAAAATAAAGGGAGCATATGCTCCCATGTGCCAAAACACCATTCCCCGTACCAGGACTTATTGTTGGGGCCGAATCTTAACATTGTATCTAGTTAAAAACTACGTACCGGGACTTAGAGCATCTCCAGCCGTCTCCCCGACGAGACCCCCAGGACGCCTTTTTTTCATTCGGATGGACGAAAACGGTCCAGTCGCGCTCCCGGTTCCTCGTTTTCGTTTGGATTAGGTCTTTCATCCGTCCGGAGAGCCCAGGCCATCCCCAGCCCTCCGGGGAGCGCTCGGGGACTCCGGACGAGAGAAAAGCGGGGACGGGCCCGCTCTGTCGGCGAGAGAACAGACGAACCCCACCACTTTGTCGATGCAAATCCCTCCTCCCCTCCCTTTGCTCTCTCGCCGCCGGCACCACCCCTCGGCAATCCCCCGGCGGGTTGCCCCAACTCCTCCGTTCCTCCACCCAGCAGCCTATATTCCACCGTTCCTCCACCATCTGCCTATTTTCTGCCGCCGGGCAGCTTCCTCGCGTCGCTCATCGTCGACACGCCCAGCAGGTGTTCGTCCAACTGCCTGGCCGGACATGGACTCCGACGAGGAGGAGGAGCAGATGTTCGTTGATTATCTTGAAGAAGAAACGGCGGCTGCCACCCAAGACGAGGAGCACCTGCTCATCCTCGCTTGCCTGTCCGGCTTGTACGCCGAGTCTGTCATTGGTCGCCGTGGTGGGTCGGCACCAGGTCGCCGGAAGTGCAAGCCGAGGCAGCGAATGGAGGGCTACTGCATGCTCTACGCCGACTACTTCGCCGACGATCCATTGCACGGTGAGGCTGTTTTCAGGCGTCGTTTCAGGATGAGCCGGAAGCTCTTCCTGAAAATTGTGTATGCCCTTCGAGACTACGACTTCTATTTTAGATGCAAGTTGGATTGCACCGGCATGGCATGGTTTTCCGCCCTTCAAAAGTGCACGGTGGCTATGTGGATGCTGGCATATGGAGCTCCTGGTGATTCTGCAAATGACTATCTTCGGATGACAGAGTCCACCATCCTTGATTGTTTCTACCGGTTTAGCAGGACGGTGATAGCAGTGTTCAGGGACTTCTACTTGATATCACCGGCTGTCGAAGACACTGCTAAGATCCTCGCTGTCAATGAAGCTCGAGGATTTCCAGAGATGCTTGAAAGCATTGACTGCATGCATTGGAAATGGAAGAACTGTCCGTTTGCCTGGCAGAAAATGTACAAGGGTCACAAAAAAGCTGCACTGTGATACTTGAGGCAGTGGCTACCCATGATCTCTGGATTTGGCACTCCTTCTTTGGTATGCCGGGATCCAACAACGACATCAACATCTTGCAGTGCTCGCCGGTCTTCTCCAAGCTTGTTGAGGGTCATGCTCCCCCGGTTAACTTTGTGATCAATGGCCGGCACTACAACAAGGGATACTATCTTGCAGACGGTATCTATCCAAAGTGGGCAACATTTGTGAAGACTATCTCAAACCCCGGTCTTCCGAAGGAGCAGCAGTTTGCCAAGGAACAAGAAGCTTGCCGAAAGGATGTCGAGCGTGCATTTGGTGTCCTCCAGCAGAGATTTGCTGTAGTCCGATTCCCCGCTTTGACTTGGTCGAAAGATCAGTTGTGGGAGGTGATGAACTGTTGTGTGTGCTTACACAACATGATTATCGAGGATGAGCGGAAGCATCTGGTCCCTCTGAGCGAACAAGCTGCACCATATGACAGAGAGGGTCCTCTTGCACAGCCTAACCACCAGGTGCCGGCATCGTGGGTTGCGTTCATCGCTATGCGTCAGGAGATTCGAGACTCCACAATGCATCAACAGCTGCAGGATGATCTGGTGGAGCACTTATGAACGCTTCGAGACAACACCAACTAATTTCCATTTTATTTCTTTGAATACTTGTCTTGTTTTGTTAAACTGTAACGTTTATTTATGAAATTAAGCCAAATCTTAGCAAAAGTGGTCAAATTCTTCGAATTATGCATGAAATTTGTCATCCAGGGACATTTTTCTCTAAAAAACGGCGAACCCCGGGTGTGCCTACCGGGGAGACGGCTGGAACTTCGGCGCTCCCCGGGGCAAAGTTTCATCCAATCCGGCGCTAAATAGTGCCGGATTTCGGCCCGGGGAGCCCAACGGCTGGGGATGATAGAATAAAACGAATTTAAAGGCAACTATATGTACCGATGTCATATATCTACCGTCCACTCTCTGCTTTAAGATTGGTGAGGCTTTTGATATTTATTTTATATAAAATTAATAATTAAAACACAAGTGAAACTTTTATGAAACTAAAATGATGCATGAAAAATATTGTGAAACAGTCTGACAAAAAGTGAAACTGATGACATCATTGCTGATGTTACTACCGTTTGTTTCATAAAAATATTCGTGTTTTAATTATGTTTCAAATGTGTTTCATAATTTTGTGAAGGAATTGATCAACATATGGGTGACATCATGGCTGATATCACTCCGGTAGATGCGTTGCCTAAAAAAGAGGTTTTCGCCAGGACTTATCGTTGAAGAGGCTAAGACTGCAAGATGAGGAGCATGACTAGGCTGTCAGCAGCGAATCCATGTTGGATGGTGAGCCAACTTCTGTGTGAACCTGAGCGCATCGCAGCTCTGTCGACTGTCGTGTACTGCGAACGACGTGCAGCACGGAATGATTCCGTGTCCTAGCAGTTTCGCAAAAAAAAAAAAAAAGATTCCGTGTCCTAGCAGGCTGACACGGTGTGTTGCACCGTGCCCGGGGACGCTCGATCGATGGTGACCGAATGGCACTCGCACCTGGACTAGCGCGATCGAATCCGGCCGGCCCGTTGATTGCTAATCGAAACGGACTCCTACTCCCAGCACACGTTCTTCCCGGCTTTGCTGTCCACAAATATATACCTGAACGCCCTCCTCCAGCTCCAAAAACAAACGATTCAGATTGCCAGCATAACCAAATTAATAACCTAGTCGCCAACACACCAAAGTGTTGTGTTTTTGTAGCGCGTGGATTATTTCCGCCATGGAACCAGGCCAGCTCGGGATCCAGGAGTCCTGCACTCCCACCGTAGACGGCGCGACGCTGTCGGGCTCGCTGCTGGCCGGGGTGCTAAACCCGGTGAAAGCGCCAACCGACGGCGAAGCATGCCCCATATACTTGGCTCAACAACATACCGCGGCTTCCGCGTGGAAGGAGATGCCGCATGTTTCTGCAGAACAAGTTAATCGCCCTCCTAATCTCTATAGATTGGCCATGGCTGAATCTATGAAGAGGTTTCCCGGGTCGTTTCAACATCAAAATTACAGTTTTCCGAGGTTTATGTAGGAGCTTTGATCTTTCGCTCAGGCAATAAATCACAGTACATTTCTTGTGAATGAGTGCCATTCTATTGAAGGTGTTCATACATATTTGTTCTCAACTCTTGATCGTTACCACTGGCTCAAGCTCTATACGCTACCTAGCCTGCAGGCCACCTTGCTTATATTTACATTGTCTAAGTTGATCAACGTTAAATAGGAACACGTCAAACAGCCTAAAGAGCTCTTCCCCGCAAAAAAAAAATGTGTTTGTTCAGCTCATTTGGTTCAGCTCATTGTCTTCATATTGCAGGATACAATACATGTGTTTGAGATGATTTTTGTTTTCCCCTTGATGTCTCCCTTGTTGGAATTTTGGCCCATATTGGACCAATACAATAAATATTCCAGAAATTTCTAATAAATCCTAGAGGCCCACATGGCCCATTCATGCATGGCAGGGGTGGGACAAAAGTTTAGTCCCACATTGCTAGTTGAAGAAGAGTTGGAGCAGCTTATAAGGAGAGCTCTTCATACCATTTGTATGAGAGAAATAATAGGAGGAAATAGGAGCTGACCACACGCGCGCTCCTCCTCGGCTTGCGGGAATGCCTCGAGCCGAGAGCCTCTCTCTCTTTCTTTTTGCCACTCATGAATGGGTATATGAACAGACGCAAGAAACTGAAACGTTTTTCAGTGGGTTTTGAAGAGACACTACGAGACACAGCACCATATGCGCCTACCACTCGGTTCCAGAGCTTTGCGCCGCCGCTCAAGACTTCTCCATCCCGTCTACCGGCGTGCACCGCTGGACGGGACAGCAGGCCTCCGGAACCCCGTCTCTTGTGATCCTGTACGGGAGAGAGGCGATAAGGTTTTTGGGGAGCGCTCTAGCGCGACTGCTGACTTCGACATCGACACGGAGGCCGACGACTACTTTCCCAACGACGACTTCTTCCCCGACATCAGCAACCTCTTCAGCGACATGGCTCTCAACGGCGACAACACCACCGCTGGTTCCTCTTCTGGACCGTATGTGTTCTTGCCTTCCTTTTATGAGATCATGATGTTCTTCCTTCTCCTAGCAACATGTTCAGGCTCATTGTCAGGAAACACATTGCTCTTATCAATCTGTTTAGACTTGTTGCTCCTTTACTCTATGGTGATTTGCATGACTAGTTTAATCTCAAACTTTTTAGTCATGTTTTATCTACTGTTTTCTTTGATTAAATCATGGGGAAATTTGCTAATATATTCAACATCCCTTGTATCCTATTTCTTCTACGGATTACATTTCGATCTAAATCCATCATGTATTGTGAACAAATTCACCTAAAATCGATTTTTAAGTTGTTATGTAGGTCAATTCAGCTCAATGTCTTCCTGTTGTAGGATCAGGTTCATTTGCTTGCTTGAGATAATTTTTCTTTCAAACAAAACTGATGTATGATTGTCTAAAATAACAAATGATGAAACTCGTCGTCATTCGGTAAGAGAAGTCCCTACGACGCCTCTCATTGAAAGTCCGGGTGAAGCTCAATGCGCATATCATAGAAAAAAAAGAACGACAAGAGCAGAAAAAACAGACGCAGCAAACCGCGCAGGGCCCTTTATAAGCTCTAAGCTCTACCTAGCTTGCGGGCCACCTTACTTATATTTACATTGTCTAAGTTAATCTACTTTATAAACAAAAGAGACGACGTACATATTTGTTCTCAACTCCTTATCATTACCATTAGACTCTAGCTCTAGGCTCTAGCTAGCTTACACGGGACGTTGCTCATATTTACATTGTTTGAATTTATCCAATTGAAATACAAAAGTAAATTAAAGAGTAAATGATAAAATGTAATCTTCTCAAAAACCACCGGCAGCACCCAAGCAGCAGTGCTTATTTCTGGGACACCAAAATATCTGAACTTAAGTATGCATGCACATATACACATTCCAAATATATGGTAGAAATGTCAGACAAAAAATATGCCGTATTTTGAGCAATACAAAAAGTCAATTTTCTGACAAAAATCTTTGATTTCTATCCCTATATACCACCACATATTTTTCCTTTTTTCCTCAATAATACAAAATATAATGCAATTTTATCTAAAATTCACATGAGTATTCAGGACATGTGTATGTATTCACATAACAAATATTATTATTTTTTTGAAATGAAATGTACTATTTTCAAATATTTCACAAATCAGTAGCATTGGTGCTCAGGTCCACCAAATCTGCTACAAATATTCTCTCTCGTAGTTCTCGTATAATTTTTTTATATTGTATATTTATATCCTGGAATCTAGCAATCAAGGGGAAACGTTACTCATTTGTGAAAATATAAAATATTTATATCTTGGAAAATAGCATTTTCCAGAAATTAAAAAAAGGAAAACTAACTGAAGCATACTTTTTATGTTACCTTCATAAGCGTAGGAACCAAGCAATCATAGCACGACGATGAAACTGAGGTTTGTTAACGTGGTTTGACAGACTTACCTACTCTGCCGAGCATGACTATGAGTGCTCCTCCCAATTGGTACCGCAAATTACACCGGCTCCCCTTGTGTTCCTGCTGCTATCAAGTCATCACCAGTTACATTATGTGGAACCCTTGGCATTATAGAAAAGACCAAGATTGCTAGACTCCGACTCGAACACTACATGAAACATTTTTTGCCACTGAAATTTATACAGGACGAGATGGAATTCTTGCTCGGTCAACATCATTAAGTGAAATCTTGTACCGGTCTCCTAGCACGTGGACTCGTACCTCCGGGTTAGAAATACATGATGCAACCCGGTACTCCGAAACCCGTTTCACTGCGCGGGCCAGAAATACTTGCTTCCAGACCTCAAAAAATTCTAAATAATTTTTTTTGCATATAGAAGATGCACGTATGTATTTCCGTGCCAATTTTATATCTAGATTACAAAATATGTAGCTTGCGAAAAAATAACAAGTTTCAGATGAATAGTATGAAAAAAACTCATCCGCATTGTAATTTCTGTAGCCTGGAGTTCGGAGCAACTAAGTAGCTTACTGTTGGGTAAGTTTAATCGGGTTGTGCAGTACCCAGGTTTGAAAAAAAATCGCTTTACCTCCCATGAAACTCCCTATCTATGTGTAGGGTGCAGGCAAACTGTGTGAAAATAGAAAGATAAATTAAGAGAATAAAAAAATATTTTCTAAGTTTTACTTGTTTTGCCGCTTTTCTAAAGTCTCCTCTATTTCTCTTCTCCTCCTCGCCTAAAAATGAGAAACGCTGGGCAGCACTCATCATTCTTGCGCAAAGCTCGTCTTACGCATTTCATGTTTGTCACTCTCTCGGGTCTCGGCTTTCTTGCTGGTTTTATTTTCAGCACGGCCACCACAATACCCACAACGTGGCAGCCGGCTTCATCACCGGAGTGCAGAGCGCGACGTTCACGGTGCGGTGACAACCAGACTGCTCAACAAAGATGAAGACATGATTTGCCGAGATGTTCATCGTCGATTGCTTTTTCTAGCACACGCGTCCCCAGAACTATTGCTCGCTCATGAAAATCGCGATAGCCATATGCATGCCCTATTGATCTCCTGGCCAATTTCAACAACGGTGCATGAATCATGATGTGCGTGCAGTCCCATCGCATAGGTTTTGTCAGGTTAGGACATAAAGCAGGTACAAACACAAGTGGACGTATTATGTTGTTGGATCACCTGATCAGCGCAATCTCTGCATTTTCCTTCCTCACAGATAACTAGGTTATCGGACGAATGATGCAACATTTCGCGCCTCACCGTTTAAAGATGTGTTGAACGTGGAATGTTGGCTGATTCCAAATTCTTTGAGTCCATATGCTTCAGGATTCGCAAAAACGAGAAAAAAGTACTTCATCTGTAGAAAACATATTTAAATTCAAGCCTTTCGATAAAATGAAACATTAATACAGTAATTAAATTAAAGCGAAATTATTAATGTTGATTTTGTGCATTACTGTTAATAAATTTATTCGGATATTACCAATTAAATTATTGGAGTATCTATTAAACATATCCATGTTTGACATGCCAATTAACCAACCTTGCGGTAAATCTCGTGCCACGCCGCGCCAATGGATCAATGTTCGACATGTCTGCCATCAAGATCTTTGCTTCATTCGTCATCTTGGCCAATGCGATGTTGGATGCTTCATGCATCGCCTTCATCATGCCGGCCTAGGCTTCCGTCTTGGTGACCTCCACATTCTTCCTCTCGAGGTCAATCTTGACGTCTTGTTTGTCCAACATGCAGGCCTTCCAAAGGGCGGCGCCCCTCTCATCCCTATCCTGGTTCTCGGTGGTCAAGGAGGATACCATCTTATCAATGGAGGCGTCAATGGCAACTAATGCCGGTGCCCCTCTCCTCCCAGCCTTCGCCTTCTTGTTTCCAATTAGGCGCCCCATTGAGGTAGATGCAGCGGTCACCAATCCACTTTCGCTATCTTTTCTGTCCTTGAGAGTGAGGCGTACATTGTCCTATTTTTTGCAACCTTCAATATTTTTGAAGCAATGTATGAAGGCGAAATCTTTGTCCTTCTCCTCATGCTTGTAGAAGCCAAGCGCATCAAGCACCTACCAGTTAATAATTTGAATGAATGAATACTACGATGGAGCAGGCACTGGAGAGGAGGGCGGGAGCTTGGGTGTTGGGTGGGAGAAATGAAGCGGCGGGCGGGAAGGGATGTGAATTGGGGAGTAGAAGTACGGGTTTGGGGCTAGTGACTGCATGTGGACAAAATCAGACATGTCACCGGGGGTCGGCAAGTCGAATTCAAGCCTCGTCCGAAAGGGCCGGGCGCAGGATTGCCGGCGGTTTAATTAGATTTTAAAACTACTCTATTACTACTTTTGAGATGCAACGCGCTAGATGAGACACGTTAGTGAGGAGCTAGGTAGCAGACAGTACTAAAAATATAATTCATATGGTCGGATTTAATGAATTGTGTAGTCACTGTTGAGGTCCAACCTGTAGCAGTGATGTCCTGGCATGGTCACCGGCGAGAACGGGGTGTTCAGGTCAATGGTCACGTTGCTCTCGCCGAACCCGGGGGAGTACCGGATAGCCGTCCATCTACATCAAGCGCATCTAAGATAGTGGCGGCGGTTCTGTGAAGAATTCTAGCAACGAGGGGAGCAACTCATCTGTCCGGTGGTGGTGTAGTACCCGCTCGCAGATTTGGGTTGTTGTTGCGTCCTGCTGAGGCTAAGGTATACCTGCGCCGCTGCTGCCTGGTTTGTCTGGCTGGCATGGCGGCGCCTCTTTCAGTCCGTCGTCACTACGGTGTAGCGGGCGTGCTCGACAGCCCACTCCTCCTCCGGCATGTGTGCCGGCTTCTCCTTCAACGCAACCATGCGCAGCTTCGCCGGCTCCTTCGCATCAGTCTTCTTCCTTGGAGGCATGTTGAAAACGGCGACGACGGAGCAGGCACTGGAGAGGAGGGCGGGAGCTCGAGTGTTGGGCGGGAGAAATGAAGCGGCAGGCGGCAAGGGAAGGAAATTGGAGAGTATAAGTAGGGGTTTGGGGCTAGTGACTGCAGGCGGACAAAATCACATATATCACCAGGCGTCGGCACGACGAATTCAAGCCTCATCTGAAGGGGCCGGTGCGAGATTGCCGGCGGTTCAATTAAATTCTAAAACTACTCTATTACTTTTGAGACGCGGCGATGTGGTCTAAAAGCAGCGCCAGATCTCCAACTCGATATTACGATGAGACATGTTAGTGAAGAGCTAGGTAAAAGACAGTACAAAAAATATACTCCATCTGATGGGACTTAATCGATGCAGAGGTTTTTGTGTCAAAAAAGATTCGATGCAGAGGAAGGCCTGCTCATACGGTCGAGTAATTATGTCCGGGGTAGTAATCGTCTAATTAGTAAAGTTCACGAGTTTCATAAAAAAAAAAAGCCTACAGTGTTTCGATCCCTTTTTTTCACCGCGTGCGGTAGATCCTTGCTCTTTTTATTATTTCACCGCGGAGGCAAGGTTAATTGGCCGTTACAGCCGTGGGGTCCACCTCGCCAGCCTGGCAGCCGGTATTTGAGGAGCCGTACGCCGGGCGACAGAATCCGCCGGCGCAAATCTTCTCCGAGAGCACCGAGAGGAACCCAGCCAACTGCCGCGCCCGAGAGAGAGCGAGTCGCCGCCCAGAAGCAGATGGCGGCGGTGCCATGGAAACCGCTGTTCTGGGAGCGTCTCCGCGATTCGTTCGAGTGTGCCGGCCACGCCCGCCGCCACCTCGCCAGAGTTGCGGTTGACCTCGCCTCGCCTCTGCGCGGCGGCGAGGGAGCCCCTGCCCTCGCGCTTATCGACGACTGCAGTACGAAGCTCGCTGAAGCGTCAAGGCTGCTCGCCTTCATGATCTCCTCTGTGGGCACCGTGGAGCTCCTAGCGCTCCGGTGCATGCGCACGGAGGATGCGCGGGAGATACAAGGTCGACTCATGGCGCGCGCGGCCAGGAAGCTATCCATCCACGCGTACCACAGGGTCGCGTCGTCCCGCGGCCACCTCGGAGCGGCCGGGCGCCTCCTCGCCGCCACTGGTCTCGCCGTCGACGAAGACAGGGTGGCCGTCCTGGCGGCCGTCGAGGCTGCGGTGGAGCTACTCGATGCGACGCAGACGTTGCGCGACGGCGACGCCACCCTTTCCGACGTGGCCCTGCTCCACGCCGACACGCCGGCCGCGGCACCCTCGCCGGCCGCGGCACCCGCCATCGTCGGCGCCAGCGACGCCGCGTGGGTCTCGCTCGGGGGCTCCGTTCCTGGGTTGCTCCTCTGCGTCGCCCTCTCCGGAGCCCTGCCGCAGATCGAGGCCGCACAGGCCGCGCTCCGGGTCGGCGAGGAAGCCATCCACAAGGGCTCCAAGTTGGCCGCCGCCGCCACCCTCGGCTCCTCCGCCGCCGGCGACTTGACCGGCTGCTACGAAGCGGCGTTCCGCTCGCTTGAAGGTGCCCACTCTGCGCTCTCCGGCCTTCTCATCCTGCAGACGGAGGCCGCCATCGTGTTCGCCCGCTGGGCGCAGCAGCTCGGACTCGACCGCGGCGGGAATGGGTGGCAGTGCTGGGAGGCCTCGCGCGCCGACGCAGAGCGGCACGGCCGAGAGGCGCTCGACCACCTCTGGTCGGCGTCCACCTTCCTGGACTACACCTTCAGTGGTGTCCTCTCATGGGCGTCGCCCTCGTCTCCGTGGCAGGAGGCCCGGCAGCTGATGGATCGAGCCCTGGTTGACGCCGGCGAGGCGCGGGACGCCGGCGATCACCTGCGGCACGCCGCAGGACGCGAATTCCTCCACTCCTGGAACCTCATCAACGGCGCCCCCTCCTCTTGAGCGGACGATCAGTAATCTCTGCTGTACATCGACCTGTAATGCTCTGTCGTTTTTGTTTCTGCAGTCTGAGGAATTCTGAAACTTCGTACATTAGTTACAATGTGTAATCCTGTTGCAAACCCTGCCTTCTCATGACTCGAGCTAAACAGTGTTGGGTTTTGTGTCGCTGGCATGTGTGGCCGGTCGTGTCGTGTCGTGTGGTACGTGTTGACCCTGCCCAGATCTATGCGGACTGCTCGTTACATGCCCTTGCTTTCCTATCTTAACTCGCCCCAACCATATCACGGCTTCGCCCCACCACAATTGAGAGAGAGAGAGAGAGAGAGAGATGGTGGAGGTGGAGCTTTGGGGAGGGAGAGGCGGCCGCGGGCGGCGGTGCAGGAGAATGGTGGTGTTTGTGGAGGGGCGGCGGCTCTGCTCTTCTTGTCCTCCGGCGGTGGCGGCGCGATGTGTTGGCACAACTACAGGACACATCCGGTTCTTGGAAATTTAACCAGGACACCTCTTCTTCTTCGGAGGCGGACGATCAGTACTCTCTTTTCATCGGAGTGATACCTGCAGGAATCGACTACTTCCCCGACGGTTTTTCCAGCATCGGTCAAAGTTGAACCAGTTTTAACTTGTAGTAGATGACCTACATGATTCCATACGCACATCGACCTGTAACGCTCTCTGACAAATAAATTGGTGTTCATGGCATGAGTTCAGTGGCCACCAATATACTAGAGTCTACTATCTAGCCCATATTTTAAGTTGCCTTTCTCAAACCGTGTCTCCTAAAAGCATCGGACTGAGCATTTAGGAAACATAGCCGTGTGGTGCCGCTTTTAGGACGTGTCTCTACCAAGCCGCGTTTTCTTAACGCGGCCCTAAATTTTATTTTATTTAGGGTTTAGGGTATTTGAAGAGGCGACAAATTTGAACATATGGTATAAATAAATATGTTTGACAATATTGTTTTAAAATTGAAAGTTAACGTTACAATATGTAATCCTGTTGCAAACCCTCCCTTCTCATGGCTCGAGCTAAACAGTGTTGGGTTTTGTGTCGCTGGCATGTGTGGCCGGTCGTGTCGTGTGGCCTGCCCAGATCTATGCGGACTGCTCGTTACATGCCCTTGCTTTCATATCTTAACTCGCCCCAACCATATCACGGCTTCGCCCCACCACAATTGAGAGAGAGAGAGAGAGTCCTGGAGCCTCGCCGTCCACCATCACGTCCACCTCGCCGGAGCCGGTGACGCCCTTTCTCTCCGCAGCGGAGAAAGCGATGGTGGAGGTGGAGCTTTGGGGAGGGAGAGGCGGCCGCGGCGGCGGTGCAGGAGAATGGTGGTGTTTGTGGAGGGGCGGCGGCTGTGCTCTTCTTGTCCTCCAGCGGTGGCTGTGCGATGTGTTGGCACAACTACATGACACATCCGGTTCTTGGAAATTTAACCAGGACGCCTCTTCTTCTTCAGAGGCGGCGGACGATCAGTAATTTCTTTTCATCGGAGTGATACTTGCAGGAATCGACTACTTCCCCGACGGTTTTTCCAGCATCGGTCAAAGTTGAACCAGTTTTAACTTGTAGTAGATGAACTACATGATTCCATACGTACATCGACCTGTAACGCTCTGTGACAAATAAATTGGTGTTCATGGCATGAGTTCAGTGGCCACCAATATACTAGAGTCTACTATCTAGCCCATATTTTCAGTTGCCTTTCTCAAGCCGTGTCTCCTAAAAGCATCGGACTGAGCATTTAGTAAACATAGCCGTGTGGTGCCGCTTTTAGGACGTGTCTCTACCAAGCCGCGTTTTCTAAACGCGGCCCCAAATTTTATTTTATTTAGGGTTTAGGGTATTTGAAGAGGCAGCGAATTTAAACATGTGGTACAAATAAATATGTTTGATAATATTGTTTTAAAATTGAAAGTTAACAAACAATAAACCAAACAAATAGAAGTTAGGCTAGATCAAGGCGTCGACGCAATTGATGCCTCTCCTTTGAGCTCCCATAGATGCTCTACGAGATCATGTTGCAGTTAAGCATGAACAATAGTATTATGGATTTCTGCATGCATGGCGAGGGCATCTAGTGAACAACTCTGCAGGGGGGCCTAACAATCGCTCATAGGGACTAACATGCCTGGCTCGAGTCTTGCGATCATTCTCAATAATCATGTTGTTCATGATCACACAAGGTTGGATCATGTCCCACATTTGGTCGTGAGACCAGCAAAAAACACGATACCAAACAATAGCCAATTGAGATTGAGGCACACCAAATACTCGCTTGACATCCTTCTGGCAGTTCTCTTGGCGCGCAACAAAGTGGCAAATCTTCTGACATGTTGGCATGGAGATTGTTTTGACAAATCTCGCCTATGTTGGATAGATACCATCGGCTAGACAGTAGACTTTGGTATATTTGTGGCCATTGATCTCATAATTTTATGGTGGAGCATGACCTTCCACAAGTTTTGAAAACATCGAAGAGGGATGTAGCATGTTGATGTTATTGTATGATCCCGCCATGCCAAATCCCAGATGTCATAATCTGGTACAGCTTCAAACAACACACCGCAATATCCGTGACACCCTTTATAAAAACATTGCCAAGCAAATAGACAGTTCTTCCATGACCAATGCATATAATCGATGCTTCCAAGCATCCTAGGGAATCCTCTCGCTGCATGTTGTGCCATGATCCTAGCAGTCTTCGCTTCAGTTGGCTCTCTCAAATAGTACTTGCCGAAATTTCCCACCACGGACCAGTAGGATTTGTATATGCATTCAACCGCAGTGGCATTCTCATGCGAAGGTAGTCGTCATGTTGATACGTGCATTTTACATCATCATTATTGCTACATATATGTTTAGTTTTCATTGTTATATATCGCGTGGTACATGTGATAAGCTACTTTCAAACAATCAAAAGTTTTCATTGTTATATCATCATACACCATTATTTATACATTTTTTGTTGACTTCTGGGACTTTCCTACAAAATCCCCCTCTTTGGTATTTAATTCCTTGGAGGCAGAAAACCTCCTTGTCGTATTTTATTTGTTTCAGGACTTTCTAGGCATCTAAATATCGAGGCAAAAACACCTGATCATTTTTTCACCCAAAGAAAGACCGTGAGCGCAAGAAGCACGCGAGGGGAGCCACGAGGGCTAAACGGCACCAGGTGGCGCACCCAGACATGTAGGGCACGCCACCCTGGTTTGTTCGCACCTCGGGCATCGTATCGGGACCCCTTTATATCGAAACCTTCGTTTCGCCTAAAAAACTAAGCCATATTTTTCTCAAGATTTATTGAATCAGCGGCCGAGGTTTAAGTCCTCTCCTATTCCGGGTGAGGGCAGATCCTGCTGCACCGGTGCCTTCGGTGAAGGAGAAATCAACGCCATTGACATCACCAGTCCTCCTTGGCTTGAGAGGAGGCATCTCCATCAATATCTTCACAAGCACCACCATCTCCAGCTACGAGATCGACGTCACCCCCCTCATAGTTTGTGTTGAATTGAACCCCGTATATTATTTTTAGTTTTATTGGGCGCATGTTTGTGATTGATACTTTGTCATTATTTGGTGGGGAAATTATATATTCAGATTGTGTTGTAATCATTATGCCTTTGGTCCATATCATGTTTGACACTTGTGAGTAGTTCCCCATGTTCCTAAGAATATAGGATGATCTGGCTATGATTCTATATGATGTGCAATAGTAGCAATTTCCTACCGCAAGAACGAAAACCAAGCCAAGATCTAATCTAGTAGACGGTAGCAACGAGGAGATGATGAGACTAACCCTCGAAGATTCGCAAAGCTTAACGAGATTAGATCTCGGGGTGGGTGTAGACGATCACTTGCCGCTTGCAAAAGCGCGTAGAAGATCTTGATCTTGACGGTGCCACAATCGGGCAGCACCTCCGTACTCGGTCACACGTTCGGTGTTGATGAAGACGACGTCCTTCTCCCCGTCAGCAGGCAGCGGAAGTAGTAGATCCTCCTCGGAATCCCGGCAGCACGACGGCGTGGTGACGGTGGTGGTGGAGATCTCCGGCAGGGCTTCGCAAGCGCTGCGGGAGAAGAAGGAGGAGGGAATAGCTAGGGTTTGGGCGCAGGGTGGTGTTGCGACTTGGGGAGCTAGGGCTGCGACTTTTGGTGCCCTTGGGGTGCCCCTTGGCCTCTTTAAATAGGTGGCCAAGCCCCTTGGGTCGTCCAAAAACCTGCCCCCAAGTTTGACTGAGTTCCGATAGGTTTCCGGTTCCGAAAACCTAGTCCTACTCGGACTCTTTTGCCAATTCCGAAATTGCATTAAGGAAAGACTCCTTTTCCCTTAAGGCAACGTGGTTGCACCTATTATGGAACCCTCCGGACTTCCTTAGACATCCCGGGTCGTCCCGGACACTTCCGGAACCTTCCATAATATTCTGGACTATTCCGGTCCTTCCAGAACCTTCTAGAAGCTCCGGTCAAAACACCGGACTTTTTCCGAACCCCGGAAAATGACTTCCCATATATGAATCTTATTCTTCGGACCATTCCGAACCTCCTCGTGATGTCTCGGATCCCATCCGAGACTCCGAACAACATTCGAACTCCATTCCATATTCCATATCTACTTAAACGACATCAAACCTTAAGTGTGTCACCCTACGGTTCGCGAACTATGCGGACATGGTTGAGACTTCTCTCCGACCAATAACCAATAGCGGGATCTGGAGATCCATAATGGCTCCCACATATTCAACGATGACTTAGTGATCGAATGAACCATTTACATACGATACTGATTCCTTTTGTCTCACGATATATTACTTGTCCGAGGTTTGATCATCGGTATCACGATACCTTGTTCAACCTCGTCTCCCGACAAGTACTCTTTACTCGTAACGTGGTATGTGGTCTCTTATGAACCATTCATATGCTTGCAAGTTAATTAGACGACATTCCACCGAGAGGGCCCAGAGTATATCTATCCGTCATCGGGATGGACAAATCCCACTGTTGATCCATATGCCTCAGCTTATACTTTCCGGATACCTAATCCCACCTTTATAACCACCCATTTATGCAGTGGCGTTTGATGTAATCAAAGTACCCTTCCGGCATAACTGATTTATACGATCTCATGGTCGAAAGGACTTGGTAACTATGTATCGAAAGCTTATAGCAAATGAACTTAATGACGTGATCTTATGCTACGCTTAATTGGGTGTGTCCATTACATCATTCACATAATGATATAACCTTGTCATTAATAACATCCAATGTTCATGATCACGAAACGATGATCATCTATTAATCAACAAGCTAGTTATACAAGAGGCTTTACTAGGGACTTCTTGTTGTTTACATAACACACATGTATCAATGTTTCGGTCAATACAATTATAGCATGGTATATAAACATTTATCATAAACACAAAGATATATAATAACCAATTTATTATTGCCTCTTGGGTATATCTCCAACAGTCTCCCACTTGCACTAGAGTCAATAATCTAGATTACATTGTAAGGTACCTAACACCCATGGCATTCTGGTGTTGGTCATGCTTTGCCCTAGGGAGAGCTTTAGTCAACGGATCTGCTACATTCAGATCAGTGTGTACTTTGCAAATCTTTACTTCTCCATCTTCGATGTACTCGCGAATCGAATGAAAACGCAGCTTGATATGCTTCAGCTTCTTGTGTGACCTTGGTTCTTGTGCATTGGCGATGGCACCCATGTTGTCACAATAAATGACTAGTGGGTCCAATGCACTAGGAACCACACCGAGCTCAACAATGAACCTCTTCATCCATACCGCTTCCGATGAAGCCTCCGAAGCCGCTATGTATTCCGATTCTGTTGAAGACTTCGCCACCGTGCACTGCTTGGAGCTGCACCAGCTTACTGACACCATTCAATATAAACACGTACCCAGACTGAGACTTAGAGTCATCAGGATCGGTGTTCCAACTTGCATCGGTGTAACTTGTTACAACGAGCTCTTGGTCACCGCCATAACAAAGAAACATATCCTTAGTTCTTTTCAAGTACTTCAGGATATTCTTGACCGCTGTCCAGTGTTCCATTCCTGGATCACTTTGATATCTGCTAGTCAAACTAACAGCATGTGCTATATCCGGTCTAGTACACAGCATGACATACATGATAGAGCCTACTGCCGAGGCATAGGGGATCTGATTCATCCTCTCTCTTTCTTCTGCTGTAGCTGGACCTTGAGTCTTGCTCAAGACCTTACCTGGCAACATCGGTAAGAATCCTTTCTTACTTTCATCCATTCTAAACTTCTTTAGAATCTTGTCCAGGTATGTACTCTGTGAAAGCCCTATTAGGCGTCTTGATCTATCTCGATAAATCTTGATGCCTAAAATGTACGCTGCTTCACCAAGGTCCTTCATTGAAAAACACTTATTCAAATAACCTTTTACACTGCTTAATAGTTCTATATCATTCCCAATCAATAATATGTCATCTACATATAATATCAGGAATGCTACAGAGCTCCCACTCACTTTCTTGTAAATACAAGCCTCTCCATGACACTGTATAAACCCGAAGTCTTTGATCACCTTATCAAAGCGTCGGTTCCAACTCCTGGATGCTTGCTTCAGTCCATAAATGGAACGCTGAAGTTTGCATACCATGTCAGCATTTTTAGGATCGACAAAACCTTTGGGTTGTACCATATACAACTCTTCCTCAATGTCACCATTAAGGAACGCCGTTTTGACATCCATCTGCCAAATCTCATAATCGAAAAATGCAGCTATTGCTAACAAAATCCTCACAGACTTTAGCTTCGCTACAGGTGAGAAAGTCTCATCGTAGTCAACACCTTGAATTTGTCGGAAACCCTTTGCGACAAGTCGAGCTTTATAGACAGTAACATTACCATCAGCATCTGTTTTTCTCTTGAAGATCCATTTATTCTCAACAGCCTTGCGGCTATCAGGTAGATCTACCAAAGTCCATACTTTGTTATCATACATGGATCCCATTTCGGATTTCATGGCTTCTTGCCATTTGTTGGAATCTGGGCTCATCATCGCTTCTTCATACGTTGCAGGGTCCTCATCATTGTTGTCCACAATCATGAGATTTAGACAAGGATCATACCAATCAGGAGTGGTACGTTCTCTTGTCGACCTGCGAGGTTCAGTAGCTACCTCGCTCGAAGTTTCATGATCATTATCATTAGCTTCCTCTGTTACCGGTGCGGGCGGCACAGGAACATCTTCCGGTACTGCGCTACTCTGATCAACAAGAGAAGGTTCAGTAACCTCGTCGAGTTCTACTTTTCTTCCAGTCACTTCTTTAGTGAGAAATTCTTTCTCAAGAAAGGTTCCGTTCTTAGCAACAAATATTTTGCCTTCGGATCTGTGATAGAAAGTATACCCTATAGTTTCCTTAGGGTATCCTATGAAGACGCATTTCTCCGCTTTGGGTTCTAGCTTGTCCGGTTGTAACTTTTTTACATAGGCTTCGCAACCCCAAACTTTAAGGAACGACAGCTTAGGTTTCTTATTAAACCATAATTCATACGGTGTCGTTGCAACGGATTTCGATGGTGCCCTATTTAAAGTGAATGCTGCTGTCTCTAATGCATAACCCCAAAATGATAACGGCAAGTAAGAGACATCATAGAACGAACCATATCTAAGAGAGTTCGATTACGACGTTCGGACACACCATTGCGCTGTGGTGTTCCCGGCGGTGTCAATTGTGAAAGTATTCCGCATTTCTTTAAATGCATGCCAAACTCATAACTCAGATATTCGCCTCCGCGATCAGAACGCAGAAACTTGATCTTCTTGTTACGTTGATTTTCTACTTCACTTTGGAATTCCTTGAACTTCTGGAAAGTCTCGGATTTATGTTTCATGAAATAGATATACCCATATCTACTCAGATCATCTGTGAAGGTTAGAACATAACGATAACCACCGCGCGAGGCTACACTCATTGGTCCGCACACATCGGTATGTATGATTTCCAATAAGTCTGTAGCTCGCTCCATAATACCAGAAAATGGAGTCTTAGTCATTTTTCCCATTAGACATGCTTCGCATCTGTCAAGTGACTGAAAGTCAAGTGACTCAAGTAGTCCATCTGCATGGAGTTTCTTCATGCGTTTCACTCCAATATGACCAAGACGACAGTGCCACATATAAGTAGAATTATCATTCAATTTAATTCGTTTAGCATCAATGTTATGAACATGTGTATCGCTACTATCGAGATTTAATAGAAATAAACCATTCTTCTCAGGTGCATGACCATAAAATATATTATTCATAAAAATAGAACAACCATTATTCTCAGACTTGAATGAATAACCGTCTTGCATTAAACACGATCCAGATATAATGTTCATGCTCAACGCAGGCACCAAATAACAATTATTAAGGTCTAAAACTAATCCCGATGGTAGATGTAGAGGGAGCGTGCCGACAGCGATCACATCGACCTTGGATCCATTTCCAACGCGCATCGTCACTTCATCCCTCGCTAGGCTTCGTTTATTCCGTAGTTCCTGTTTCGAGTTACAAATGTGAGCAACCGAACCAGTATCAAATACCCAGGCACTAGTACGAGAACCAGTGAGATAAACATCTATAACATGTATATCAGATATACCTTTCTTCTTCTTGACAAGGCCGCTCTTCAGATCAGCCAGATACTTGGAGCAATTCCGCTTCCAGTGCCCCTTCCCATTGCAGTAATAGCAGTCAGTATCAGGTTTAGGGCCACCCTTAGGCTTCTCAGGATGAGCGGCAGCTTTCTTGCCACCCTTCTTGAGGTCCTTCTTAGGTTTGCCCTGTTTCTTGAACTTGGTGGTCTTATTGACCATCAACACTTGGTGCTCTTTCTGTATCTCAACCTCAGCAGATTTCAGCATGGAGAAGAGTTCAGGTAACTCCTTGTTCATGTTCTGCATATTGTAGTTCATCACGAAGTTCTTGTAACTTGGTGGCAGTGATTGGAGAACACGATGAATACCCAGCTGGTTAGGGATCACAATCCCCAAGTCACTGAGCTTCCTCGCATGTCCGGACATAGCGAACATGTGCTCACTAACGGAGCTGCCCTCTTCCATCATGCAGCCAAAGAACTGCTTCGAGGCCTCATAGCTTTCCACGGCCGCATGAGTTTCAAAGATAACTTTGAGCTCACGCATCATATCACAAGGGTCGTGGTGCTCAAAACGCTTTTGGAGCTCTGCCTCTAGGCTGCATAGGATGGCACACTGAACTTGAGAGTACACTTTAGCCCGAGCTTCGAAAACATTTTTTTCTTCCTCGGATACTACAGGAGGTGGTGTAGGACCTAGCGGTGCATCAAGCACGTAGATGTACACGTCCGTTGGGAACCCCAAGAGGAAGGTATGATGCGCACAGTGGCAAGTTTTCCTCAGTATGAAACCAAGGTTTAATCGAACCAGTAGGAGCCAAGAAGCACGTTGAAGGTTGATGGTCGCGAAATGTGATGCGGCGCAACACCAGGGATTCCGGCGCCAACGCGGAACCTGCACAACACAACCCAAGTACTTTGCCCCAACGAAACAGTGAGGTTGTCAATCTCACCGGCTTGCTGTAACAAAGGATTAAACGTATCGAGTGGAAGATGTTTGCAAAGAAAACAGTAAAAACAATTGCAGTAGATTGTATGCTATGTAAAGAATAGGACCGGGGTCCACAGTTCACTAGAGGTGTCTCTCCCATAAGATAAAAGCATGTTGGGTAAACAAATTACAGTCGGGCAATTGACAAATAGAGAAAGGCATAACAATGCATATACATGATATGATAAATATAGTGAGATTTAATTGGGCATTACGACAAAGTACATAGACCGCCATCCAACTGCATCTATGCCTAAAAAGTCCACCTTTTATCATCCGAAGTTGCAACAACAGACAATTACATTAAGTATGGTGCGTAATGTAATCAACAACTACATCCTTAGACATAGAATCAATGTTTTATCCCTAGTGGCAACAGCACATCCACAACCTTAGAACTTTCTGTCACTGTCCCAGATTCAATGGAGGCATGAACCCACTATCGAGCATAAATACTCCCTCTTGGAGTTAAGAGTAAAAACTTGGCAGAGCCTCTACTAATAACGGAGAGCATGCAAGATCATAAACAACACATGAGCAATAGATTGATAATCACCATAATCATAGTACTCTCTATCCATCGGATCCCGACAAACACAACATATAGAATTACAGATAGATGATCTTGATCATGTTAGGCAGCTCACAAGATCCAACAATGAAGCACAACAAGGAGAAGACGACCATCTAGCTACTTCTATGGACCCATGGTCCAGGGGTGGACTACTCACTCATCACTCCGGAGGCGACCATGGCGGTGTAGAGTCCTCCGGGAGATGAATCCCCTCTCCACAGGTGCCGGAGGCGATCTCCGAATCCCCCGAGATGGGATTCGCGGCGGCGGCGTCTCGAAGGTTTTCCGTATCGTGGCTCTCGGTACTGGGGGTTTCGCGACGGAAGCTTTAAGTAGGCGGAGGGTCAACGCGGGGGCCACACGAGGGGCCCAGGGGGCAGGTCGGCGCGGCCAGGGCTTGGGCCGCGCCGCCTCCCCTCCGGCCGCCTCGTGGCCCCACTTCGTTATCTCTTCGGTCTTCTGGAAGCTTCGTGCAAAATAGGACCCTGGGCGAAAGTTTCGTCCAATTCCGAGAATATTTCTTTACTAGGATTTCTGAAACCAAAAACAGCAGAAAACAACTGGCTCTTACATCTTGTTAATAGGTTAGTTCCGAAAACGCATAAATATGACATATAATGTGCATAAAACATGTAGGTATCATCAATAAAGTAGCATGGAACATAAGAAATTATCGATACGTTGGAGACGTATCAGCATCCCCAAGCTTAGTTCTCGTCCCGAGCAGGTAAAACGATAACAAAGATAATTTCTGAAGTGACATGCCATCATAATCTTGACCATACTATTTGTAAACATATGTAATGAATGCAGCGATCAAAACAAAAGTAATGACATGAGTAAACAACTGAATCATAAAGCAAAGACTTTTCATGAATAGTACTTCAAGACAAGCATCAATAAGTCTTGCATAAGAGTTAACTCATAAAGCAATAAATCAAAGTAAAGGTATTGAAGCAACACAAAAGAAGATTAAGTTTCAGCGGTTGCTTTCAACTTATAACATGTATATCTCATGGATATTGTCAACATAAAGTAATATAACAAGTGCAATATGCAAGTATGTAGGAATCAATGCACAGTTCACACAAGTGTTTGCTTCTTAAGGTGGAAGGAGATAGGTAAACTGACTCAACAATAAAAGTAAAAGAATGGTCCTTCAATGAGGAAAGCATCGATTGCTGTATTTGTGCTAGAGCTTTTATTTTGAAAACATGAAACAATTTTGTCAACGGTAGTAATAAAGCATATGAGTTATGAAAATTATATCTTACAAGTTGCAAGCCTCATGCATAGTATACTAATAGTGCCCGCACCTCGTCCTACTTAGCTTGGACTACCGGATCTTTGCATGCCATGTTTCAACCAAGTGTCACAAAGGGGTACCTCCATGCCGCCTGTACAAAGGTCTAAGGAGAATGCTCGCATTTCGGATTTCTCGCTTTTGATTATTCTCAACTTAGACATCCATACCGGGACAACATGGACAACAGATAATGGACTCCTCTTAAATGCATAAGCATGTAGCAAAGTTATTATTCTCATATGAGATTGAGGATATATGTCCAAAACTGAAACTTCCACCATGATTCATGGCTTTAGTTAGCGGCCCAATGTTCTTCTCTAACAATTTTGCATGCTCCAACCACTAAAATGATAGATCCTTCAGACAAGACGGACATGCATAGCAACTCACATGATATTCAACAATAGTTGATGGCGTTCCCCAGAAGCATGGTTATCGCACAACAAGCAACTTAATAAAATATAAGGTGCATAAGTACATATTCAATACTACGATAGTTTTTAAGGCTATTTTGTCCCATGAGCTATATATTGCAAAGGTGAATGATGGAATTTTAAAGGTAGCACTCAAGCAATTTACTTTGGAATGGCGGAGAAATACCATGTAGTAGGTAGGTATGGTGGACACAAATGGCATAGTAGTTGGCTCAAGGATTTTGGATGCATGAGAAGTATTCCCTCTCGATACAAGGTTTAGGCTAGCAAGGTTATTTGAAGCAAACTCAAGGATGAACAGGTGCAGCAAAACTCACATAAAAGACACATTGTAAACATTATAAGACTCTACACCGTCTTCCTTGTTGTTCAAAACTCAATACTAGATATTATCTAGACCTTAGAGAAACCAAATATGCAAATCAAATTTTAGCAAGCTCTATGTATTTCTTCATTAATGGGTGCAAAGCATATGATGCAAGAGCTTAAACATGAGCACAACAATTTCCAAGCATCACATTATCCAAGACATTTTAGAATTACTACATGTAGCATTTTCCAATTCCATCCATATAACAATTTAACGAAGAAGAAACTTCGCCTTGAACATTATGAGTAAAGCCTAAGGACACATGTGTCCATACGCAACAGCGGAGCGTGTCTCTCTCCCACAAAGTGAATGCTAGGATCCATCTTATTCAAACAAAAACAAAAACAAAAACAAACCGACGCTCCAAGTAAAGAACACAAGATGTGATTGAATAAAAATATAGTTTCAGGGGAGGAACCTGATGATTTTGTCGATGAAGAAGGGGATGCCTTGGGCATCCCCAAGCTTAGACGCTTGAGTCTTCTTAAAATATGCAGGGGTGAACCACGGGGGCATCCCCAAGCTTAGAGCTTTCACTCCTCTTGATCATAGTATATCATTCTCCTCTCTTGACCCTTGAAAACTTCCTTCACACCAAACTTCAAGCAAACTCATTAGAGGGTTAGTGCATCATTAATAATTCACTCATTCAGAGGTGACACAATCATTATTTTCACTTCTGGACATTGCATAATGCTACTGGACATTAGTGGATCAAAGAAATAAATCCAACATAGCAAAAGAGGCAATGCGAAATAAAAGGCAGAATCTGTCAAAACAGAACAGTCCGTAAAGACGAATTTAAAGCTGGCACTAGACTTGCTCAAATGGAAAAACTCAAAACTAATGAAAGTTGCGTACATATCTGAGGATCACGCTCGTAAATTGGCAGATTTTTTCGAATTTTCTACAGAGAACTGTGCCCAGATTCGTGACAGACAGCAATGCTGTTTCTGCGCAGCGATCCCAAATATAACATCAACTTTGACATAGAAACTTTACTTGGTACAAAAACATGATAAGGAGAGGTTGCTACAGTAGTAAACAACTTCCAAGACTCAACAAAACAAAAAAATTGCTGTAGGTAAAAACATGGGTTGTCTCCCATAAGCGCTTTTCTTTAACGCCTTTCAGCTAGGCGCAGAAAGTGCAAATCAAGTAACATCGAGAGTAGAAGCATCAACATCATAACTTGTTCTAATAATAGAATCAAAAGGCAACTTCATTCTCTTTCTAGGGAAGTGTTCCATACCTTTCTTGAGAGAAAATTGATATTTAATATTACCTTCCCTCATATCAATAACAGCACCAACAGTTCGAAGAAAAGGTCTTCCCAACACAATTGGACAAGATGCATTGCATTCGATATCCAAGACAACAAAATCAACGGGGACAAGGTTATTGTTAACCGTAATATGCACATTATCAATCCTCCCAAAGGTTTCTTTTTAACATTATCGGCAAGATTAACATCCAAATAACAATTCTTCAATGGTGGCAAGTCAAGCATATCATAAATCTTTTTAGGCATAACAGAAATACTTGCACCAAGATCACATAAAGCATTACATTCAAAGTCATTGAATTTTATTTTAATGATGGGCTCCCAACCATCTTCTAACTTTCTAGGAATAGAAGTTTCAAGTTTTAGTTTCTCTTCTCTAGCTTTTATGAGAGCATTTGTAATATGTTTTGTAAAGGCTAAATTTATAGCACTAGCATTAGGACTTTTAGCAAGTTTTTGTAAGAACTTTATAACTTCAGAGATGTGGCAATCATCAAAATCTAAATCATTATGAGCTACAGCAATGGGATCATTGTTCCCAAGGTTGGAAAAAATTTCAGCAGTTTTATCACAAGCAGTTTCAGCAGTTTTAGCAATTTCAGGCAGTTTTGTTCGCTTTGCACTAGGAGTAGAAACATTGCCAACACCAATTATTTTACCATTGATAGTAGGAGGTGCAGCAACACGTGGAGAATTAGCATTACTAGTGGTGGTAATAGTCCAAACTTTAGCTATATTATTCTCTTTAGCTAGTTTTTCATTTTCTTCTCTATCCCACCTAGCACGCAGTTCAGCCATTAATCTTATATTCTCATTAATTCTAACTTGGATGGCATTTGCTGTAGTAGTAATCTTACTATCAATATCATCAGGTTTAGCAGCCATTTTATTAATTAAAGAAGATTGTGATGCAGACATGTATGAGATTCGGGTTTCAGCATTTGAAATTTTAGTTTGCAGACCAGAAATCTCCCTATTCAAGTTTTCAAGTTGATTTCCTATATTTTTCAACAAGGTAGATTGTTCATTCATAGTTTTAGTAAACAATTGATTTTGCTCATATTGCGATTGCATAAAGTTTTTAGTGGATCTTTCAATTTCTAGCATCCTTTCCTCATATCTACCATAAGTATTACCATAGTTGTTCCTATAAGCATTGTTGTTGAAATTATTATTTTTAATGAAATTCACATCAACATTTTCTTCTTGAGCAACCAATGAAGCTAAAGGAACATTATTTGGATCAACATTAGATCTACCATTCACAAGCATAGACATAATCACATCAATCTTATCACTCAAGGAAGAGGTTTCTCAACAGAATTTACCTTCTTACCTTGTGGAGCTCTTTCCGTGTGCCATTCAGAGTAATTTATCATCATATCATCAAGAAGTTTTGTAGCCGCCCCCAATGTGATGGACATAAAGGTACCTCCAGCAGCTGAATCCAATAAATTCCGCGAAGAAAAATTTAGTCCTGCATAGAAGGTTTGGATGATCATCCAAGTAGTCAGTCCATGGGTTGGGCAATTCTTTACCAAAGTTTTCATTCTCTCCCATGCTTGAGCAACATGTTCAGTATCTAATTGCTTAAAATTCATTATGCTACTTCTCAAAGATATAATTTTAGCGGGAGGATAATATCTACCAATAAAAGCATCCTTACATTTAGTCCATGAATCAATACTATTCTTAGGCAAAGATAGCAACCAATCTTTAGCTCTTCCTCTTAATGAGAAAGGAAACACTTTCAATTTAATAATATCACCATCTACATCTTTATACTTTTGCATTTCACAAAGTTCAACAAAATTATTGAGATGGGCAGCAGCATCATCAGAACTAACACCAGAAAATTGATCTCTCATGACCAAGTTCAGTAAAGCAGGTTTAATTTCAAAGAATTCTGCTGTAGTAGCAGGTGGAGCAATAGGTGTGCATAGGAAATCATTATTATTTGCATTTGTGAAGTCACACAACTTAGTATTTTCAGGGGTATTCATTTTAGCAAAGGTAAATAAAACAAACTAGATAAAGTAAATGCAAGTAACTAATTTTTTTGTGTTTTGATATAGAGAGCAAGACAATAAATAAAGTAAAACTAGCAACTAATTTTTTGTGTTTTGATTTAGTGCAGCAAACAAAGTAGTAAATAAAATAAAGCAAGACAAAAACAAAGTAAAGAGATTGAGAAGTGGAGACTCCCCTTGCAGCGTGTCTTGATCTCCCCAGCGGCGCCAAAAAGTGCTTGATGCGCGTAGATGTACACGTCCGTTGGGAACCCCAAGAGGAAGGTATGATGCGCACGGTGGCAAGTTTTCCCTCAGTATGAAACCAAGGTTTAATCGAACCAGGGAGCCAAGAAGCACGTTGAAGGTTGATGGTCGCGAAATGTGATGCGGCGCAACACCAGGGATTCCGGCGCCAACGCGGAACCTGCACAACACAACCCAAGTACTTTGCCCCAACGAAACAGTGAGGTTGTCAATCTCACCGGCTTGCTGTAACAAAGGATTAAACGTATCGAGTGGAAGATGTTTGCAAAGAAAACAGATAAATAGAGAAAGGCATAACAATGCATATACATGATATGATAAATATAGTGAGATTTAATCTGGGCATTACGACAAAGTACATAGACCGCCATCCAAATGCATCTATGCCTAAAAAGTCCACCTTCAGGTTATCATCCGAACCCCCTCCAGTATTAAGTTGCAAAGCAACAGACAATTGCATTAAGTATGGTGCGTAATGTAATCAACAACTACATCCTTAGACATAGCATCAATGTTTTATCCCTAGTGGCAACAGCACATCACAACCTTAGAACCTACTGTCACGATCCCAGATTCAATGAAGGCATGAACCCACTATCGAGCATAAATACCCCCTCTTGGAGTTAAGAGCAAAAACTTGGCCAGAGCCTCTACTAATAACGGAGAGCATGCAAGATCATAAACAACACATAAACAATAGATTGATAATCACCATAATCATAGTACTCTCTATCCATCGGATCCCGACAAACACAACATATAGTATTACAGATAGATGATCTTGATCATGTTAGGCAGCTCACAAGATCCAACAATGAAGCACAACAAGGAGAAGACGACCATCTAGCTACTGCTATGGACCCATGGTCCAGGGGTGAACTACTCACTCATCACTCCGGAGGCGATCATGGCGATGAAGAGTCCTCCGGAGATGAATCCCCTCTCCCGGGGCCGGAGGCGATCTCCGAATCCCCCGAGATGGGATTCGCGGCGGCGGCGTCTCGGTAAGGTTTTCCGTATCGTGGCTCTCGGTGCTGGGGTTTCGCGACGGAGGCTTTAAGTAGGCGGAGGGTCAACGCGGGGGCCACACGAGGGGCCCAGGGGTAGGTCGGCGCGGCCGGGCTTGGGCGCGCCGGCCACCCTGCCGCCTCGTGGCCCCACTTCGTTAGCTCTTCGGTCTTCTGGAAGCTTCGTGCAAAAATAGGACCCTGGGCGAAAGTTTCGTCCAATTCCGAGAATATTTCTTTACTAGGATTTCTGAAACCAAAAAGAGCAGAAAACAGCAACTGGCTCTTCGGCATCTTGTTAATAGGTTAGTTCCAGAAAACGCATAAATATGACATATAATGTGCATAAAACATGTAGGTATCATCAATAAAGTAGCATGGAACATAAGAAATTATCGATACGTTGGAGACGTATCAGCATCAAGCACATATTGCAGATTTCCGCCATTGAGGAAGATCCTCACATGACGGAACCAGTCGGTGAAGTTGCTACCATTGCTTTTAAGCTTTTCTTTCTCTAGGAACTGGTTAAAATTGATTGATGGGGACGCCATGATCTACAACAATTATTTGCAATAGTTTAGACTAGGTTTATGACAAATTGAGTTCAAATTTTAATTTAACAAAATTAAAAACTAGGTGAACTCCCACTCAAAACAATATCCCTCGCATTGTCTTAGTGATCACACGAACCAAATCCACCACACCAAGCCCGATCATCACGAACAAGATGTAATTTCAATGGCGAACACCCCAAGTGTTCATCATATCAATCATATGACTCATGCTCTACCTTTCGGTATCCCATGTTCCGAGACCATGTCTGTACATGCTAGGCTCGTCAAGGCAACCTTAGTACCCGCGTGTACAAAACTGGCTTGTACCCGTTGTATGCACATGTAGAATCTATCACACCCGATCATCACGAGATGCTTCGAAACGACAAGTCTTAGCAACGGTGCATACTAAGGATGAACACTTTATTATCTTGATATTTAGTGAGAGGGATCATCTTATAATGCTACCGTCGCGATCTAAGCAATATAAGATGCATAAAAAGGATTAACATCACATGCAATTCATATGTGATATGATATGGCCCTTTTGTCTTTGCGCCTTTGATCTTCATCTCCAAAGCACGGACATGATCCTCCATCATCAAAGAGCATGATCTCCATCATCGTCGGCGTAGCACCAAGGTCAATGGCGCCGTCTTCATGATTGTCCTCCATGTAGCAACTATTACAACTACTTTGAAATACTACTCAACATGAAATTTAAAGACAACCATAAGGCTCCTGCCGGTTGCCACAATACAATAATGATCATCTCATACATTTACATCATCACATTATGGCCATATCACATCACCAAACCCTGCAAAAACAAGTTAGACGCCTCTAATTGGTTTGCATATTTTACGTGGTTTAGGGTTTTCGCATAAGATCCAATCTACCTACGAACATGAACCACAACGGTGATACTAATGTTGTCAATAGAAAGAGTAAATTGGATCTTCACTATAGTGGGAGAGACAGACACCCGCAAAGCCACTTATGCAATACAAGTTGCATGTCGAACGTGGGGCAAGTCTCATGAACGCGGTCATGTAAAGTTAGCCCGAGCCGCTTCATCCCACTATGCCGCAAGATGCAAAGTACACGAACTAAAGACAACAAAAGCATCAACGCCCACAAAACAATTGTGTTCTACTCGTGCAACCAATCTATGCATAGACACGGCTCTGATACCACTGATGGGATTCGTAGCATAGAAAACAAAAATTTTCCTACCGCAAGAACGAAAACCAAGCCAAGATCTAATCTAGTAGACGGTAGCAACGAGGAGATGATGAGACTAACCCTCGAAGATTCACAAAGCTTAACGAGATTAGATCTCGGGGTGGATGTAGACGATCACTTGCCGCTTGCAAAAGCGCGTAGAAGATCTTGATCTTGACGGTGCCACAATCGGGCAGCACCTCCGTACTCGGTCACACGTTCGGTGTTGATGAAGACGACGTCCTTCTCCCCGTTCCAGCAGGCAGCGGAAGTAGTAGATCCTCCTCGGAATCCCGGCAGCACGACGGCGTGGTGACGGTGGTGGTGGAGATCTCCGGCAGGGCTTCGCCGCAAGCGCTGCGGGAGAAGAAGGAGGAGGGAATAGCTAGGGTTTGGGCGCAGGGTGGTGCTGCGACTTGGGGAGCTAGGGCTGCGACTTGTGGTGCCCTTGGGGTGCCCCTTGGCCTCTTTAAATAGGTGGCCAAGCCCCTTGGGTCGTCCAAAAACCTGCCCCCAAGTTTGACTGAGTTCCGATAGGTTTCCGGTTCCGAAAACCTAGTCCTACTCGGACTCTTTTGCCAATTCCGAAATTGCATTAAGGAAAGACTCCTTTTCCCTTAAGGCAACGTGGTTGCACCTATTATGGAACCCTCCGGACTTCCTTAGACATCCCGGGTCGTCCCGGACACTTCCGGAACCTTCCATAATATTCCGGACTATTCCGGTCCTTCCAGAACCTTCTAGAAGCTCCGGTCAAAACACCGGACTTTTTCCGAACCCCGGAAAATGACTTCCCATATATGAATCTTATTCTTCGGACCATTCCGAACCTCCTCGTGATGTCTCGGATCCCATCCGAGACTCCGAACAACATTCGAGCTCCATTCCATATTCCATATCTACTTAAAACGACATCAAACCTTAAGTGTGTCACCCTACGGTTCGCGAACTATGCAGACATGGTTGAGACTTCTCTCCGACCAATAACCAATAGCGGGATCTGGAGATCCATAATGGCTCCCACATATTCAACGATGACTTAGTGATCGAATGAACCATTTACATACGATACCGATTCCCTTTGTCTCACGATATATTACTTGTCCGAGGTTTGATCATCGGTATCACGATACCTTGTTCAACCTCGTCTCCTGACAAGTACTCTTTACTCGTAACGTGGTATGTGGTCTCTTATGAACCATTCATATGCTTGCAAGTTAATTAGACGACATTCCACCGAGAGGGCCCAGAGTATATCTATCCGTCATCGGGATGGACAAATCCCACTGTTGATCCATATGCCTCAAGCTTATACTTTCCGGATACCTAATCCCACCTTTATAACCACCCATTTACGCAGTGGCGTTTGATGTAATCAAAGTACCCTTCCGGCATAACTGATTTATATGATCTCATGGTCGAAAGGACTTGGTAACTATGTATCGAAAGCTTATAGCAAATGAACTTAATGACGTGATCTTATGCTACGCTTAATTGGGTGTGTCCATTACATCATTCACATAATGATATAACCTTGTCATTAATAACATCCAATGTTCATGATCACGAAACGATGATCATCTATTAATCAACAAGCTAGTTATACAAGAGGCTTTACTAGGGACTTCTTGTTGTTTACATAACACACATGTATCAATGTTTCGGTCAATACAATTATAGCATGGTATATAAACATTTATCATAAACACAAAGATATATAATAACCAATTTATTATTGCCTCTTGGGCATATCTCCAACATCTATATGATGTGCAATGAGTATTTGGTCAAGTTTTTTTTATCTTTTATGTTGTTCTATGATGGTTTTATGCGAACGTCGACTGCATATTACTTCACCTATATGGGCTCATAGGGATGCACTTTAATGTAGTGCATTGGTGTTGGAAGGGACGGACTAACAAAAACTGTTTTCCAATACTATTATTTGCATTAGAGGGGTTTATGTCGGAGACCAATGATCTTATTGCAATGGTGGGACAATTATGTCTTAATGATTCATGTACTTTCACATTAAAATGGCTCTAGGACCCATCATCAGAGGTTTGTTTGCACATATCTATGGCTGTACCTAATTTAGGTTCCGCCCCTAACTGAATAAAACTTAACAAAATATTTACCATGTTGTGTAGAACTTGAGCTTGTCCTCGGGAAATTTCGTCTCATATAAGCACGCACACTTGAGCTTGTCCTCTTTCTGCATAGAGGATTAGGCTTTTCTCTCATCAAGAGCTTTTACTTATTTGCTATTTACTTTCTACACTTTATTTGCGTTGCAAACTGTACACCAAAAATACCAAAACTGCTACATTATTATTATTGTTTTTATTATCGATTCTGCTAACCAATACCTTCAGCTCCTTGTGGTGATGGGATTCGTAGCATAGAAAACCAAAATTTTCCTACCGCAAGAACGAAAACCAAGCCAAGATCTAATCTAGTAGACGGTAGCAACGAGGAGATGATGAGACTAACCCTCGAAGATTCGCAAAGCTTAACGAGATTAGATCTCGGGGTGGATGTAGACGATCACTTGCCGCTTGCAAAAGCACGTAGAAGATCTTGATCTCGACGGTGCCACAATCGGGCAGCACCTCCGTACTCGGTCACACGTTCGGTGTTGATGAAGACGATGTCCTTCTCCCCGTTCCAGCGGGCAGCGGCAGTAGTAGCTCCTCCTTGAATCCGGCAGCACGACGGCGTGGTGGCGGTGGCGATGGAGATCTCCGGCGGAGCTTCGCTAAGCGTTGCGGGAGAGGTGGAGGAGGTGGGGCGGCTAGGGTTTGGGAGAGGGGGTGGCCGGCCACTATGGGGTGCGGCCAAGGCTATGGCTTGAGGTGGCCGGCCCCCTCCCCTTGTCCCTCATTATATAGGTGGAACACCCAAGAGTTGGTCTACAAGTCTTCGAATAAGACCCCAAACCAAAACCTTCCATATCACATGAAACCTACCCAAGGAGGGATTCCCACTTGAGGTGGGATTCCCACCTTTCCTTGGGAGGGGGTGGCCGGCCACCTTGGTGGAGTCCACCTGGGACTCCACCCCTCTAGGGTTGGCCGGCCATGGGTGGTGGAGTCCCTCGGGACTCCGCCTTCCAAAGTGATTTCTTCCGGACTTTTCTAGAACCTTCTAGAACCTTCCATAAATGCATCAGATCATTTTCAAACTCATAAAATGACTTCCTATATATGAATCTTATTCTCCGGACCATTCCGGAACTCCTCGTGATGTCCGAGATCCCATCCGAGACTTCGAACAAAACTTCGAACTCCATTCCATATTCAAGTTCTACTAATACGACATCAAACCTTAAGTGTGTCACCCTACGGTTCACGAACTATGCAGACATGGTTGAGACTTCTCTCTGACCAATAACCAATAGCGGGATCTGGAGATCCATAATGGCTCCCACATATTCAACGATGACTTAGTGATCGAATGAACCATTTACATACGATACCGATTCCCTTTGTCACGCGATATATTACTTGTCCGAGGTTTGATCATCGGTATCATGATACCTTGTTCAACCTCGTCTCCTGACAAGTACTCTTTACTCGTACCGTGGTATGTGGTCTCTTATGAACCATTCATATGCTTGCAAGCTAATTAGACGACATTCCACCGAGAGGGCCCAGAGTATATCTATCCGTCATCGGGATGGACAAATCCCACTGTTGATCCATATGCCTCAAGCTCATACTTTCCGGATACCTAATCCCACCTTTATAACCACCCATTTACGCAGTGGCGTTTGATGTAATCAAGGTACCCTTCCGGCATAAGTGATTTACGTGATCTCATGGTCGAAAGGACTTGGTAACTATGTATCGAAAGCTTATAGCAAATGAACTTAATGACGTGATCTTATGCTACGCTTAATTGGGTGTGTCCATTACATCATTCACATAATGATATAACCTTGTCATTAATAACATCCAATGTTCATGATCACGAAACGATGATCATCTATTAATCAACAAGCTAGTTATACAAGAGGCTTACTAGGGACTTCTTGTTGTTTACATAACACACATGTATCAATGTTTCGGTTAATACAATTATAGCATGGTATATAAACATTTATCATAAACACAAAGATATATATTAACCAATTTATTATTGCCTCTTGGGCATATCTCCAACAGTCTCCCACTTGCACTAGAGTCAATAATCTAGATTACATTGTAAGGTACCTAACACCCATGGCATTCTGGTGTTGGTCATGCTTTGCCCTAGGGAGAGCTTTAGTCAACGGATCTGCTACATTCAGATCAGTGTGTACTTTGCAAATCTTTACTTCTCCATCTTCGATGTACTCACGAATCGAATGAAAACGCAGCTTGATATGCTTTAGCTTCTTGTGTGACCTTGGTTCTTGTGCATTGGCGATGGCACCCATGTTGTCACAATAAATGACTAGTGGGTCCAATGCACTAGGAACCACACCGAGCTCAACAATGAACCTCTTCATCCATACCGCTTCGATGAAGCCTCCGAAGCCGCTATGTATTCCGATTCTGTTGAAGACTTCGCCACCGTGCACTGCTTGGAGCTGCACCAGCTTACCGCAGCACCATTCAATATAAACACGTATCCAGACTGAGACTTATAGTCATCAGGATCAGTGTTCCAACTTGCATCGGTGTAACTGGTTACAACGAGCTCTTGGTCACCGCCATAACAAAGAAACATATCCTTAGTTCTTTTCAAGTACTTCAGGATATTCTTGACCGCTGTCCAGTGTTCCATTCCTGGATCACTTTGATATCTGCTAGTCAAACTAACAGCATGTGCTATATCCGGTCTAGTACACAGCATGGCATACATGATAGAGCCTACTGCCGAGGCATAGGGGATCTGATTCATCCTCTCTCTTTCTTCTGCCGTAGCCGGACCTTGAGTCTTACTCAAGACCTTACCTGGCAACATCGGTAAGAATCCTTTCTTACTTTCATCCATTCTAAACTTCTTTAGAATCTTGTCCAGGTATGTACTCTGTGAAATCCCTATTAGGCGTCTTGATCTATCTCGATAAATCTTGATGCCTAAAATGTACGCTGCTTCACCAAGGTCCTTCATTGAAAAACACTTATTCAAATAACCTTTTACACTGCTTAATAGTTCTATATCATTCCCAATCAATAATATGTCATCTACATATAATATCAGGAATGCTACAGAGCTCCCACTCACTTTCTTGTAAATACAGGCCTCTCCATGGCACTGTATAAACCCGAAGTCTTTGATCACCTTATCAAAGCGTCGGTTCCAACTCCTGGATGCTTGCTTCAGTCCATAAATGGAACGCTGAAGTTTGCATACCATGTTAGCATTTTTAGGATCGACAAAACCTTTGGGTTGTACCATATACAACTCTTCCTCAATGTCACCATTAAGGAACGCCGTTTTGACATCCATCTTCCAAATCTCATAATCGAAAAATGCAGCTATTGCTAACAAAATCCTCACAGATTTTAGCTACAGGTGAGAAAGTCTCATCGTAGTCAACACCTTGAATTTGTCGGAAACCCTTTGCGACAAGTCGAGCTTTATAGACAGTAACATTACCGTCAGCATCTGTTTTTCTCTTGAAGATCCATTTATTCTCAACAGCCTTGCGGCTATCAGGTAGATCTACCAAAGTCCATACTTTGTTATCATACATGGATCCCATTTCGGATTTCATGGCTTCTTGCCATTTGTTGGAATCTGGGCTCATCATCGCTTCTTCATACGTCGCAGGGTCCTCATCATTGTTGTCCACAATCATGAGATTTAGACAAGGATCATACCAATCAGGAGTGGTACGTTCTCTTGTCGACCTGCGAGGTTCAGTAGCTACCTCGTTCGAAGTTTCATGATCATTATCATTAGCTTCCTCTGCCGGTGCAGGCGGCACAGGAACATCTTCCGGTACTGCGCTACTCTGATCAACGAGAGAAGGTTCAGTAACCTCGTCAAGTTCTACTTTTCTTCCAGTCACTTCTTTAGTGAGAAACTCTTTCTCAAGAAAGGTTCCGTTCTTAGCAACAAAGATTTTGCCTTCGGATCTGTGATAGAAAGTATACCCTATAGTTTCCTTAGGGTATCCTATGAAGACGCATTTCTCCGCTTTGGGTTCTAGCTTGTCCGGTTGTAACTTTTTTACATAGGCTTCGCAACCCCAAACTTTAAGGAACGACAGCTTAGGTTTCTTATTAAACCACAATTCATACGGTGTCGTTGCAACGGATTTTGATGGTGCCCTATTTAAAGTGAATGCTGCTGTCTCTAACGCATAACCCCAAAATGATAACGGCAAATCAGTAAGAGACATCATAGAACGAACCATATCTAAGAGAGTTCGATTACGACGTTCGGACACACCATTGCGCTGTGGTGTTCCCGGCGGTGTCAACTGTGAAAGTATTCCGCATTTCTTTAAATGCATGCCAAACTCATAACTCAGATATTCGCCTCCGCGATCAGAACGCAGAAACTTGATCTTCTTGTTACGTTGATTTTCTACTTCACTTTGGAATTCCTTAAACTTCTGGAAAGTCTCGGATTTATGCTTCATGAAATAGATATACCCATATCTACTCAGATCATCTGTGAAGGTTAGAACATAACGATAACCACCGCGCGATGCTACACTCATTGGTCCGCACACATCGGTATGTATGATTTCCAATAAGTCTGTAGCTCGCTCCATAATACCAGAAAATGGAGTCTTAGTCATTTTTCCCATTAGACATGCTTCGCATGTCAAGTGACTGAAAGTCAAGTGACTCAAGTAGTCCATCTGCATGGAGTTTCTTCATGCGTTTCACTCCAATATGACCAAGACGACAGTGCCACATATAAGTAGAATTATCATTCAATTTAATTCGCTTAGCATCAATGTTATGAACATGTGTATCGCTACTATCGAGATTTAATAGAAATAAACCATTCTTCTCAGGCGCATGACCATAAAAGATATTATTCATAAAAATAGAACAACCATTATTCTCAGACTTGAATGAATAACCGTCTTGCATTAAACACGATCCAGATATAATGTTCATGCTCAACGCAGGCACCAAATAACAATTATTAAGGTCTAAAACTAATCCCGATGGTAGATGTAGAGGGAGCGTGCCGACAGCGATCACATCGACCTTGGATCCATTTCCAACGCGCATCGTCACTTCATCCCTCGCTAGGCTTCGTTTATTCCGTAGTTCCTGTTTCGAGTTACAAATGTGAGCAACCAAACCAGTATCAAATACCCAGGCACTAGTACGAGAACCAGTGAGATAAACATCTATAACATGTATATCAGATATACCTTTCTTCTTCTTGACAAGGCCGCTCTTCAGATCAGCCAGATACTTGGAGCAATTCCGCTTCCAGTGCCCCTTCCCATTGCAGTAATAGCAGTCAGTATCAGGTTTAGGGCCACCCTTAGGCTTCTCAGGATGAGCGGCAGCTTTCTTGCCACCCTTCTTGAGGTCCTTCTTAGGTTTTCCCTGCTTCTTGAACTTGGTGGTCTTATTGACCATCAACACTTGGTGCTCTTTCTGTATCTCAACCTCAGCAGATTTCAGCATGGAGAAGAGTTCAGGTAACTCCTTGTTCATGTTCTGCATATTGTAGTTCATCACGAAGTTCTTGTAACTTGGTGGCAGTGATTGGAGAACACGATGAATACCCAGCTGGTTAGGGATCACAATCCCCAAGTCACTGAGCTTCCTCGCGTGTCCGGACATAGCGAACACGTGCTCACTAACGGAGCTGCCCTCTTCCATCATGCAGCCAAAGAACTGCTTCGAGGCTTCATAGCTTTCCACGGCCGCATGAGTTTCAAAGATAACTTTGAGCTCACGGATCATCTCACAAGGGTCGTGGTGCTCAAAACGCTTTTGAAGCTCTGCCTCTAGGCTGCACAGGATGGCACACTAAACTTGAGAGTACACTTTAGTCCGAGTCTCGAAAACATTCTTTTCTTCCTCGCATATTGCAGGGGGTGGTGGGTGATACGTCTCCAACGTATCGATAATTTCTTATGTTCCATGCTACTTTATTGATGATACCTACATGTTTTATGCACATTATATGTCGTATTTACGCATTTTGGAACTAACCTATTAACAAGATGCCGAAGAGCCAGTTCTGTTTTGCTGTTTTGGTTTCAGAAATCCTAGTAAGGAAATATTCTCGGAATTGGACGAAATCTTCGCCCAGGGTCCTATTTTTGCACGAAGCTTCCAGAAGACCGAAGAGGGAAGGAAGTGGGGCCACGAGGCGCCGACACCATAGGCCGGCGCGGCCCAGGCCCTGGCCGCGCCGACCTAGGGTGTGGGGCCCTCGTGTGGCCCCCGACCTACCCTTCCGCCTACTTAAAGCCTCCGTCGCGAAACCCCCCAACCCAGAGAGCCACGATACGGAAAACCTTCCAGAGACGCCGCCGCCGCGAATCCCATCTCGGGGGATTCAGGAGATCGCCTCCGGCACCCTGCCGGAGAGGGGATTCATCTCCCGGAGGACTCTTCATCGCCATGATCGCCTCCGAGTGATGAGTGAGTAGTTCACCCCTGGGTCCATAGCAGTAGCTAGATGGTCGTCTTCTCCTTGTTGTGCTTCATTGTTGGATCTTGTGAGCTGCCTAACATGATCAAGATCATCTATCTGTAATACTATATGTTATGTTTGTCGGGATCCGATGGATAGAGAATACTATGTTATGGTGATTATCAATCTATTGTTTATGTGTTGTTTATGATCTTGCATGCTCTCCGTTATTAGTAGAGGCTCTGGCCAAGTTTTTGCTCTTAACTCCAAGAGGGAGTATTTATGCTCGATAGTGGGTTCATGCCTTCATTGACACCTGGGATCGTGACAGTAGGTTCTAAGGTTGTGATGTGATGTTGCCACTAGGGATAAAACATTGATGCTATGTCTAAGGATGTAGTTGTCGATTACATTACGCACCATACTTAATGCAATTGTCTGTTGCTTAGCAACTTAATACTGAATGGGGTTCGGATGATAACCTGAAGGTGGACTTTTTAGGCATAGATGCCGTTGGATGGCGGTCTATGTACTTTGTCGTAATGCCCAATTAAATCTCACTATATTTATCATATCATGTATATGCATTGTTATGCCCTTCTCTATTTGTCAATTGCCCGACTGTAATTTGTTCACCCAACATGCTTTTATCTTATGGGAGAGACACCTCTAGTGAACTGTGGACCCCGGTCCTATTCTTTACATAGCATACAATCTACAATTGTGTTTACTGTTTTCTTTGCAAACATCTTCCACTCGATACGTTTAATCCTTTGTTACAGCCGGTGAGATTGACAACCTCACTGTTTCGTTGGGGCAAAGTACTTTGGTTTTGTTGTGCAGATTCCACGTTGGCGCCGGAATCCCTGTTGTTGCGCCACATCACATTTCGCCACCATCAACCTTCAACGTGCTTCTTGGCTCCTACTGGTTCGATTAAACCTTGGTTTCATACGAGGGAAACTTGCTTCTATACGCATCATACCTTCCACTTGGGGTTCCCAACGGACGTGTGCATCTACGCGCATCAAGCCTGTTTTCTGGCGCCGTTGCCGGGGAACTGAAGAAAAGCTACACCACAAAGATTTCTAACTCCCACGTCAACTACACGCCAGCAACCTGTTTTCTGGCGCCGTTGCCGGGGAGATCAAGACACGCTGCAAGGGGAGTCTCCACTTCTCAATCTCTTTACTTTGTTTTTGTCTTGCTTTATTTTATTTACTACTTTGTTTGCTGCACCTAAACAAAATACAAAAAAATTAGTTGCTAGTTTTACTTTATTTACTGTCTTGCTCTCTATATCAAAAACACAAAAAAATTAGTTACTTGCATTTACTTTATCTAGTTTGTTTTATTTACCGTTGCTAAAATGAATACCCCTGAAAATACTAAGTTGTGTGACTTCACAAATGCAAATAATAATGATTTCCTATGCACACCTATTGCTCCACCTGCTACTACAGCAGAATTCTTTGAAATTAAACCTGCTTTACTAAATCTTGTCATGAGAGATCAATTTTCTGGTGTTAGTTCTGATGATGCTGCTGTCCATCTCAATAATTTTGTTGAACTTTGTGAAATGCAAAAGTATAAGGATGTAGATGGTGATTGACAAAGGATTAACTTGTCAATGCCTACAGATTGTAGACTAGGGTTTTGCTAGAAGTAGAGGGCAAGTAGATCTCGAAGGTTTAGGCGAAAAGTACTCGACGATTATGAAAACTAGGGTTGTGTTGACAGATTCGATCCTTTGTCCCTCGACTCCCCCTTATATAGGAGGTGGAGCCGAGGGTTTCGTTTTGTACAAGTTACAGAGTCCGGGACGGTTTCTAACTCATCCCGCCAGATTACAAATAACTCTTCCTATTACAACTCTAGCTTTCCTTAACATATCTTGGACTCCCGAATCTTCTTATTCTTCGGTAGTGGGCCTTCAATAAACTCCGGGTACTATCTTTGGCAGGCCCATTTGGGATGCCTATGTCAGTAGCCCCCGAGATTTTGCTTGAATCGTAGAGTCAAGGGAAATCTCATCTGTTTATATTTTTTCGAGAACTCTTATTTATGCTTCTTCACATAAAATTCTATATTGTACAGGGATAATGGTAGTTGGGGCTAGTTCATCTGACGGATCAGGTACTAGTTAACTGCTCTAGTGGCAATCCGCAAAAACCTACTTCAAGATCACGTCCCTGGACATGATCTCGGGATACTGGTGTAAACTTCGACAGGTGCCGCTTAAGGTCTTACCATTCTGTCGAGTCCCAGTCAAATTTATCGGTACCTAACGCGTCCGTTAGGATTTTTCTTCGTATCTGTTGATACGGATAAAAGTAGAGCGCAGTCTTTGGCGATGCCACGCCCAGCAGAACGGATCTGGGGTCTTACCTTCGCAAATTTGCGGCATTCAGAAATTGATCGCAACTTTGGCGTTCTGAGAATATATTGTCGAGTGCTTTTCGCCTTTGGAATAGCACATTTTATCGAGTCATATTTGATGACTTATTTTGTCTTCCCGATGGGAGTATATGTAGAGTTATTTTTGTAACTCGAAATATACTCACTTCTGTTTTTTTTTAAAAAATTCATCGGGCACGCGAACAGCGTTCCCGATGGGAGTAGCCCCCGAGGCTACAGCCAAGAACTTGTGCTTGGGTGTAGGCTCCACAGATTAATATCCTTTGCCGCTATTTTTATAATCCTTCTCGATATTTTCATATTTATCGGGTGCGCGACCAGCGCTCCCGATGGGAGTAGCCCCCGAGGCTATGAACAAATTCTTGGATTTGGTCATAGGCTCTCGCCATTTCTATATTGTCATACTCGAAATTTTCTATTTTTCCAAAGTAGCCCCCGAGCATTTGGGCAAAAACTTGTATTTGATCAAAGGCTCCAAGAGTATTCGAATGTTTTACCCTGTCGCCATTCTCTTTTTATTTTTCTTGTCGACATATTTTCCTTTGTCAAATTCTCTTCATCTCTGTCAATAATTGGGATTTTTTCTGCCTTGTGGGTCCATTGTTCTCACCACGTTGACACGTCGTGCAAGTGGGGGACACACGTCCTCCGCTTTTCCTGGCGCACGTACGGTAACGCCTGTTCCATTCCTTCTTCAGTAAAAATACCTTTTTACCCTTGTATCTACGAGATCCTTTTTCACCACACGATTTCTTCATCCAACGGTGCACTGCTTCGCCCGAACCCTATATAAACCTTTCTTCAACCTCGGTCCAGTCCTTCGCTTGCGCCGCACATCTGTTCCCCTCTGCAAAAACTTCCCTTGCGCCCAATTCTGTTTGATCTTCCGCACGCTCAAGCATTGCTTTGTCCATTGCTGTTGATGCCACCACGCACGCGACTTACGCGCCACAGCACTCCAGAATCCGCAATGGCCGCCGAAGATCTTGACTGGGAGAGATCTAAAATCTCCAACCAAGACCTCAACCTGATGAAGAAGCTTGGCCTGATGAAGAAAGATGACGCCATCCGCTTTCCCAGCGAAGAAAGCTACCCCAACCCTCCAATGGAGTACCGGGTTAGTTTCGTTGATCACCTCATCCGCGGCCTTTCTGCCCCTATTCACGATTTCCTCCGCGGCCTTCTCTTTGTTTATGGGATTCAACTACACCAGTTGACCCCCAATTCCATCCTCCATATTTCCATTTTCATCACGCTGTGCGAATGTTTCCTTGGAGTCCCTCCCAATTGGGCTCTTTGGAAACGCATTTTCCTTCTTCGTCGCAATGCCTCTCGCAACGCCACTTATAACATAGGCGGCGTTGTTATTTGTGTCCGAACTGATGTTGAATACTTCGACGTCAAATTTCCCGATTCTGTCCAAGGGTGGCGCAAAAAGTGGCTCTACATTCACGAAGAAAGTGCCAACTCTGTGGAGCACAACATAGTCCCCTTCGACGGAAATGCCAAAATTCAACGCCGCCGCTCCTGGGATGCTGAAGCTTCCGAAGAAGAGAAAAAGGCGACAGAAGCACTTATGTCTCGTATTCGTCAGCTTCAAAATACTCGAAGAGCTATCTGGTGTTCAAATCACTGCCTACTTTCTTAGAATTAGGGTGCAGCCTCTTCAGGCTCGCAAAAATCCCCTTTGGACATATGCTGGTGGAAACGACGCCAATAGGCTCTCCAGTGATCTTTCTGCAAAGGACTTGGAGAAGCTAATTCGAAGAATTTCTCGTTTAAACAAGAAAGATCCTGTTCCTTCCTCCTGCCGCGTGGTACCATACAGCTCCACCAATCCTCTCCCCGAGGTATTTTTGTCTTCTCGATTTTTATCTTGTTTCCAAATGTTTCCTGCATCTCACTGTATTGATATCTCGCTATTTTTTCCTTTGTCGCTATTTTTGCAGAACCATCCTACTATGTCTTCTCTTCCTCCCCTTCCTGAGGATGGAGAAGTCGAAGAACAAGCTATCGTTGCCGAAGACAATCAAGGTTCTTCTCTTCATGAAAGTGAAGTCGCAGGTTCTCACAAATCTGCGGCTTCCCATGAAAAGGAAATTGAATCTGAAGCCAGCGAGTCGACGCAATCCCTTCCTCCTGCTGTTTCCCCAAAGAACAAAAGGAAAAGGGATGACGCCGAAGCTTCCGGCACCTCCAAACCCGAAAAAACTGTTCCTTCTCAGCCGGGGTCGGCTTATGATCCATACCTCGAAACTCTTATCAGTTCGTAAGTACCATCTTCCTGTTTTGTTTTGCTTTGAAGATTTTTTGTCTATCTTGCCTTTATACTGTCGACTTGTACTCGTAGTGATGATGAAGTGTTACCAACTGTTGATGTGGCTACTCGAACGAGTACGTCACATACATTAGTCGCCTCGGAAACGCCAGTCGAAGGGGAAGAAACGTCGCCTCCTCGACAAAATGTCGACACCTCGACTCCTCCGACAAGCCCCCGAGCCTCTTCACCGAAAAGGGCAAGGACGGAGATTATCGCGGAACCTACTCTCCAATTGAGTAGCTCCTCGAACCTTCTCATGGAAGATGTAAGCTCTCCACTTTTTTGTCATTGTTTATGTTTTCTCTGCTTACTTCTGTGTATCATTATATTTTTCTCATACCCCCATTTTCTCTTTGTCCTCTTTTTTGAACAGCCTATGATCAAGGATCTTCTCCGCATCGGTGCCCAATTTGTTGGGTACCGTGAATATGCTAATAAAACTGAAGGTAATGCTTTACTCCTTTTGCTTCTGCCCTTTTGCTCCTCTGTTGTCGAAGTTTTTAACTATATTTTTCTTCCTTGCCAGAAAAACTGGCGGAAGCCAATGAGCGTGCCAACACACTTGCTCAACAGTTAGAGCAAAGTGAACAGGCTCGCAAAAAGGCTGAGTCAGATGCTGTTGGTGCTCGTGCAGAGGCTGATAAGGCCAAGTCTGATGCTGCTGGTGTCGAAGATCTCCGGAAGAGACTTCATGATGCCGAAACTTCGCTGAGTGAACATATAACCGCTCAATCTGCTCGCGAAGAGGCGATCCTTAAACGCTTAAAGACACAAAGTCGCCGCTTCGTCGGTAAGTATCACTTATCATTTTTTGTATTTCCTTTTCTGTGTTTGTTTGTTGCTCAATAAGTTTCTTTTTTGACAGCTAGAACAGCTCAAGAGTTTCAACTTGAAGAACCCGTCAATGATCCTCTTCTTGACGCCCTGTCATTTCTCGAGGTTCATGGATCAGAGGCACGCGAAGGCATTGATCAGGCCAAAGCAGGGTTGTCGCGGCTTTTTCCTTATTTTTTCCCAAAGAAAGAGGAACCCGCAACTTTCCTTGATCTCGCCAAGAGCTTCAATTCAGCAGAAGACCTTGGACTGAAAATGCGCCAGGAAAACATGAAGGTTGCTGTCGAAAGTACTGTTGCCCTGGTTGCTGACAGCCGACAAACTATTGATTGGATGAAGGTTGGCGACACCAATCAAATAGAACAGTCGAGGTGGAGGTCGCTGATTAAGGCAGCCAAACCCAACACAAAGAAAATCTTGGCATATCTCGGGATCAAGCCACCCTCGACTCCCAGCTCATCAAGGCCGGAGGTCTAGTTTCATATTCTTTTGCTTTGTTTTAGTTTACCTCCTCCTTTTGGTACTGTCGCTGTAACGCTCCTAGCGATGATTAGGTCTTGTAGAGGTCCTTCTTTTGTAATAGATATGTATATACTACAAGAATGAATGGAAGTCGAACTTTTGTCTCAATGATTGATGTCGACGTTTTTCTATTTTTCAGTTGATTTTTGACAATTATTCGTCAATTCCTGATCCTCCCGAAGTTTTTCCTTCGTCCCTTTCGAAGAAGTCTTCTGTCCCTATTAACCTTGATGATTCTTCGAGTATGGATCTGACAGAAGAATTGAAAGAACTTCGAGTGCAACTTCAGTCTGTGAAGAAGCAGTCGCTTATACTTATGGAGCAGTCTCGAGAATCTTCTGAAAAGGAGAAAATTGCACTTCAACGAGCTCAGGATGCCATATCTGAGAGGGATACTGCTGTTGCTGAAGCTGACGCAGCTGCATCTCGAGAGAATTCTATGCTCCAGCTGCTAACAGATGCTAGTTTGGATATGGCGGGTAAGTTTCATTGTCTTTATCTTGCTTCTTCGTTTCCTTTGCTGCTTGCCTCCTTATTGCCCACTGAATTGTTTTATGAAACAATAGGTGCTTTTTTGGATACTATAACTGAAGATGAACGTGTCGAGGCTCGTTCCAATGTTCTTCTTCGGCTTGCACGTGAACATGGGTCGACTTTTTGGGGTACACCTGAGCGGACCCGCCAAATCGTGAGATTTCAAGATCGTGCACTTCAAGTTCGCGAATATCTTGACTTCTGTACAAGGACTTTGTCTCTGGTTTATGGTACCATGTTTCCTCGCAATAAGATGCCAGAGACCCTTCCTGCATTGATGGACAAATTTCGAGATGCTCCTCGCATCCATGGCTTTGTACGAGCCCAACTAGCTGCTGGCGCAAGGTTTGCGATGATCATGATAAAGATTTGCTACCCGAAGTTAGACATAGGGCAAGTTGTCCCAAAGTGCCTGGAGAAGATGTCGAAGAAGAAAAGAAACTTCGGCAAATACGATGACATTGTTACTCCTGTTGCCGAAGATATGATGGATGAACTTCTTCGGATGGATTCCGAATTCTTCGTGAAGGGTAGCTACGCTGAGCATAGTACTCGCGCTGTAAATAATGAGCGCTTGACCATAGACAATTTATTGGGAAATCCTTGAAGACGAACTTATTCCGAAGTTTGTATCCTGTGTATACGAACTATATTGTAAAGTCATTTTATTTTTGTCGCCAAGCCCCCGGGCGTTTTGATTGCAATATTTTTGTTTATTATAATGCGAGGTTGTCCCAAGGCAAAATAATATACACTGTGTACTATTTTTTGCGGGTGCAAGCCCCCGAGCTTTTTGTTGATCACTATTTTGTCGATATCTCTTTTTGCTTTGGCGAGGTATTTTTCTACCAAGGCAGGATGCTTCTTTTTGCGTTCATCGACAATGTGTGTATATATATATTGTATCTTTTAGGGGGAATCCCCTGATCTTGTCGAGAAAAAGATATATAATTCCACTATCTTTATTATATTGCAGCACCGCGAGCCCGCCTCATTAAAAACCTTCTCCGGCCCCACTCGGTGCCCCGAAAAGGAAAGAGTGCGTCTGAAAACTCGCGGGCGTTTCAGTACATTGTATGTTTACAGAGGAGGCTATATTTTGCTATCTAGGCGTAGAAACGCCTGAGCTGTGCCACGTTCCAGGGATTTGGCTCGGCAATCCCTATCTTCTTGTCTTTGATTCTGTATGCTCCTCCTTCGATTACCTCTGTGACGATGTAGGGTCCAAGCCATGGTGATTCAAGTTTTTCGTGACTTTTTTGATTGAGTCGCAAAACTAGATCACCGACTTGAAAAGATCTTGGTCGCAATCGTCGACTGTGGTAATTTTTCAGGTCCTGTTGATATTTGGCGACTCGCGACAGAACTTCGTCTCGAGCTTCGTCAAGTGCATCGACGTCATCCTCCAGTGCTTCTCTCGAAATTTCTTCATTATATTCTGCAACTCTTGGGGAATCATGCTCGATTTCTATCGGCAGGACTGCTTCAGCTCCATGGACCAGAAAAAACGGCGTTTCCTGTGTCGCTGTATTTGGTGTTGTTCGAATACTCCACAATACACTTGGCAGCTCCTCCGGCCAAGTATGCCGAGCTTTTTCCAGTGGGCCTAGCAGACGTTTCTTGATGCCGTTGCAGATGATGCCATTGGCCTTCTCGACTTGTCCATTGGTCTGAGGATGCGCAACAGACGCAAAACTCAATTTAATGCCCACTTCTGCGCAGTATGCTTTGAACTCTTTGGACGTAAAATTGCTGCCGTTGTCTGTGACGATGCTGTGAGGTACTCCGAAGCGAAAGACAATGCTCTTCACAAACTTTATTGCGGATGCTGCATCTGGTGAATTTATTGGCTTCGCCTCTATCCACTTGGTAAATTTGTCGACAGCCACCGTAAGTACTCATATCCTCCTGGCGAAGCTTTGTGCAATTTACCCACCATGTCGAGACCCCATTGAGCAAAGGGCCAAGATAGTGGGATTGGCATAAGTTCTGCTGCTGGCGAGTGAGGTCTTGCCGCAAATCTTTGGCACGCATCGCAGGTTCGCACTATTTCCTTCGCATCCTCGATTGCTGTGAGCCAATAAAATCCTGCTCTGAAGACTTTGGCCGCAATGGCTCGGCTACTTGCGTGATGCCCGCATATTCCTTCATGCACGTCTTTTAGGATGATCCTTCCTTCTTCGGGTGTAACGCACCGTTGTAGCACACCCGAGATACTGCGTTTGTACAGCTCCCCTTTTACCACCGTAAAGGCTTTGGATCTCCTAATTATTCGCCTTGCTTCGACTGGATCGTCGGGTATGGTTTTCCTTAGGATATATGATATGTACGCCTGCATCCATGGAATTTGCACCATCATGACTAGATCTTGCTCTTCTTCTTCTTCTGCTGTGTCTTTGGCATACTCGAAGGTTTCTCTTTTTTCTCCTTTATTTTTGCTGGTTTTGTTGATCTCTCGCTAATCTCTTCCCAGAACACACCTGGAGGGATTGCGAGGCATTGTGACCCGATGTTTGCGAGAACATCGGCTTCATCGTTGCTCATCCTGCTGATGTGGTTTACCTCACAACCATCGAATAGCTTCTCCAGCTCGTTGTACACCTCCTTGTATGCTATCATACTTTCGTTGACTGCGTCGCATTGGTTCATTACTTGCTGTGCTACCAACTGTGAGTCGCCGAAAATTTTCAGTCGGGTTGCATCGCAAGCTTTCGCCATCTTCATCCCGTGTATGAGAGCTTCATATTCTGCTTCATTGTTAGATGCGTTTGGGAACGTCATCCGCAGAACATACTTCAACTTGTCGCCTTCAGGTGATACTAATATCACGCCTGCTCCAGCACCTTCCAATCTTTTGGACCCGTCGAAGTTCATGGTCCAAGTCCTCGATAAATCTGGGGGTCCCGTGTTTTGTAGCTCCATCCACTCTGCAATGAAATCTGGTAAGACCTGCGACTTTATTGCTTTTCTTTTTTCGTACGTGATGTCCCGAGGGGAAAGCTCTATTCCCCAAAGGGAGACACGACCCGTAGCTTCCGGGTTGTTCAATATATTTGATAAGGGAGCCTCGTTGACCACTATTATCGGGTGCGCCGAAAAATAGTGTCGCAATTTTCTTGCTGTCGTGAATACTCCATATGCTAGCTTTTGATATTGCGGGTACCGCTGTTTTGACGGCGACAGTACTTCGCTGATGAAATATACTGGCCTTTGAACTCCATGAAGCTTGCCTTCTTCTTCTCTCTCGACTACTAGGGCCGTGCTGACCACCTGAGGTGTGGCTGCAATGTACAATAGGAGAGGTTCTTTCTCTTTTGGCGCCACCAATATCGGTGGTGTCGAAATTGCTCGCTTGAGATTCTCGAAAGCTCTGTCTGCTTCCTCGTTCCATTGAAATTTTTCCCCTTGCTTGATCAATGCATAGAACGGTAGCGCCTTTTCTCCTAGCCTGGCGACGAATCTGCTTAAAGACTCGCCCCGTTAGCTGTTGTATTTCTTTTAACTTTGTTGGCTTTCTCATAGTAATGATAGCCTGTATTTTTTCGGGATTAGCTTCAATCCCCCTTGCTGATACTAAGAACCCGAGAAGTTCTCCGGGAACTCCAAAAGAGCACTTTGTCGGGTTCAGCTTGAGGCAGAATTTGTCGAGGTTGTCGAAGGTTTCCTTCAAGTCTTCGATCAAAGTCGACCCTTTCTTGGATGTTATTACGACATCATCGATGTAAACTTGTACATTTTTTCCGATCTGTGTTGCTAGGCACTTCTGCATCATCCGCTGATATGTTGCTCCCGCGTTTTTCAAACCAAAGGGCATTGTTTTGTAACAAAACACGCCATAAGGTGTGATGAACGCTGTCTTGGCTTCATCTTCTTCTTTTAGTCTAATCTGGTTATAACCAGAATATGCGTCCAGGAAGGAAAGACGTTCACATCCTGCCGTGGAGTCGATGATTTGATCGATCCTTGGGAGGGGAAAGTGATCCTTGGGACAATGTTTATTGAGACACGTGAAGTCGACGCACATGCGAAGGACTATTGTGTGTTTCTTCGGCACCATCACTGGGTTAGCTACCCACGTGGCTTCTGTAGATATTTCTCTGATAAACCCAGCATCTTTGAGTCGATCTATTTCTGATAACATGGCTTTGCGGCTAGGCTCTGAAAAACGCCGCAAAGGTTGCTTTACTGGTCGTGCGAGAGGATCCAAATTGAGATGGTGCTCGGCAAGTTCCCTGGGTACTCCTGGCATGTCAGCTGGACACCATGCGAAGATTCTCCAGTGCTCACGGAGGAACTCGACGAGCGCGCTTTCCTATGCGACATCCATGTTTGCGGCAATGGACGTCGTTTTCTTTGGATCTGTCGGGTGGATCTGTACCTCTTTTGAATCTTTGTTTATATTGAAAGTTGGCTCCTTAGAAGATCTTCCTACCTCTGGCAGCACATCATAATCAGTGAACCTTGGTGCCGCATATTCTGCTTGCATCCCGAAAGTTTCTGACAGTCGATGAAAATCCTTGTCGCATTTATCGGATAATGCAAAGCTTCCTTTGATTGTGATAGGTACCTTAGGCCCAGGCAACCTCCACAACAAATATGTATAATGCGGCACTGCCATGAATCTGGCATACGCTGGTCGTCCCAACAAAGCATGATACTGTGACGGGAAATCCACCACTTCAAACTCCAGATTCTCTATCCTGTAGTTTTCTCGGGTTCCAAACTGAACGTCGAGGTTGATCTTGCCCAATGGGTAACTTGGCTTCTCTGGTGTAATCCCGTGGAAACGTGTGTCAGTTGGTTTCAGATTTGCTAGGGATATGTTCATCTTCCTCAATGTATCTGCATACATAAGATTTAAGCTGCTGCCACCATCTATGAAAACTCTCAACACGTCAAAACCAGCGATTACTGGGTAAGATGAGTGCCGATTGTCCTGGTCGAGGGACTTGCTGCGGATGGTCTGCGATTGTGAAGCCGATATCTTGCCCGACCAATTTAGGTACTCGATTTGGTGGAGGCATCTTCTCTGCCATGAACACTTGTCGGGATATTACCTTCTGCGCCCTGTTGGACGGCCTAGCTTTCTGAATCATCGAGACCACACCGTTAGAGTTGGGGTCAACATATGGAGGTGGATGTGGTGCTGCCGCAATTCTAAGCTGGTGTCGATTTTCTTCGGTAATTGCGGGAGGAGGTGGGAGGTGAATCTCACTCCTTGGCTCCCGAGGATTTCTGTTATTTGCTTGAGCGTTTGCGATTCCTGCGGCTCGCAGCATTGCCTGAAAATTGCGGCAGTCTTTCTGTAGATGTCCTGACTGCCTCTTTCCATTGTTGTCGAGGTAAAAGTGCATTTGACACGGACCGTTCATCATTTCCTCGGGAGACACATAAGGTCTTTGAATCCTTGGTCCGCTATTTTGTCTGTTGCCGCGAAAATCACCTCTATTGTCGCCTTGTTGCTCATTGCTCCTTTGATAATCATCTCGACTATTTCCTCCAGGATTTCCCCGAAAACCAGCCGATATGTGGCCGGGAGCATCGTTGTTGTAGAACTGGCGAGAGAATCGCCTTCTATTTTGATAATTTCGACCACGATCTTCCTCTGGCGACCTGTGTCGCTTGTTGTATATTGCGTCTTCTCCATCTGCCCACTTGTTAGCGATTTCCATCAATGCTGAGATTGTCTTGGGATTAGTTCTCCCCAAGTCCTCGACGAAGTCTGCTCGTCGGATTCCTGCCACGAACGCATCTATTGCCCTCTCGTCAGATATGTCTTCTGCCGAGTTCTTGATAATGTTCCACCGCTGTATATATTTTCTCATCGACTCGTCATGTTTTTGTCGACACGCCCGTAATTCTTCCAACGACGCAGGTTTCTTGCAGGTGGATCGGAAGTTTTTCACGAAGATGTCCTCAAAGGTTTCCCAGCTGTCGATGGAGTTCAAGGGGAGTTTCTTTATCCAAGATCTTGCGGCACCACTCAGGTGAACTTGGATACTTTGCATAGCTGTTGCTCTGGTTCCTCCTACCAGTTTTACCATCTCGAGATAATCCACGAGCCAATCCTCGGGATCTTGCAGGCCGTCGAACTTCTTGAAATTCTCGGGTAACTTGAACCCTTTTGGGACTCGAGTTTTTCGCACTCTTCTCGTAAAGCATGGGAGCCCACACATATCTTCGTCGGCAAGCTTCTGGCGAGTGCTGACGCTCTCTTCTTGTCGCGCTCTGTCCACTCTTACTTGGACTGCTGTATCTCTTGCTCCACTTGCTCTTGGTGGGTCTTGAACTGCTGCGGTGGGTCGTGGACTATTTTGTCTGGGATTTTCTTCGGGAGGCGTTGTTGCAAACGCTGTTCCCATAACCCCTACTCCAGCCATTGCCATATTGAACAATGGTTCTCTCGGGTCCCCAGGAGGTGGTCTGGATGCCAAGATGTATGCTTGTGTTGCCATGTATCCTGCCTCTGGCGTTTTTGGGATGATATTTCCTCTTTCGTCGATCGACATAAAGGACATGTCGAGATTTTGGATTATGTTTCCTCTTTCTGCTTCAGGTATGTTTTGCAGTCGAGACATTGCTCTCCTCCGAGCTTCTCTGTGACTATCTCCTGTATTTCCTGAAAGGCGACTTAAATCTGCTCTGCGTCTGCTTGATGCGAAGCTGCTTCCTTCCTTCTATTCAGGGATGCTGTTTGTTTTTCTAGTTCTCTGCTAACTCGAGCAAATCTATATTGATATGCTTGAAGTTCTTGTGCAGTAGCGGTGGTGGTCATAGGTTCTGAACCGTCCATGGCTCTCGCAGCCCTATCCCACGCTTCTTGCGGGAGCTGTACTCTTGCGCGAGTTGTAGATCCAGGATATTTGGTGCCTAAACCATGTCTGAGATCAGCGGGATCGACGTATGGATTCCCCAATTCGTCGAAAGCCTCTGACGTTTGCGGGTCTGATGTGCCTGCCCCTTCTACCACATAGATCTGATGATATTTTGCGCATTGATTTTTGTCGGGATTGGTGACACCATCATATAGAGTGGTGAAGACCTTTCCGATGGCAGCAGACTTGTCGATGAAGTTGAAGCTGTCGACGCTGTCGGAGTCGCTGCTTATAAAGGAGTCCGCAGACGACTCGAAGGATGTGTTGCTGAAGATCTTGGCGAGCTTTCCGCTTGCCTTGTTGTCGACGAAGTATGTCGACGAAAACCCTCGTCACTCGACGAAAAGTTGGAGTCGACCGCTGAAAATTCCGACGAGATCGGAACTTCGAGACGGTAGGATCCTTCCTTGTTGACGCCAAATCGGAATTCTCCGAACGTCATGATGATGGGCTCCTCCAGATAGGCACATGCATCCATACGGGAGGGCGGGTGAGGAATAAAATTGAATAGATCAGTTTTTCCCTTGTTACCTCGATCCATCGCGTTGCTTGCTGTTGACGATGTCGAAGATCTTGAACGTGCCATCGAGATCAGATCCTTGCAGCCTCTAATTCCCACAGACGGCGCCAATTGACAAAGGATTAACGTGTCAATGCCTACAGATTGTAGACTAGGGTTTTGCTAGAAGTAGAGGGCAAGTAGATCTCGAAGGTTTAGGCGAAAAGTACTCGACGATTATGAAAACTAGGGTTGTGTTGACAGTAGATTCGATCCTTTCTTTGTCCCTCGAATCCCCCTTATATAGGAGGTGGAGCCGAGGGTTTCGTTTGTACAAGTTACGAGTCCGGGACGGTTTCTAACTCATCCCGCCAGATTACAAATAACTCTTCCTATTACAACTCTAGCTTTCCTTAACATATCTTGGACTCCCGAATCTTCTTATTCTTCGGGTAGTGGGCCTTCAATAAACTCCGGGTACTATCTTTGGCAGGCCCATTTGGGATGCCTATGTCAGTGATATTATTAAATTGAAAGTGTTTCCTTTCTCATTAAGAGGAAGAGCTAAAGATTGGTTGCTATCTTTGCCTAAGAATAGTATTGATTCATGGACTAAATGCAAGGATGCTTTTATTGGTAGATATTATCCTCTCGCTAAAATTATATCTTTGAGAAGTAGCATAATGAATTTTAAGCAATTAGATACTGAACATGTTGCTCAAGCATGGGAGAGAATGAAAACTTTGGTAAAGAATTGCCCAACCCATGGACTGACTACTTGGATGATCATCCAAACCTTCTATGCAGGACTAAATTTTTCTTCGCGAATTTATTGGATTCAGCTGCTGGAGGTACCTTTATGTCCATCACTTTGGGGGCGGCTACAAAACTTCTTGATGATATGATGATAAATTACTCTGAATGGCACACGGAAAGAGCTCCACAAGGTAAGAAGGTAAATTCTGTTGAAGAAACCTCTTCCTTGAGTGATAAGATTGATGTGATTATGTCTATGCTTGTGAATGGTAGATCTAATGTTGATCCAAATAATGTTCCTTTAGCTTCATTGGTTGCTCAAGAAGAAAATGTTGATGTGAATTTCATTAAAAATAATAATTTCAACAACAATGCTTATAGGAACAACTCTGGTAATAATTATAGGCCATATCCTTCTGCTAATGGTAATGGTTATGGTAATTCTTATGGGAATTCTTACAATAATAATAGGAGTGTACCCTCTGGTCTTGAAGCTATGCTTAAAGAATTTATTAGTACACAAACCGCTTTTAACAAATCTGTTGAGGAAAAGCTTGATAAAATTGATACTATTGCTTCTAGAGTTGATAGACTTGCCTCTGATGTTAATCTTTTAAAATTGAAAGTTATGCCTAATAATGATATTGATAATAAGATTACTACTACAGCAAATGCCATCCAAGTTAGAATTAATGAGAATATAAGATTAATGGCTGAATTGCGTGCTAGGTGGGATAGAGAAGAAAATGAAAAACTAGCTAAAGAGAATAATGTAGCTAAAGTTTGGACTATTACCACCACTAGTAATGCTAATTATTCACATGTTGCTGCACCTCCTACTATCAATGGTAAAATAATTGGTGTTGGCAATGTTTCTACTCCTAGTACAAAGCGTACAAAACTGCCTGAAATTGCTAAAACTGCTTGAAACTGCTTGTGATAAAACTGCTGAAATTTTTTCCAACCTTGGGAACAATGATCCCATTGCTGTAGCTCATAATGATTTAGACTTTGATGATTGCCACATCTCTGAAGTTATAAAGTTCTTACAAAAGCTTGCTAAAAGTCCTAATGCTAGTGCTATAAATTTAGCCTTTACAAAACATATTACAAATGCTCTCATAAAAGCTAGAGAAGAGAAACTAAAACTTGAAACTTCTATTCCTAGAAAGTTAGAAGATGGTTGGGAGCCCATCATTAAAATGAAATTCAATGACTTTGAATGTAATGCTTTATGTGATCTTGGTGCAAGTATTTTGTTATGCCTAAAAAGATTTATGATATGCTTGACTTGCCACCATTGAAGAATTGTTATTTGGATGTTAATCTTGCCGATAATGTTAAAAAGAAACCTTTGGGGAGGATTGATAATGTGCATATTACGGTTAACAATAACCTTGTCCCGTTGATTTTGTTGTCTTGGATATCGAATGCAATGCATCTTGTCCTATTGTGTTGGGAAGACCTTTTCTTCGAACCGTTGGTGCTGTTATTGATATGAGGGAAGGTAATATTAAATATCAATTTCCTCTCAAGAAAGGTATGGAACACTTCCCTAGAAAGAGAATGAAGTTGCCTTTTGATTCTATTATTAGAACAAGTTATGATGTTGATGCTTCTACTCTTGATGTTACTTGATTTGCACTTTCTGCGCCTAGCTGAAAAAAGCGCTTATGGGAGACAACCCATGTTTTTACTACAGCAATTTTTTGTTTTGTTGAGTCTTGGAAGTTGTTTACTACTGTAGCAACCTCTCCTTATCATGTTTTTGTGCCAAGTAAAGTTTCTATGTCAAAGTTGATGTTATATTTGGGATCGCTGCGCAGAAACAGCATTGCTGTCTGTCACGAATCTGGGCACAGTTCTCTGTAGAAAATTCGAAAAAATCTGTCAATTTACGAGCGTGATCCTCAGATATGTACGCAACTTTCATTAGTTTTGAGTTTTTCCATTTGAGCAAGTCTGGTGCCAGCTTTAAATTCGTCTTTACGGACTGTTCTGTTTTGACAGATTCTGCCTTTTATTTCGCATTGCCTCTTTTGCTATGTTGGATTTATTTCTTTGATCCATTAATGTCCAGTAGCTTTATGCAATGTCCAGAAGTGTAAAGAATGATTGTGCCACCTCTGAACATGTGAATTATTAATTGTGCACTAACCCTCTAATGAGTTTGCTTGAAGTTTGGTGTGAAGGAAGTTTTCAAGGGTCAAGAGAGGAGAATGATATACTATGATCAAGAGGAGTGAAAGCTCTAAGCTTGGGGATGCCCCGTGGTTCACCCTGCATATTTTAAGAAGACTCAAGCGTCTAAGCTTGGGGATGCCCAAGGCATCCCCTTCTTCATCGACAACATCATTAGGTTCCTCCCCTGAAACTATATTTTTATTCAATCACATCTTGTGTTCTTTACTTGGAGCGTCGGTTTGTTTTTGTTTTTGTTTTTGTTTGAATAAAATGGATCCTAGCATTCACTTTGTGGGAGAGAGACACGCTCCGCTGTTGCATATGGACACATATGTCCTTAGGCTTTACTCATAATGTTCAAGGCGAAGTTTCTTCTTCGTTAAATTGTTATATGGTTGGAATTGGAAAATGCTACATGTAGTAATTCTAAAATGTCTTGGATAATGTGATACTTGGCAATTTTTGTGCTCATGTTTAAGCTCTTGCATTATATGCTTTGCACCCATTAATGAAGAAATACATAGAGCTTGCTTAAATTTGATTTGCATATTTGGTCTCTCTAAGGTCTAGATAATATCTAGTATTGAGTTTTGAACAACAAGGAAGACGGTGTAGAGTCTTATGATGTTTACAATATGTCTTTTATGTGAGTTTTGCTGCACCTGTTCATCCTTGAGTTTGCTTCAAATAACCTTGCTAGCCTAAACCTTGTATCGAGAGGGAATACTTCTCATGCATCCAAAATCCTTGAGCCAACCACTATGCCATTTGTGTCCACCATACCTACCTACTACATGGTATTTCTCCATTCCAAAGTAAATTGCTTGAGTGCTACCTTTAAAATTCCATCATTCACCTTTGCAATATATAGCTCATGGGACAAAATAGTCTTAAAAACTATCGTAGTATTGAATATGTACTTATGCACTTTATCTTTTATTAAGTTGCTTGTTGTGCGATAACCATGCTTCTGGGGAACGCCATCAACTATTGTTGAATATCATGTGAGTTGCTATGCATGTCCGTCTTGTCTGAAGGATCTATCATTTTAGTGGTCGTTGGAGCATGCAAAATTGTTAGAGAAGAACATTGGGCCGCTAACTAAAGCCATGAATCATGGTTGAAGTTTCAGTTTTGGACATATATCCTCAATCTCATATGAGAATAATAATCATTGCTACATGCTTATGCATTTAAGAGGAGTCCATTATCTGTTGTCCATGTTGTCCCGGTATGGATGTCTAAGTTGAGAATAATCAAAAGCGAGAAATCCAAAATACGAGCATTCTCCTTAGACCTTTGTACAGGCGGCATGGAGGTACCCCTTTGTGACACTTGGTTGAAACATGGCATGCAAAGGTCCGGTAGTCCAAGCTAAGTAGGACGAGGTGCGGGCACTATTAGTATACTATGCATGAGGCTTGCAACTTGTAAGATATAATTTACATAACTCATATGCTTTATTCCTACCGTTGACAAAATTGTTTCATGTTTTCAAAATAAAAGCTCTAGCACAAATACAGCAATCGATGCTTTCCTCTTTGAAGGACCATTCTTTTACTTTTATTGTTGAGTCAGTTTACCTATTTCTCTCCACCTTAAGAAGCAAACACTTGTGTGAACTGTGCATTGATCCCTACATACTTGCATATTGCACTTGTTATATTACTTTATGTTGACAATATCCATGAGATATACATGTTATAAGTTGAAAGCAACCGCTGAAACTTAATCTTCCTTTGTGTTGCTTCAACACCTTTACTTTGATTTATTGCTTTATGAGTTAACTCTTATGCAAGACTTATTGATGCTTGTCTTGAAGTACTATTCATGAAAAGTCTTTGCTTTATGATTCAATTGTTTACTCATGTCATTACCATTGTTTTGATCGCTGCATTCATTACATATGTTTACAAATAGTATGATCAAGATTATGATGGCATGTCACTTCAGAAATTATCTTTCTTATCGTTTACCTGGACGAGCAGCACTAAGCTTAGATGCGATACGTCTCCAACGTATCGATAATTTCTTATGTTCCATGCTACTTTATTGATGATACCTACATGTTTTATGCACATTATATGTCGTATTTACGCATTTTCTCGAACTAACCTATTAACAAGATGCCGAAGAGCCAGTTGCTGTTTTCTGTTTTTGGTTTCAGAAATCCTAGTAAGGAAATATTCTCGGAATTGGACGAAATCTTCGCCTGGGTCCTATTTTTGCACGAAGCTTCCGAAGACCGAAGAGGGAAGGAAGTGGGGCCACGAGGCGCCGACACCATAGGCCGGCGCGGCCAGGCCTGGCCGCGCCGACCTAGGGTGTGGGGCCCTCGTGTGGCCCCCCGACCTACCCTTCCGCCTACTTAAAACCTCCGTCGCGAAACACTCAGTGCGAGAGCCACGATACGGAAAACCTTCCGAGACGCCGCCGCCGCGAATCCCATCTCGGGGATTCAGAGATCGCCTCGGCACTGCCGGAGAGGGGATTCATCTCCCGAGGACTCTTCATCGCCATGATCGCCTCCGGAGTGATGAGTGAGTAGTTCACCCCTGGACCATGGGTCCATAGCAGTAGCTAGATGGTCGTCTTCTCCTTGTTGTGCTTCATTGTTGGATCTTGTGAGCTGCCTAACATGATCAAGATCATCTATCTGTAATACTATATGTTGTGTTTGTCGGGATCCGATGGATAGAGAATACTATGTTATGGTGATTATCAATCTATTGTTTATGTGTTGTTTATGATCTTGCATGCTCTCCGTTATTAGTAGAGGCTCTAGCCAAGTTTTTGCTCTTAACTCCAAGAGGGAGTATTTATGCTCGATAGTGGGTTCATGCCTTCATTGACACTGGGATCGTGACAGAGGTTCTAAGGTTGTGATGTGTTTGTTGCCACTAGGGATAAAACATTGATGCTATGTCTAAGGATGTAGTTGTCGATTACATTACGCACCATACTTAATGCAATTGTCTGTTGCTTAGCAACTTAATACTGAATGGGGTTCGGATGATAACCTGAAGGTGGACTTTTTAGGCATAGATGCATGGATGGCGGTCTATGTACTTTGTCGTAATGCCCAATTAAATCTCACTATATTTATCATATCATGTATATGCATTGTTATGCCCTTCTCTATTTGTCAATTGCCCGACTGTAATTTGTTCACCCAACATGCTTTTATCTTATGGGAGAGACACCTCTAGTGAACCCCTGTCCTATTCTTTACATAGCATACAATCTACAATTGTGTTTACTGTTTTCTTTGCAAACATCTTCCACTCGATACGTTTAATCCTTTGTTACAGCAAGCCGGTGAGATTGACAACCTCACTTGTTTCGTTGGGGCAAAGTACTTTGGTTTTGTTGTGCAGATTCCACGTTGGCGCCGAATCCCTGTTGTTGCGCCACATCACATTTCGCCACCATCAACCTTCAACGTGCTTCTTGGCTCCTACTGGTTCGATTAAACCTTGGTTTCATACGAGGGAAACTTGCTTCTATACGCATCATACCTTCCACTTGGGGTTCCCAACGGACGTGTGCATCTACGCGTATCGTTGGGACCTAGCGGTGCTTCGAGCACATATTGCAGATTTCCGCCATTGAGGAAGATCCTCACATGACGGAACCAGTCGGTGAAGTTGCTACCATTGCTTTTAAGCTTTTCTTTCTCTAGGAACTGGTTAAAATTGATTGATGGGGACGCCATGATCTACAACATATATTTGCAATAGTTTAGACTAGGTTTATGACAAATTGAGTTCAAATTTTAATTTAACAAAATTAAAAACTAGGTGAACTCCCACTCAAAACAATATCCCTCACATTGTCTTAGTGATCACACGAACCAAATCCACCACACCAAGCCCGATCATCACGAACAAGATGTAATTTCAATGGCGAACACTCAAAGTGTTCATCATATCAATCATATGACTCATGCTCTACCTTTCGGTATCCCGTGTTCCGAGACCATGTCTGTACATGCTAGGCTCGTCAAGGCAACCTTAGTACCCGCGTGTACAAATCTGGCTTGTACCCGTTGTATGCACATGTAGAATCTATCACACCCGATCATCACGAGATGCTTCAAACGACAAGTCTTAGCAACGGTGCATACTAAGGATGAACACTTTATTATCTTGATATTTAGTGAGAGGGATCATCTTATAATGCTACCGTCGCGATCTAAGCAATATAAGATGCATAAAAGGATTAACATCACATGCAATTCATATGTGATATGATATGGCCCTTTTGTCTTTGCGCCTTTGATCTTCATCTCCAAAGCACGGAAATGATCCTTCATCATCAACGTGCATGATCTCCATCATCATCGGCGTAGCACCAAGGTCAATGGCGCCGTCTTCATGATTGTCCTCCATGTAGCAACTATTACAACTACTTTGAAATACTACTCAACATGAAATTTAAAGACAACCATAAGGCTCCTGCCGGCTGCCACAATACAATAACGATCATCTCATACATATTCATCATCACATTATGGCCATATCACATCACTAAACCCTACAAAAACAAGTTAGACGCCTCTAATTGGTTTGCATATTTTACGTGGTTTAGGGTTTTCGCATAAGATCCAATCTACCTACGAACATGAACCACAACGGTGATACTAATGTTGTCAATAGAAAGAGTAAATTGGCTATTCACTATAGTGGGAGAGACAGACACCCGCAAAGCCACTTATGCAGTACAAGTTGCATGTCGAACGTGGGGCAAGTCTCATGAACGTGGTCATGTAAAGTTAGCCCGAGCCGCTTCATCCCACTATGCCGCAAGATGCAAAGTACACGAACTAAAGACAACAAAAGAATCAACGCCCACAAAACAATTGTGTTCTACTCGTGCAACCAATCTATGCATAGACACGGCTCTGATACCACTGATGGGATTCGTAGCATAGAAAACAAAAAATTTCCTACCGCAAGAACGAAAACCAAGCCAAGATCTAATCTAGTAGACGGTAGCAACGAGGAGATGATGAGACTAACCCTCGAAGATTCGCAGCTTAACGAGATTAGATCTCGGGGTGGATGTAGACGATCACTTGCCGCTTGCAAAAGCGCGTAGAAGATCTTGATCTCGACGGTGCCACAATCGGGCAGCACCTCTGTACTCGGTCACACGTTCGGTGTTGATGAAGACGATGTCCTTCTCCACGTTCCAGCGGGCAGCGGAAGTAGTAGCTCCTCCTTGAATCCGGCAGCACGACGGCGTGGTGGCGGTGGCGATGGAGATCTCCGGCGCTAAGGTTTGCGGGAGAGGTGGAGGAGGTGGGGCGGCTAGGGTTTGGGAGAGGGGGTGGCCGACCACTATGGGGTGCGGCCAAGGCTATGGCTTGAGGTGGCCGGCCCCCTCCCCTTGTCCCTCATTATATAGGTGGAACACCCAAGAGTTGGTCTACAAGTCTTCGAATAAGACCCCAAACCAAAACCTTCCATATCACATGAAACCTACCCAAGGAGGGATTCCCACTTGAGGTGGGATTCCCACCTTTCCTTGGGGGGTGGCCGGCCACCTTGTGGAGTCCACCTGGGACTCCACCCCTCTAGGGTTGGCCGGCCATGGGTGGTGGAGTCCCTCGGGACTCCGCCTTCCAAAGTGATTTCTTTCGGACTTTTCTAGAACCTTCTAGAACCTTCCATAAATGCACCGGATCATTTTCAAACTCATAAAATGACTTCCTATATATGAATCTTATTCTCCGAACCATTCCGGACTCCTCGTGGTGTCCGGGATCCCATCCGAGACTTCGAACAAAACTTCGAACTCCATTCCATATTCAAGTTCTACTAATACGACATCAAACCTTAAGTGTGTCACCCTACGGTTCGCGAACTATGCAGACATGGTTGAGACTTCTCTGACCAATAACCAATAGCGGGATATGGAGATCCATAATGGCTCCCACATATTCAACGATGACTTAGTGATCGAATGAACCATTTACATACGATACCGATTCCCTTTGTCACGCGATATATTTTGTCCGAGGTTTGATCATCGGTATCACGATACCTTGTTCAACCTCGTCTCTGACAAGTACTCTTTACTCGTACCGTGGTATGTGGTCTCTTATGAACCATTCATATGCTTGCAAGCTAATTAGACGACATTCCACCGAGAGGGCCCGAGTATATCTATCCGTCATCGGGATGGACAAATCCCACTGTTGATCCATATGCCTCAAGCTCATACTTTCCGGATACCTAATCCCACCTTTATAACCACCCATTTACGCAGTGGCGTTTGATGTAATCAAGGTACCCTTCCGGCATAAGTGATTTACATGATCTCATGGTCGAAAGGACTTGGTAACTATGTATCGAAAGCTTATAGCAAATGAACTTAATGACGTGATCTTATGCTACGCTTAATTGGGTGTGTCCATTACATCATTCACATAATGATATAACCTTGTCATTAATAACATCCAATGTTCATGATCACGAAACGATGACCATCTATTAATCAACAAGCTAGTTATACAAGAGGCTTACTAGGGACTTCTTGTTGTTTACATAACACACATGTATCAATGTTTCGGTTAATACAATTATAGCATGGTATATAAACATTTATCATAAACACAAAGATATATAATAACCAATTTATTATTGCATCTTGGGCATATCTCCAACAGTGGGTTCGTCAAACTTTCTTATTGAGAATTGCTACAATTGATCTCCTGCACTTGGGAGCCATCACCTGTGCATCGGCAGGTGCTCCATATGGAAGCATCCTCATGGCGGCGGTGTATTTCTAGATCCAAAAGAAGCCATCCATGCTAATAGTGTTGTGCTTCAGCCTTAAGTAGGGGTCAAGCTCTTTCACTCCATGAAGGAGTTCCATGAACAAGTCTTTGCTCTTCCTATAGTGCCGCAAAAAATTGTAGACATGTGTTGTAGTGTCGGAGAAGTAGTCGTTGTACAACATGGTATGACCCTCCAGCCTCTATTGGCGCTTTGACTCCCTTCTTCCTGGCCTTGAACCTCCATGGCATGGCCTCTTCTTCTTCTTCTCCTCGGCATCGTCACTAAGTTTTTGAAGGCAAGCGATGATTGCTAAGTTCTCATGAATGTCATCGTCGTAGGATGCCTCATCATCCATGATTTGTTGGAGCATTTCCTCGTAGCTATCCATGTCTAGGAGGCAAAACAAGGGGTTAGAAATCAGTGGTGGCAATGGAGGCAACAACAGCGACCATTGGCGGCTACCTGACAAATTCCTGAGTTGGTAAACCACCGGCGGCAAAAAGGACGGGGAGAGAATCATGCGTCACGGTGGAGTCCAAAGCCGGCAAAATATTCTATTGGAGTGTGTTGGCGTTTTGAGCAGCGGTGGATGTATGGGAGGCGCTGGAGGGGAGGTGCGACGTGAAAGATAGGCGGGAAGCAACAGGGTTAGCTATGGTTGTTGGCAGGTGGGTACCCGTGTTGCATCCGGTGCCCTCGCAACGTTCCCTGGGGGATTGCCTTGGGGCGCCAAACAACATATTAGGCCGCACCAGAAACGAAAAGAGCTTTGTGGCGCACAGATGGGGATGCTCAAACGTTCGACGCGCCTCAAGTTCCTTTAGAGTACGGTTTAGGAAACACGACTGTAGATGCTTTTAGTACAATGCAACAAATAAAATTACAAGTTTAGGACTAGCTAGATGCTCAGAAGTAAGAATCATTTTAAACACGCTTGTTTAACATAGTAACTACTTGTAGTAATTCCTCATGTAAGTCTTAATTAATTAAATTGTCCGTATTGATGTTCAGTCCCTCGAACAAGTTGACTCAGTTTTTGTTTTCGAACAGTCAAGGGGGAGAGGGTCCCCACCTGAATTTCATTCCTTTATTAAAAGCATGTTACATGATAAACGATGAGAGTGTGCCAAAGCATCACGTGTGCTTTGTGATCGCTATTGTGGAATCTATGAGACCGGAGGGCTAGGTGCTCAATGATCATAGTGATAATGAGATTATAGAGAGTATTTTGTTGCCTAAATATCAGGGACTTTTGGCATCCATGATTCTCTGCATAATGGATATCATGGCGAAGGAGCAGATGTCGCGTTGGAGCATGGGGTGGAGGTTGTGAGTCCATAGGTTGTCCTGGTCGAAGGAGATGGTTATGTGCTGATCTTGTGCTACAATTACGCTAGCGGTGGGGCAGGTGATGAAGAGGTGGTCGCGATCCTTAGATGTGTTGTTGCAACACTAGCAAGAGTTGTCATCGATGATGGTCTTGTCTGCGAGTAGGGATCGAGTGTTGAGCATGTTCTTCGACAACAACCACCCAAAGACTCAGATCCTATGCGGCAGGCGAGAGCGCCAGAAATGCATGGCTGAGTCATCCATGAGGTATGCATGGAGCTTGCAATATGCTTTCCCGGAGGAGAAGCATGCACGCTCGATTGTGGTGCGCAGATCAGCGCCGTCTGTTACCTGAAAGTCCTACAACAAGACACAATGAGAGAGATAGGAGAGCTCGGTGGTCGCCGTCAGGGTTAGTCTAGGTTGCAGGCCTGCCTCGATCCCATCTTGCGGACCTCGGCGGCGCGGGCTTGTTGGTTTAGGTGGTGGGTCTATAAAGCTAGAAAAACTTTAGCTAATGTCTCGCTTAGTAACCATGTATCGTTCCAGAAGAAAGTTGGTTTCCCATTGTGTACATTGCATGTCGTAATATGTGAGAGCAAGTCCATGTGTTTATGAATCCAAATATAGCTATGCATACTAATAAATAGAATTTGCATAATATCTTCTATTTTGCTTGCCCATTTTATCGGGGCTAACTTGAAACTACAAGGAATTAAAGTCTATCCTTTCAAACATCCCGAAACAAATCATTAGATTCATGAAAATCCTCGAACTATCACATATTCCCCTTGTTTCTCCCTATATGTCACCTTAGGGATTCGCAGAGTTAAGATAATAATACGCAATACAACTTACAAATAGATACCAACATCATATATATGATAAATCAATATAGGTCCAGTACTGAAGTCATGTCACTCGGGCCCTATTAACAACCATTAAACATAACAAAGATGTACCAACACTCAAATATGCTCAAGATAAAAATCTCAAACCTCGATACATATGGATGATTACATGATCAATCTCATCCAAACCCCATCCACCTCTTAAGCCTACAAAGAACTACTCACTCATGGTGATGGAGAGTGAGCCCATAGTTGTTGGTGATGACGTTGGTGACAGTGATGATGAAGAAGCCCTCAAAATCCCTCCCTACGGGATGGAGAGCAGGATCAATCTGACCCCCGAAATGAAGATCGTGGTCTTGGCGGTGCTCTGTTTCACGAAACGCGTCGTGCCTCTGACAGGGTAGGTTTTTAGGGTATATAAGGCAGCACGCAAAGGGGGAGGCAAGACGATGGTCGAGGGCCAAATGGGCTAGGGTGGCACGCCACCTGTGCTCTTTTGGGCCCCGTGTCCCCTCTCGTTTGGTCCAAAGCTCTAGGTCTCTTCTTTTAGTGAAAAACTTCCGTGGTATTTTTCCCCGATTTAATTTCCTGCGAAAATGGACGAAAATAAGACTTTTGCTAAAAACAACATCAAATTAAGTAGTTTTATCCAAGTATGGTGAGATTCCAGAGCAAATCTTTGAGAAAAGTGCTTGATAAATTAGATATATTTGAGATGTATCACATATGTAGTGGATGGCACGCTGCTAAAAGCAGCTTTGGGCGAGTCCAGGTGGATACACCCGAATCGGCTATTTCTTGGATGCATGCACCAGCTGTGCAAAAATTGCAAACGACGTGCGCGCGGAAGGCCGATACGAGATGGCGGGAGAAACCAAAATCGCCGGCTGTGTTTCACGGCATAGCTAGTCTCACCTCCTCTTTTCAGTCACCTCTCAGCAAAACACTGCCATTTTTTCCTCTCGACACCGACGGCGACGACGGTTTGGCAGATCTATCTCACCCTCTGGTTCCGACGACTCCGACACGGGATCCGCGGGTGAGCTCTTATTCTCATCCGGTCTTGTCCGTCATAGCAGCTGGTCTCATCCTTCTCCATCCAGGGATTGGCGGGAGATATCTCATTCTTCTACGACCCTGGCAACTATTCCTCGTGTGCAATGACGGAGTGGCAGAGGTAAATTATCGTGCCCTCCAATTTATTGTGTCCCCGTAGTTAGTGGTTAGCTAGCATGGATGGTAGATTTAGCACACACTCATGTTAGATCTATATGCGTGGGGTGATCGATGAGCCTGATCCACCAAGTAGCAGCATTGGTAGTTGGGATTCAGGCCCTAGGCCGAAGCGAAGTGGATGCGTTAGGCCATAATGTGGTGCCCTGCAGGGACGCCTAGGGGGTGCTTAGAATCATGATTTTACTATACGATTTTACGAGTTTACAACCCAAATTGAGTGAAACAATTTTGCTAAGTAAAATCTAAGATTTTACGATTCTAAGAGTTAAGATCCTACGTTTTGCGGTCCCACCAGACAGTTTTCGATCCGATTCAGAATCACGATTCTAACAACTCAGCCCCTGCCGTACGGACAGGGGCGAAGCTCCCAGTAGGGCAAGGTAGGGAAGCCTCCCTACCTTGATTTTTGGTGAATATACTTTGATGGGCGTTTTTTTTCTGTAAATTTTGAGTGGTCATACATCGAAAACGGACTCCGTATGAAAAACTTATGCTTGTTTTAGTGAATTTTGCGCAAAATCGATTACAAACCGAAAACATAGACTATTTACCTCCAAATGTAGGCTCATATTCTAAGTTCAATGTGAATAACATTGCTTGTATTATAAAGATTTATCGTTAACTGACCTTAGTATATGTAAGGTAAACTCGAGTTATTTACTAGTTATACTCATAGTATTGCAGACCTTGAAGATTTATAGATGTGAAAGGCACATCATACTTTCTCTGACCTCATTATCACTTCTTTAAGATGAACTTGGTTTACCCATGGGCGGAATCAACAATTGAAAGTTGTTTTAGGGCAACAAATATAATTAAGATCGAGTTGCCAATTGAACGAGAGATAATCGAACTTCTTGATTGGTTAAATACACTAGATTTTTTTAAAGAGGTAAAGCTTTACCTTGAGTTGGCATTATTGGTATGTGTTTTTAGATTCTACTTACAATTAAATATTTTTTTATTTTTCTTATACTCAAAATTTGTGTTTGGACCATATACATCATTACTATTTTAGAATTATTTTGATATTTGCATTATTTAAGGTTCGCCCTACCTCAGGTTTTTTCGTCCTTCGCCACTGCGTACGGATCATCATCACCGCCTATTTATACCTCTTTCAACCCGTCAACTAGGGTTAATCGCTTTATAAGATAACCCACGACGGTTTGTAAACACTTTTTGATATAGTGAAGTTTTGCTAACTGGCGTTCGTGATTTTTACCTCTTATTGTTGAATAGGGTTTTCCAACTTTAAATCTTGTGTCTCCCGCTATGATTTCATTTTCTTTTTTGTATTGCTTGTTGCGTTTATAATAGCCGGGTTGGTGCCAATCTGTTGGAAACGAAGCTCAATGTTCCAATCGGACGATCAGAAACCGGAGGCTTGGTTTTGTCCAAATAGTACCCAAAAATCTTTTTAGCACTTTGGTTTCAAAATACTGTCAACAGGCAGCTAAGCCAAAGTCTAGTTGAACAACTCTCCACGTGGGGAAGAAAACCGGTAGCAGCAGCCTAGATCGATCGCTCTGTGAAATTCGTGGGAAGAAGCTCTCCAAAGCTCTCCCTCGATCGAAAAAAAAAGTGGGACGTGGGTTCGCTCTGCATGGCAACGGCGTCATGTGACCGAACCCCACACGGACATGGACTAGTAATCTACTCCGTAGTATCGATCCGACTCGTTGATCACCTGTAATGCAAAATTGAGACGGACTCCTACTCGCACCGCCGGTCCTCTAGGCTTCGCTGTCCCTGTCCACAAATACCCTCCAAAAAACACCCTCCCGGAGAATCAAACGAGTCAGACTTCAGCAGAGCAAGACAGGGCGACAGGCTGCTTGCCCCAAAGCCAATACGCGCGCCGAAGCGTTCTGCAGGTTTCCGGCATGGGACCGTTCGAGTTGTATTGCGCTGCCATGGCCGCCCTACACGGGTCGGCACCGTCGGCGGCCGAGGTGCTGAAGCCGGTGGAGGCGCCATCCGACGGCGAAGAATGCCCCATATGCTTGGTTCAGCAAGAGGCCGCGACGTCCGTGTGGAAGGAGACGCCGTGCGGACACAGCTTCCACGGGAAGTGCGTCGAGAGGTGGCTCAACATGAAGGGAAGTTGCCCCATGTGCCGGTGCCAGATTATGATACCACCACCTGCTGCTGCGGAGCAAGTTCACCGTTTTCCTACTTTCTACTCATTGGTCATGGGTGAATCTAGGAACAGGTTTCCCAGCTCGTTTCAACATGAGGATGACACTTTTGCGAGGTTTATATCGCTCAGGCAATAAATCACAGTACATTTCTTGAACATGAGTGCCATACTGTTTAAAGTGTTCATATTTGTTCTGAAACTCTTGATCGTTACAACTAGGCTCAAGCTCTATACTCTACCTAGCTTGCAGGCCACCTTGCTTATATTTAAATTGTCTAAGTTGATCAACGTTAAATAGGAACACGAGGGCATTGTTACTATTTTTGAAATACAAAGTACTATTTTTAAATATTTTTGAAATACAAGATATTATTTCTTAAATATTTTGAAAACCAGGAGCATTGGAGCTGGAGTACACCAAATCTGTTGTCTCTCATAGTTCTCATACAGATTCTTTTATATTGTATCTATATATATCCTGGAACCTTGCAAACTAGGGGAAAAGTTACACATTTGTGAAATATAGAATATTTATATACTGGAAAATAGTGTTTTTCTAGAAAAGGAAAAAAGGAAAACAAAATGAAGCATTTTTTATGTTACCATTGTAGGTGTACAGTCGATCAACCGAGGAACCAAGCAATCATAGCACGACAATAACACTGAGATTTGTTAATGTGGTTTGGCAAACTTACCCTGCCACCTCTCGACGCACTTTTCGTGGAACAAGCAGTTCACCGTCTTCCTAATTTCTACAGATTGGCCATGGCTGAATCTAGGCAGAGGTTGACCGGTGAGGAGGCGCCCCATGGGGCGCCCCAACCACTAGTATATGATAAATCAATATAGGTTTAGTACTGAAGTCATGTCACTCGGGCCCTAGTAACAAGCATTAAACATAGCAAAGGTGTACCAACACTCAAATATACTCAAGATAAAGACCTCAAACCTCGATACATATGGATGATTACATGATCAATCTCATCAAAACCTCATCCACCTCTTAAGCCTACAAAGAACTACTCACTCATGGTGATGGAGAGTGAGCCCATGGTTGTTGGTGATGACGTTGGTGACAGTGATGATGAAGAAGCCCCCAAAATCCCTCTCTCCGGGATGGAGAGCACGATCAATCTGACCCCCGAAATGAAGATCGTGGTCTTGGCGGTGCTCTGTTTCACGAAACGCGTCGTGCCTCTGACAGGGTAGGTTTTTAGGGTATATAAGGCAGCACGCAAAGGGGGAGGCAAGACGATGGTCGAGGGCCAAATGGGCTAGGGTGGCACGCCACCTGTGCTCTTTTGGGCCCCGTGTCCCCTCTCGTTTGGTCCAAAGCTCTAGGTCTCTTCTTTTAGTGAAAAACTTCCGTGGTATTTTTTCCCGATTTAATTTCCTGCGAAAATGGATGAAAATAAGACTTTTGCTAAAAACAACATCAAATTAAGTAGTTTTATCCAAGTATGGTGAAATTCCAGAGCAAATCTTTGAGAAAAGTGCTCGATAAAGTAGATATATCTGAGATGTATCACATATGTAGTGGATGGCACGCTGCTAAAAGCAACTTTGGGCCAGTCCAGGTGGATACACCCGAATCGGCTATTTCTTTGATGCATGCACCAGCTGTGCAAAAATTGCAAACGACGTGCGCGCGGAAGGCCGATACGAGATGGCGGGAGAAACCAAAATCGCCGGATGTGTTTCACGGCATAGCTAGTCTCACCTCCTCTTTTCAGTCACCTCTCAGCAAAACACTGCCATTTTTTCCTCTCGACACCGACGGCGACGACGGTTTGGCAGATCTATCTCACCCTCTGGTTCCGATGACTCCGACACGGGATCCGCGGGTGAGCTCTTCTTCTCATCCAGTCTTGTCCGTCATAGCAGCTGGTCTCATCCTTCTCCATCCAGGGATTGGCGGGAGATATCTCATTCTTCTCCGGCCCTGGCAACTATTCCTCATGTGCAATGACGGAGTGGCAGAGGTAAATTACCGTGCCCTCCAATTTATGTGTCCCCGTAGTTAGTGGTTAGCATGGATGGTAGATTTAGCATACACTCATGTTAGATCTATATGCGTGGGGTGATCGATGAGCCTGATCCACCAAGTAGCAGCACTGGTAGTTGGGATTCAGGCCCTAGGCCGAAGCGAAGTGGATGCGTTAGGCCATAATGTAGTGCCCTGCAGGGACGCCTAGGGGGCGCTTAGAATCATGATTTTATTATGCGATTCTACGACTTTATAACCCAAATTGAGTGAAACGAGATTTTGCTAAGTAGAATCTAAGATTTTACGATTCTAAGAGTTAAGATCCTACAATTTGTCTAGGTTTAATCGCTTCGTAAGATAATCCACGGCGGTTTATAAATAATTTTTGATATAGTGAAGTTTTGCTAACGGGCGTCCGTGATTTTTACCTCTCTTTGTTAGATAGGGTTTTCACTTTAAAATCTTGTTTCTCCTGCTGTGATTTTTTTGTTTGTTTTTGGTGTTGCTTTTCGGGTTTATAACGGTACGATCCCGTGCCAATCTGTTGGAAACGAAGCTCGATCCTCCCAATCGGACGATCCGAAACCGGAGGCTCGGTTTCGTCCAAATAGTACCCAAAAATCTTTTTAGCACTTTGGTTTCAAAATACTGTCAACAGGCAGCTAAGCCAAAGCCTAGTTGAACAACTCTCCACGTGGGGAAGAAAACCGGTAGCAGCTGCAGCCTAGATCGATCGCTCTGTGAAATTCGTGGGAAGAAGCTCCAAAACTATCCCTCGAAAAAAAGAGTGGGACGTGGGTTCGCTCTGCATGGCAACGGCGTCATGTGACCGAACCCCACACGGACATGGACTAGTAATGTACGGAGTAGTCCGTAGTATCGATTCGGCTCGTTGATCACCTGTAATGCAAAATTGAGACGGACTCCTACTCGCACCGCCGGTCCTTCGCTGTCCCTGTCCACAAATACCCACCCAAAAACATCCTCCCGGAGAATCAAACGAGTCAGACTTCAGCAGAGCAAGACAGGGCGACAGGCTGCTTGCCCCAAAGCCAATACGCGCGCCGAAGCGTTCTGCAGGTTTCCGGCATGGGACCGTTCGAGTTGTATTGCGCTGCCATGGCCACCCTACACGGGTCGGCACCGTCGGCGGCCGAGGTGCTGAAGCCGGTGGAGGCGCCATCCGACGGCGAAGAATGCCCCATATGCTTGGTTCAGCAAGAGGCCGCGACGTCCGTGTGGAAGGAGACGCCGTGCGGACACAGCTTCCACGGGAAGTGCGTCGAGAGGTGGCTCAACATGAAGGGAAGTTGCCCCATGTGCCGGTGCCGGCTTGTGATACCACCGCCTGCTGCTGCGGAGCAAATTCACCGTTTTCCTAATTTCTACAGATTAGCCATGGCTGAATCCAGGGAGAGGTTTCCCGAGTTGTTTCAACACCAGGATGATACTTTCGACAGGTATATGTAGAAGCTGTTTGCAAGTGTGGGTCGAGAGACATGTCAATGTGCAGCAGTTTGTGTGCATATGAGAATCTATATGGATATTTTCTCTGCGAGACAAATAAAAATGATACTCCGTAGGTGGTTTTCTCCTAGTTGTAGTGAAATTTATTGTAACTATGGTAATCATATTTATTTGAAAATTTTACATGAAAATCATGTTTTGTGCACGAAAGGCAGCCTAGCAAGTCGTGTGTACCAAAGACATCTTGATGAGCCTAGTAAGTCGTGTAAAAGAAATTTGGAGATGTCTTAAATTTTTAATGATAGTTAGTGATTAGTAATTTTATATCTAGTGCATGCATTGTCGGATTATTATTGAGCACGCTCTAACATGGAAGAAAAAGGTGACAACAAAAAAACCGGTAGACAATCAAAGAAACGGTCCAATTTATAATTTAATAGTTACTATAAATTTTCTTACATGATGGTAAACTAGAAATCTCCTATTGAGATATTATCATCCAATACTGAGATATTTATTATCCAATAGGTATATCTAACAAATAGTTAAAGATATTTAAAAATTAATGTAGATGCAAATAATAAGGTGCATACAATTTTGTCAATGTAAAGTAGAATGTTTTAAAATACATTTTTTTAGCACAACTAATTGTAATAATTGATGTATATTGTAATAAAATGATAAATTAATATTAGTAACATTTAATATTTGATTAACTACACTAACCATGTAATGAGTAAGCTATTAAAAATAGTATAATAAAGTAAGTTATATATGGCTATAAAAGTTTAGAGTAAATTGTTTTAATGAATTTGCCCGAGGTACAAAATTTATTTTCCTTCCAAGCTACTCGCTTTCATGGTCTCCGTCTCACGTACGGTGGAGCTCCTCGCGCTCCGAAGCATGCGCTAGAGATGTGAGCTCGACCCATGGCGCGTGCGGATAGAGAGCTAGCAACGCATACCACACAGTGGCATCGTCCCGCGGCGACCTAGGAGCGGCAAGGCGCCTCATCGCCGCCATTGGCCTCGCCGTTGACGAAGAGACGTTGGTCATCTTGGCGGATGTCAAGGTTGTCGTGGATCTCTTGGATGGCGCACGGAGATTTTGCCTTACATTGATCTGTAATGCTTAGTTCGTCGAAGAAGTTGACTCCAATTAGAGGAGTACTTTCCAAGTATTGATTTGTTAGATGGTCTCTGCTGCAAATTAACTATTTACGCAAACTTAAATGCAGAGCTTAAAAACTGATTGATTGCAGCGATAGATTCACAGCCACCTAGCGCCGAAATCAACAATTGTTCCTACCTTGGCTAGCTACTTGTGACTTGTTGCATCATGCAAAACTCCAAACATACTATCTAGTACACTGCAACAAATCACATTACAAGTTCAGGACTAGCTAATTGATACTAAGTAGCATTTTAAACATGCTTGTTTAACATAGTAGCTACTAGCACTGATGTAATTCCTAATGTCATTCTTAATTAATTAAACGAGGCCCGCATAACATGAATGGACTAGAAAGACAACTCCTACCCCCTCGATGCTCCCCGCGATCCCCTCGAAGGAACCCTAGCGCTGCCAGGTCTCCGACCCTCCCTTCTCCTCCACCTCCTTCCCTTGTTGTTTCCGAAGAGCGGAGACGGGCGAAGTCTGTAGGCGCTGGCTGCGGTGAGGCATCTCCTCCTTCCAACATGGAACCAAGGGTGGCATGGGGTGGCCCTCCACGTCCGAGATGTGGCTTCGTGATGGTCTGCGATGGCAGGGACGGGTGGCTCTAGCGACGACAGTTGATGTAGGAGGTGGTGGCACGGTACTGCGGTGATGGAGCTGGTGCGGCTTCCCTAGCTACAATGGCTGGTCGGTGGTGGTGAACATCGTTTGGCAGGCTCCTGTTGTGCGTCGATCCGGAGCTCGGTGGTGCAAGGAGGCGGCAGCAGGTGTCACTACTGCAGAATAGGCTATCAGTGACAGGCTCAAAAGGCTCACTAGTGACAGGCAAAGCGCCTGTCACTAATGACTAGTCACTGGTATGAGGTTACTAGTGACAAGCAAAATGCCGGTCACTAGTACATGCATAATAGTGACAGGCAAAAAAGATGCATGTCACTGGTTTTAATCAAAGGCAGTAGCCCATTATCCTAGTCATCGCTGGTTTGAATTTCCAGAATACAAAAAATAAATATGTTTCCAACAAATATTCTAGATAGCACAATAAGATGTTGCAAAAAAATAAAATGCATTTTTTAGAAATAAATCATAAATCACATAGCACAATAAGATGTTGTATCAATGATATGTTCACATCACGCAACATAACATAATATTTACACAGCTAAGACACTTACATACGAGCTTACAATCTATCATAGACTAACGAAGGATAGTTTCTTGATTAGCTACGTAGCAAGTCGTTTGAACTCCAAAGAACGAAACATAATCACCACAATACATGCATAGCTGCAAGTTCCTTTCACTATTCTACTTCTTCAACTTCTTGTGGAGATGCAAAATCTTTCATTATGTCTTCCTTGTATGGCACATAATACTGATGGCGTGCTTAACCTTCGCTGCTACAAACAAGGAAATGAGAATATAATTGTAAGCAATGGCACCAAACACCTGTTGCAGAATCAAATAGTGGCATAACATCCGTAGCGCAGGTGAAATGGCTGTATATGCTCATCAGCTATATACATATTTTTCAAAGACCGTTCATTGAGCTGCTTATTTTCGCTCAAATATTGCAAATCTAAGTACATGTGGGAAGCTTCTTGCTGGGTTGGTTGCACGTGTTGTGAACAGATATGGGCCATGCAGGCTTAGATCTCGTGGCAACGATGGCGACTGATCACCCGGGGGTGGGGGTGGCCCTTGGGTGGCTTTTTGGATATACATTTCAAATATATATATTTTTTGATATACATTTCAAATATATATATATTTTACAAAATCAGAACAAAACGTTGCTGACAAAGTTTTTTTCACAAAAATCAACTTGTTGTGCAGCCAAGTAAAAAAGACAAATTTCAGTGCTAAAATAACGCATTTCTTGAGAAAACTTTTGTCTATTTTTCACATGTCATAAAAAATATCATTTTTTACCGAAACATTGCGTGCGTACAAATACCATGGAGACATACATGCCAAAAAAAATCCTGATTTTTTTAACATTCACATGCACCTGAGATCAAAAGTGCATTTCTGCTTTTTAAATTATATAACTTAGTATCTAGCCTAGATCATTTCACATTTTTTGCACAAATCACGAATGATTATATTTAAGCTTAAAATTGCAACTTGGTATGCATACTGAATAATTTTGTGATCTTTTGCACATATCACAGTATATGTAACTTTAGTCTCAGGAATTACATGCACACATACTTGTAGTCATTCTTCATATTTTTTCGAAATGGAGACCCAGCCCTAGCATCTGCAGTATGGAGATCGTTAGGCCTGGACGGTTTGGTAGAAGAAGCACCCTGCCTATGATAGAGCTGGTTCGGTATCACTGGAATATCTAATTGGAATGGATGAGGAAGAAGTCAACTGTCATTGGGCAATCTGAATTGCAAACCATGTTCACAGTGGCTTCGTGGTATATCTGGTGAAAAAGGAAGCAGGCCATTAAAAGAGAAAGCATACAAACAACCTAGAGGACGGCAATGTCGATCACAGCCCTGGCGGCTAATTATACAGCAGCGGCAACATCAAGAAAAGACGTCGGAGTAAGAAAATGAATTAGTGCTAGGAGGAACTAGACACTAAATGATATAGTAGAAGCGGGACCTCGGCGTGAGAATTCCAGAAATTCATTCATGGCTGGGAGAAGCCAAGTAAAGAACTGATAAAACTGAATATTGATGCAGAATTTGATGTTATTACGAAGACAGGCCACTGGTGCTATTATTCTACGAGGTTCCAAAGGCCTCTTTGTTGGAGCAAGTAATCAACTAATCATGTATGCTGATAGTGTTGACACAGGAGACAAAAACTCTACAAAGTTCTCAGTTGCTACCATTACTGAATCATCATCGTTCACTTTGATTACTTGGATCTGGCTTCCTCTTCTCTGCTAGAAAGCTAGAATTACTTTCCACCTAGCTTTGGAAATTCAGAAAGTAACTTTCCAATCTGAGACTGGATTCCCCAATGCAATAGCTTTGCAGCACGGGCTTCAATTACCATTGCACATGTGGTGCAATCGCATCATCGTCAACTGTGTGACAATCGTGATGATCGATCCTTCGGTGCACCAACTGCAATACTAAATGAATGTGGTACTCCCTCCATCCCATGAAACATATATTAACTTTGTTTAAACTATAGCTATAGCAAATGGATATGTTCAAATTTAAATAAAGTCAAGATAACTTTTATAAAACGGATGGAGTAGTAACCTTTCATTGCTGCCCAAGAGAGTCTAACGAGACAGCCGATGAATTAGCTAGGCATGCCAATCGATCCAACTTGGGTCCCTGGCTAGATGATCCTTATCTTTCTTATGACTAAGATTGTAAGAGACTTGACTATTATTGAGTAATAAAGGTCACTCCTATGTTTTTATTTACCTCGCGTTTTGGTTTAGTTAAAATAAAAAAATGATTTAAAATATAGGAACATATATCAACAACCATAATAATAATAATGGCATATAAAATGAAATGTTGTTTGTGAAAATTCTAATGTCCTTCCATCCCATGAGAGTTGTCTTGGGTTTGTTTGTATGTAGATACATTTAAATTTAGGCAAATCTAAGGCAAGTTCCATGGAAGCAGAGGGAGACAAAGAATATGTTGATATTTTTCATAAATATTTAGTCGAACTTTGTAAATTTTAGCTTTGACTGAACTTAGAATGCAAACTAGACCCTCTGTTACGAAATAAGCGACATAAATTTACCTACAAAAAATGTGTCTATAACTAAAATATGTCTAGATATATTTGTATGGTAAAAAAGCTGTGATACTGTAATTATTTTGGAACAGGAGGTAGTAATTATGAACACATGAATATTACTTGTGAAAAAAAAATCAGGGTGTCGGTTCGCAACAGAATATGGTGGGTCCCGCTCCCGTAACGGATGATCTATCCCCTCCCTCTCCGATAAAATCACCGTCGCGTCTCCCGTCCTTACGAACCGTCTCCCCGGCCTTCTTCAACATCCCGCTCATCCACCGCCATTACCTACAGCACCCACCCAGAACGAGAGAGCTCGGTTGCCATGGACGAGAAGAGGCGGCTCTGGATGGAGGAGGCGCTGACGGTGCCGGAGACGCTCCTGCACGTCGGCACCTCGGAGGGAGCCCTCGCCAGCATCGCCGACGCCTGCAAGCTGCTCGGCGACAACATCTGGGGATCCGAGCACGACGACTACAACTACGACGACGCCGACTCCGCGCCCGACTCCTTCTCCCAGCTATCCGAGCACGGCGACGACTCCAGGGTCCTCCTGGCCACCACCTGCGGCCTCGAGCACACCATCTGCAACCGCCTGCTCACCGCCGTCGGCGCCGAGCAGAACTTCCGCCCCGTGCTCCCGTTCTACCCCACCAGCGCCGGCAACGGCATCTTCGGCTATGGGAGGTTCAGCTCCGCGAGCGACGAGGTCGGCATCGCCCGGGACGCCGAGCGCTACTTCGGCTCCGAGGGATTCAGCTCCCAGAGCGACGAGACCGACATCGCCCGGGACGGCGCGCGCTACATCGCCGGACTCAGCCCCGAGGGCGACGCGCCGGCCTACGACGAGCTCTTCCACGGTACGCTGATCGGCAACGCGGCCTTCGACTACTTGGCCAACCGCATCGCCGCCGCGCACGCTCCCGACGGGCCCCTCGCCGCCGCCCACCGCGAGATCACGCGCCTCGTCGCGCTCCACGGCGAGGCCGGCCACGTCCTGGCCCACTGCGCCGCGCCCCTCGGCCTCCTCCTCCGCCACGACGACCCGGACCGGGCCGCCTTCCTCCCCAACGCGCACGCCGCGCTGCGGAGCCTGGGCTCCGCGGCGTCGGCCACCGCCGCGGCCGAGGACTTCCTCCGCTCGCGGTCCGCGCGGTCCACGGCGCGTTCCTGCAGCGGGTCATGGTCCGTGGTGACGCGGCTCGTCGACGACGCCAGGCAAGACGTCCTCGAGGCGCGGTGCGCGGTGGAGCGGATGCAAGACGCCGCGGTGCGCGACTTCTTCCACGCCTGGAAGGTCATCAAGCGCGCTCCCTCCTGATTCTTTCCGCCTCCACGCTGCAGACTCCCATTCTTTCCGCCTCCACGTCGTGTTCATGGTTCGTGAATAAAACTTGTTAGATCATGGCCGAACGATCAAAATCTACCGTAGGACAATAAGGAGTACTTCTTAACAGCGTTGCGTCAGTACACTAATGCACGCACATTTCTGTTTCCTTAGCCAAAATGTTCCAATAAAACGCAAACTGTACATCTTTCTCGGGTAATTCCTGTCTGTATCTGCTTCCAATACAGCAACAGATAAAATGCAACTTCATGTCAGTATACCTGTTATCTCCTCTCCAAACATTGATACACAGGAGGCTTTGCAGCATGGCCGACAGCAACTGCGTCATCAGCAGACTAGAGAGTATAACAGTACAAGGACTAACCTACCCTGTAACTCATCACAGATAACAGGCTTGTACTCAAATGACTGAAGCACCATGGTGTAACGGTCTACATAAGAACCATGTTGCAAGCTATCACAATCGACAACAGGATAGACAGATAAACAAGAGTATCATGCAAATCTCAACACAGCAACTTCATACAGCTAGCGGGCACAGCACAGCTGGATCTTGGAGTGTCAAACAGTGAAATGACCCTTGTCTACCTAAGATTCATTGTCCAGAACCTAACATCGGAGGAGAAACTACTATAGAATCAGAAGGCTGAACCACCTCCTTTTGTTTTCCCTAGCAGAACATCTTTCGCCTCGTTGATCTTCGATGCAAGGTAGTGGCTTCCACCCGCGTCCGGATGGTTGGCAACCATGACCCTCTTATGTGCCTCTTTTACCTTATCAGGACGCACGTTTTCCCTGGAGGAACCAAAAGAAAACAGGGCAAGTTAACAATGGCAACACACAAAACAAGTGTTAAATAGCATGTTCTTGAGCAACAGAGCACATAACTTTTTTTATGTAGAGACTGCGCCAAGATAATATTATTGCGACGAGGGGCTAAATTTGACAGGGAGAAATTATTTTGCACTGCTGCATTTAATTGACCAGCGGGCGAAATCGAAAATAGTGAACACATATGTACTCCCTCTGCTCTAAAATAAGTGACTGATACAACGTATCTAGACAAAGTTGAGTCACTTATTTTGGGACAGAGGGAGTAGTATTGCAGATTTGTTGTTATTGTGACTTGTGATGGAGATGCCAGCTATGATCCCAGCACCGAGCTTTAGATGGAAACTGTATCCTTTTATGTGCAGACAATTACCCAAAAGCCACATTTGGATGGCTTTAAACTTGAAAAATAGTTGACATCCCAACCAGATGCATGTAGATGAGAACCAAGATCCAAGAAAATTGGACCAGAAATCAAAAATTTACCTTCACTATAACCAAATGATGTCTAATGGGATCGTGGAATTATCAATGGATTGAACTCTACATTCAAAAGGCTTCTTGGGAACAAACTTAAAGCCAGATATATTCCCGCGACATATATTAACTTCAGCTATGGCCTATTTCATCTTCCTTAAATCTTGTTCAGTCTGGTCACTCTGAAGGACTGACCTCTCAGAAAACAACCATTTGTGTCCTTCCTAACACTGGTCTGCAGAAGGGTGACGGTGACGCAAGAGCACAGATCGGTTAAAGATCGTGATATCATCATACAGCTAGCCAGTAACATAGTACATGTTTGACACTTGGCTGAGATGCAAGCAGTGGTTGACAAGAGGAAGAAGAACGCAACTTTACAAAAAACAAGGATTTGAGGTTGACTGTGTTCTCCACTCCATTACGATTAAATTTAAAACTCATATCTTGTATCTCAATTTAAAAGCGTTGAAACTAGCTGATGATTTTGCTCTTAGATGGCTTTCTTGCAGAAGTGTTCTTTAGTTGGAACTGACTGAGCTCCCTTTACCTTATTTGCAAGGTATTTCAGTTGTCTACTGATGAACCAACTTAAAACTGCATCTACAATTTATGGTATATTTACTTGGCTTAGTGAATCTATCACAATATGCATGTGTGTATATGCTAACATTACCGGGGAGTGAGGAGTATGGACTACAAAAATAAATAAAAATTATGCCCTATCACTACATGTTGCCATGCCAGGTCTAAAGTATCCTACACATAGTGCAGGGAACGGAAAGGAAGATAGGGCAACTAACTGCAAAATATTAATACAAACTACCTCAGCAGACTTGTCAGAAAGAATAATTATCACAGGAAATGCAAAGGATGCTAATAGTAACTGTGATCTATTCACTTCATTTTTTTTACTACCTCCGTCCAAAAATAAGTGTCTTAGTTTTGTCTACATATGGATGTATCTAGTCACACTTTAGTTCTAGATACATTCGTATTTAGAAAAAGTTGACACTTATTTTTGGACGGAGGGAGTAGGAAATTTAGGATACCAGTTTGGGCTGGTACTGAGAATTGAGAAAGTGAACTCTCTCCGTGAGTCTCATGGCAGGGCAATGGGACCAACATTAGTTCTCTGAGGGTGCTGCGCTGCGTGAATTCTATCTTAACCTACTCTAATCATTATCCCCCAAGTGGTATGCTGGAGATGTACACGACTCAACACAGTTTCAACAGGATGAGATGCAGCTAGAATCCTAGAGGTGAATATCTGCATGCCAAGAGAAACGTAAAGAATACTTGACTCTGGCATGGAAATTATGCTTTCGTATAGCACGCACCTGATACCCAGGATTAGACCAGCTTCCCTTCGGGTCATTGTAGCTTGAAATCCACCTTCGTAGAATTTACGCATCCTTGGGACTATGGGCCTTGCCTTGTAAGCATGCCAAGCCTGGATGCTGTATCTGCCCGCAAGAGCAGCGCCAGCAACTGCGAGTCCAGCAATGAGTGCTGTGGCCTGCAGAAATTGAATAAATGTAAACAACAGAAATTGTAATATTCCGGTGTTGCATATCCAACTTTAACTTCTTTTCATACACTACATGCATCATTCATGCATCAGAGTGGAAAACCATCGGCTGGTTATATACTGATAATATGCACGAATGGGGTGAGACAGCAGGAAATTGCTTGTAGATTACGAATACATAACAAAGCATCCATGAGTGGTTAGTTCTTGACAAACATTGCTGAACTGTTTATCAATATTTAACCATAGAAAAGAGATCTTGGACTATCCAGTGAAGTACTAAAAATCTGAAACTTCATTTCATCCAGAAAAGCATCTGAAATTCAGAATGGTAGGCATCAAGACCTGTGAATCAAACATTTGTTCACACTAATTTAACCCATTCTAGCGATATACTAAGAGCTGGTAACAACAGGCAATAACTATGAAACGGAGGATAGGGACCCAATTAACCAACAGAAGTATACGAATTAGGGCACAAATTGTCGTGGACACAAGAGGAATTTATCTCAATCGTTCCCAGTTTCAGACTGGAGACCCATACTCCTCCCAAGGCCAAATTCCAAACGAACATCTCATCCCCCAAGCCACACATTAGCATCAATACGCTCTGAAATGTCACAGAATTTGACTGCAACCTACAGGCTGAATTACACGCTCCTTCGACAGAATCGATCCAATCTTAACTCTAACAAGCGAACAGCCATAAACCCTATTTGAAGAAAGCGTGAGCACGCGAGTTCGAATGGAGCTCACCATTTCCCCGACCAGCAAATCCGGCGAGTTGTTGCAGGAGGGAGGGCACAGGGGACGCGACCACCGGGTGGCTACACGCAGGCGCGGAAACGGACGGCGCTAGGGCTCCGGAGATCGACGGAGAGGAGGCCGGCGTCGTCGGAGTAGGGTGGAGGCAGTAGAAGCTTCGCGGCGGATGGATGGATGGATCATGGAAGACGGAACCCTACTTGGGCTGGGCCGTGCCAGGGCCTCACGAACTGAGCCGAAGAAGGAAGATGGTAGTCGCATGGCTCCTGAACATGCATCTTAAGTTCACGTGTTCTTCATAGGAAAGCGTATTCTCAGTTTACATAATGTCCGGACGATTTATTTCCACGGGGTTTTTTTAGGGGATTTGTTTCACGGTTTTGATGTAAGTATACAGCTTTTGTTTAATTTTATTTTATTCAATGAAGATATATCAAAAGCATACATCATAAATCTAAAGCCAAATGAACAAATGAATAGGATGTCAAGGTGCAGGAGAGGAGAACTTCTTGGTAGAGATGCATACAAAGCATAAATCAGTTGTTTTGCAAAGAGAAAAACTTCACAATACCTACTATGCTGGGTATTTAATTCTGATATCAATAGTCCATGGATGATATGGCTCAACTAGGCGATGAATGGAAGCTTGCTCAAACTTTCGAGGTGGATAGAAACAATAGTAGCAGTCCCGGAAACTAGCATGGCTTACTGTATTGGAGATGCAAACGAACACACACTCTTCGTCGACTTATAACAATAGGCTCGTGTAAATAATATATCCCATGAGATCTCTTGTGATTTCGAAAATAAAGAATGAAGACCTTTATGGGTTGATGTCGGGTCCTGTTGTGGTTTTGGTTGTACATATTGAGAAGGAGAAATGTTGGCTCGTCTCGTGATGCTTGTTTGAAAAACACTTAATATCATTTTAGAGTAGATAGCGGTCGGATCTCGGGAAACTTAGGTGGTAGGGAGGTTAGTTTGGATAGCTGCTCGATGGTCTTGAGGAACAATTCACCGCTTCGCGCGGTGAGAAAACTCCCTTGTGAAGATTTTGCTTATGGCTTTCTAGTTCCTTTTCGTTTTCTTTTTAGTTTGAAATTGTGCGACTAATATCTTCCGCTATCGATAGTACTGGAACCTGGGGTTTTGTTCTTCTTATGAAACAAACAACTAGCAATGGGGATAAGGGAATTCAAGGACAAATTACAGGCTTACACATCATACACTACACAATTATACTACTTATAACAAAGATAGGTAAGTGCACTAGTGGAGCTATGTAAAACTGAGGGGCGGCCTATCATAAGGTTTTTGCTTAATTACTCTAATCTTTGCTTAGATGGGAAAATGGGAAATATCACCCTCCCCCCCCACAGTGGATTTTGGCCTAGCTCCACCAATAGATAAGTGTACTCTTGAAATATCTATTAGTGTAACTCATGCAGTGTAGAACACCCTTCAAAGATATTTAAAGATACTAAATAAACAAAAACATGTAAACATATTATGGTACACATAAGTGGATCAAATTATGCCGTGAATGAATGTGATTGTCCTTTTTTATGTGTTATCTACATTTTTTGAAAGAAATGCGGTAGCAGGGCCCCTACATTATTGTTTTAATAGTAATAACTCAAATCTACATTCATGAATACTTGAACCCGGATGACTGGGTTGTACATCGAGTTCCCTAACCAGGTGAGGTAGGCTCACTTCTTAAAAAATCTGCATCCATGAGATTTATCTGCATGCATTCACACAGCTAGTGTCATTTAAGATTATTCAAATGTTGTATAAATATAAAATATTCTCAATTTAGAGATAAAAATAATTGTAAATAAGTAAAAATGTTTTGTATAAATGATATGTTAGCATTAGCGATAATATATGTCAAATATTGTGTACGAGTTGGGTTACGTTTGGACTTGGAGTTGTAATAGGTATGAATAGGTTACGTGTAGTGTTCGAGTCGGACTCTAGTAGTCTGGGTCTCCCATATAATGTGAGGGACACCATAAGTTGTAACATATGAAGACTTGATAGCTGTAGGCGCTCAAAGGGAGCTGACGACTTGTGCCGGCGACCAAGGCGGCCAAGTATAGCGGTATCAATGGGGAGGAGCGCCCGTAGTCATTCCCCGCAGAGTAGGCAAGTTGTCGAACTGCATTAATAAATCTCGGTGCCGTCATTGTGTTGTGATTCCTTGGTTCCTCGGTATATCGACTATGCGCCTACGATGGTAAAAATGTCTTTTCTCTGAGGAAAATAGCACGCAGCTCTCTAATTTCCTTTAAAATGAAATCTAGTAACCAAATTTTGTTTGTAACCAAGCATCATTGGCGTGAATAAAGCAGTGGTGTCAAAGTAGCAAACTTGTCATGTTATTTAGGAAAATTAATGACACATGGGTCATAAGTTATAGAGTAACTTGTATATCAAATTTAGTTAGAGACTAACAGGTCATATATTAATTTGGTAGTTATCTATCATTTATCTCTCTTGTAATCATATATTAAAGTATGAATAGAAGTCAGTCAAATGTGTGGTGCCAATTTTCTGAATCAAACCCTAATCTCCCATTTTTCATGGTATCAGACCCACCACCAAAATTCGTCGCGGCAACATTTCCCAACATCGCCTCTGTTGAATCCATGCCAGAAGTTCTTGCCCTCCCGTCTGTTCTTTCTCTTCTGGTCGGCGTCACATGTTCTTGTTGTGAAAGAGTATTTAGAATGCATACTCTCCTGGTTTGTTTCAAAGGACACGGGTGGGGCTAGAGCGGAATCACTAAGATGGAACACTGCGAGAGAGGGTGCTATGGTAGGGAAAAGTGGTGTACTTATAAATGTGCATATGGTGCAAACTTAGTTGTTTTACAAAGAAATACCTTTTGAGGGGCACCGTTTGTTTAATATGGGTGGCGATAGTGCACCCATGATATGGCTCATCTAGGCTTTGAGTCGATGTTTGCCGGAACTTTCATGGTGGATCAACAAATAGCACCAATAGGCATGAAAATACACGCCTTTCTATCTTGTGATACAAACTTATGCGAACAAGTTATATGCTTGGATAATGAAAATCTAATTCAGCTCACGGGTTCATATGAACCAATTGAGGGAAAACATATTTTAAATTGTCAAAAGAAAATCTGAAATAATATTTTGCATGTACATGGACATTCTATGTGTTTGCACACAAGGTTTAGGGAACAAGGAACATGTTTTAGTCTTATTGCAAATGCCACATATAAAGGCAATTTTTGATGCCACAACATATTCCCGGGACTTCTTTTTGTCTTATTGCACATGCCACATATAATGTTCTTTTTCCACGAAATTGTGTGGGAACATAGAATATATGGATATATACTAAAAAAATTATCTCGGAATTTTTTGACACTTAAAATTTTATTTTTTTATATAATTTTCATAATAGGTTCACATGCATCTAGGAGAAAAAACACCACCTCCTTTGGACAAGCACTAAACGCTTTGTTGGATGCAAACTTAGTATTGTCCGACAACCGGAGAGGAGAACTGCTGACACAAAGCTTGCTTAGGGCATGTTTGGAATTGATGCAATTTTTGTGTGTCTACCGTTATTTAGTTCAAGTACATGTGGACTAATCACCGTGGAGCACACAACAACTAAACTCGATCCAAACAGAGACTTAGTGTGTTGATTCTCCGTTTTGGATCCAGCGTTTTCACCTCCGGTGTGTTTGTGGTGCTCTTTAATTACTACTTCCGTTTGTTTTCCACTCTAAGATCGTTCTTCTGGGCAAGGATCACTTGGACGCTGGTACCGTAAAAAACCATGTAAAGAAATCTTCATAGCTGAAAGGAAACTCCTTTTTTTTTACCATTCTTTCTTATCACTAACAGAGGTGCCTCCTTTTTCCTGAATCCTGCGGAAATTGTTTGCGTGAAAACCGAAGCAATATACCAATTCAGTTTTGCTTTTTCCCAATTACCAGATCAGCATGCATCAAAACCCCCTGATTTCTTGGGATAGTTTTCTCATTCATGCATCGCCGTATCCTCTCATCCCCTCCATGGCTCCATGCCCAAGCATGCTACAAGCAGCAACATAATGCGTTGCTGATCTACTTCCTGTCCAGGGGCGTGCAAGCCATATTCATGCACACGCAAAGTCTTTCTGAAGAGACGAGGACATGAGGACACGGTCTGAGAGCCGGGGACTCGCCGATCCCTCGACCGTCGAGGGGATGATGACAAGAGGGCGTCGGCGTCTCTTGGGCCTCGTTGATCCGCCTATTCCTTCCGCCGGATCCGGCCGCCCGAAGAAGCGGCAGCGGCCGGGTTTCCGCTGCTGTACAGCCGCGCCGACACACGGCCGTACCCTTGCGGCCGTAGCCCACTCCGGCAATCAATCCTCTGGCAGGAGGGACTGGGCCAACCTGACGACCGGGCTCGTCGACGAGATCGCCGCCCGGCTCCTCTCCTTCAGCGTGTCGGAGTACATCCGCTTCCGAACCGTGTGCAGGCCCTGGCGCGAGCTCACCGACGATCCGCGCGCGCGCGGCGGCCTGGACCCCCGGTTTCGCCCCCACCACTGGATCCCGATTTGCAAGAAAGGGGAGCTCCACTCGCGCTGGCGCATCTGCAACGCGTTCAAGAAGACCCGCCTCAGGCTCAACCTCCAGATATTCGCCACCAGCCACCTCCTCAGCGTGGCCGACGGCCTCCTCGTCATGTGCGACAAGGCCACCAATGTCGTGCGCCTCCTTCACCCATTCGCCGGCGCGTTCGCTGAGTTCCCGGTCATCACCGACGTACGGTCCGACGATGGTGCCCGCCTTGCCATGGACGGCTTCAAGGCCCGCTTCTCCAGGGCAGATTTGTGTGAACTTGGCTTCCCCGCCTTCGACGCGGTCATTGACATCACGTATATTGACGACTCCACCACACCGCCGACCCTCCAACTCTTCGTCAACAATGGGCCGTGGATCGTCATCTGTGCCAAGCCTGGCGACGACCACTGGGTGCCCCTCCACCCCAGCCACCTGAGGGATGACGCCTTGTACTTGTTCAGAAACTCGCAGCACAGGGTAAGCACATACTAGTACCCGGAGTAGTGGGCGTCAATAACTGAAAAGTGAAAACACACCGACATTAAGGTGGCTCTGTACCTTCTCCTTTGATGATCCTGGATGAGCGCTTACTGGTGATTGAGTGCCCAATTTGTTTTATCCCTCTTCGTAGATTTATAATGGATGCGTTCTCGTCGAGCTATTCTTTTGTGTGCTTTGTTCGCTTCTATGATTCTATCTCATTTTATTTCCAACAATTTATTATGTGCTTTCTTTACTAGTTTGTGGTGTTTTTAAAATTCCAAACTAGAACCAATCCGTAAAGTTAGAGAGAATGCATTTGGCCAGACATGAAGATGTGTCTATTTATTTGTAGATGTTTCCGATAATAGGAGTTTGCCCATCAATTTTCACTACTAGACGTAAAAGTTCCTTACAACAACTATGGAAAGAAAAGAAAGCACTAGAGTATCAGCATGACAACAATCACGTTGTGTTGTTGGTTTGGCCGCATGAACCTCCAACACTACCACCACCACCACCACCCGTCCACCCTGTTGTGTTGTTGGTTAGATCCCATTTACCTCTCCCTCTTGCCTTGCTTGATCAAAAGGAGGAGACGTCACCAACCTGTACTCCCTCCGTCCAAAAATAAGTGGATGTGCGGGATTTTCAAGATAAATTAGTAAAAGGAAAGAAAATTACATTGGGAAGATGCAACCAACATCTTTCTCCTCTTTAATTATTTCATCTTTAATAGACTAAATGCATGTACAAAATTAATATAACATGTGTTGAATATTATTGGGTTTGATTTCCGTGCGATGAGAGAGAAATAACGTTTGCTAATTTAATGTGCATTGGAAACATAGAAGTACACTCTTTCATGGACAAAGTTTGAGAGTAGATGTCCACTTATTTGAGGACGGAGGGAGTACGTGCCACTCGTTGCGGTGTTGGATCACGAAGAGGACATCATCAACCAACTTCTCAGATCTTAGAGCATCTCCAGCCGTATCCCCCAAAGCGATCCCAAAGGTATTCGGGGCGCGTCGGACAATTTTTCGTTCCCAGCCGCAGCCCCAAAGCCTCATTCCGTCCGGCGCGGCCCAATACGATGTTCGGCGCCCCGAGCCAGTCCCCGGTCCACATGGGACACTTCGGGCACGCTGACACAATGAAAAGTGAGGCGAGGAGTGGCAGGCCCGACGCGTCAGTGGCACATTCAAGTTTAACCTAACCATCGCATACCTCGTGAAGGAAGTAATTGTCGCGCAGTGACGATGCAGTTTCCGCAGAGGCGCAGCGATAAGTCTCGTCCCGCCCAGCGATACTACCATGGCGACGACGAAGAGGAGGACGATTGAACACGCCAAGTGTTCTTTCTTCGCAGCGAAAAATGGTCACGGAGGTTTCTGTATGTTCTCCTTGCAAAGGACCAACAGGGCTATCATTACCAGTTTGGGTGACTAAGAGTGCCTGAGAGTGTCCTTTCTTGGCAGCGAACATACGAAATCTGCTATGCCAACACTAGTTAGGTTTCCTTATTTTGCAATGTTTTAACTATGTATTAGTTTGTGAAAACCATGTTCCAAACTATGTCTTAGTTTGTGGAAAACCATGTTCGCAATTATGTATTAGTTTGTGTAATGTTCATCCTCTTTATTGAAATGAAAATAAAAATAGTATTTTAATGTGAAAACAAGTTTGGGGGCCACCTTTGGGGGGGAGGGGGGCGCCGCTGGGGAGCGACGTCCCTCAAACGCGGCAGAAGAAAACGCGTCCTCCCAACGCTCGATTCAGTGTTGTTTGGGGATCGCTTTGGGGAACGCGGCTGGATATTCTCTTAGTTTTTGCTCAGCACTTGAGGGATATATATATATATATATTCTTTTGTTTTCTGTTGCGCATTCCCGTTCAATAATCTCAATGTAACATGATACGAGGAAGGTATGCAATAAATGAGAAATCAAATTGTGCGTCTTTGGATGCATCAATTGTTCCTCCAATGAATTCAACTATCATGTCCTCTCCACTTCACACTCGCGTATCTAACCACATGCAAACTGGGATGCACCCCACTGTTCCGGGAGCATAGGTTTTAGACTACTCATAGTGGGAGTAACTTCACTAGTAACTAAGTGTCCAACTCAGCAAATTTGCTTATGTGGCAGTGAGTTAATGAGGAGAGAGGAGGATGGAGTAACATAGCTAGTTACTGTAACATCACACTTCCCAAGATACAATGAGTCTATAAGCTAATTAATGAAGACATCTATGATACTACTTTGATGTTACTAACCACTATGTAACATAGTAACATGTGCATGTTACTACTCTATGTTACTTCCCACTATGACTAGTCTTTTTTTTTTTTGACAATCAATACCACATATATTCATAATAATAAATAGTACATGGTAGAGATACACAAGCTGTCTCCAGCGTTTACAAAATAAAGTCTAAAAGATACTAGCAAATCTTCGAGGTCTTCAAACTCTTTCTTCTTCCAAGACATAATCTTGTACTTTCCTGAAGGCAGCCAAATATTGATAACAAACCATAAACCTGTAAATACCAACGAAGGTTCTCCCATAATTTTAGTTTGAGCCGCAATGCCAAGGCTGCGTGCAACCATTAAAGTAGTCAATCAACATCGGCAAGAGTACCAACACCAGTATGTCAGGGAATAAAAACCGATCTGCCTTGTCGACGTTGATGGAGAGCCAAGAGTACGAATCACCATTGTCGAGGACGTAGCAATCGGGACAAAAACTGCGAGGATAATCCTCCTCGGCAACCATGAGAAAAGATCCAAGATCGATCTGGCGAAGCAAGATCTGAACATCCATACCTAGATAATTGTAATCTTTCAACACCACCATTGACGCCAGGAAGAAGATCTCGTCGTCGAACGAAAGGCCGAAGATCACTTATTGCAGACGATGCCATCTCCATTGCGGGGAAACCAACAAGAAAACGGCGACCAAAACCCTAACATAGACTACTGTAAAGACTACTTTTATTAAAAACTCTACGCATAGATCGGGTTCCCCACTCCTCCTGACGCCGGCGAAGCCGGCCGGAGGAGGGGGAACCGATCTATGGAGGAGGCGAAGTGGAGGCGGCTAGGGCTTTTTCTCTGGAGGCGGCGGCTGAAGCCGTTCCGTTCCGTAAGACAGAGTGAACAATATCAATAAATTCTTAAGGTAAACACTCTATATCGCAGGCCGATGGGAAACAAACCGTCGGACCAATGCATCGCCCTCCATCTTGCTTCCATCGCACGGCCGGTGATTGGTTCTGCTTTCCGCGGAAAAAACTAGGCCCGTTAAATCTAAACTTTGCCAACAAAAATCCCAAAAATCATGCATCATGTGGCTCCCCAAATCAAGTTCTAGCTCGACACCATCTTCTATCGTCTCCGCCACCGTGCCTCAACCCTCTCGGCCGCGCCGCCCCCACTTGAATCGACATGTGCGCCGGCTCCATGCCTTTCTGCCAAGGGGAATTGCCTTCGGGGATCCCTGAGGACCCTGTTCGTCGGTGGCCCGGCGCACTAGGGTCGGTGGGGCTTGGCCGGGTCGAAGGGATCGGGCTGGGGCAGGTGGGTAGGAGGCGGTTTAGCCTGGGGCGCTGGTCATGAGCGCAATTGTTGCTTGATCCTTTGGCCATTGCGCTTTTAGGAGGCGATTCACCATGGATCTCCGAGAATTATGGCAAGCTATCAGCGTTGAGGTGATGACATAATTTACATCTTGATTTCTCATATATGCTTCCGTTGTTTCTCCCCAGAAAATGCAGATCGTGTCCTACGACGGGCATGGTGGAGTGGCGGTGCATGTGCCACAGAGAGATTCTCTCTAGTAGCAACTCTCCCATACTGGCATCCTCGAGTGGTCTTGACATCAGGCTCGTCCGCTTGGAGGCACAAAAGTTCTGGTCTTGAAGAAATCCTTTCATTACAGCCACTGTTAGGGCAACCTAATGGTTGTGTTGTCTAGGTCTCGGCTCTCGCGGATGCATGGAAGCAGGAGCAATTGAGGCAAAACGTGATTAGCAAAGGAAGTGTATATGCATGCAAGGAAGCAAGCTGTCTATTATACGAGAGCAAATTATCTTTTCATTGGAAGCTCTATGTTCTCTATTTTCGTTGGAAGCACTAAAAGGTCTTGATGGAAGCAATTAGAGTATTATTTTGGAAGCACTAAAATGTAATTATTCTTGATGGAAATGATTTCATGGAACTAGTTGTAGGGAAAAAAAATCTATGTAGTTGAAAGCAAATTTGTAGAGCAATGGAAACAAAATTCGCATCTAAGGAAGCAAACTATTGTAAAGCTAGTGTCCTCAAAATCCGGAATAAATGGTTTCCAAAAAAATTAGTAATGACTAATTCTGAACGCAATTTTGGAAACTACCACAAGGTTTCACCCGAAGCAAATTTGTAGAGGAATGGAAACAAAATTTGCACGTAAGGAAGCAAACTATTGTAAAGCTAGTGTCCTCAACATCCGGAATAATTGGTTTCCTAAAAATTAGTAATGAATAATTCTGAACGCAATTTTGGAAACTACCACAAGGATTCATGTTGTACAAACCATTCAACCGACTCCGGATATTGTGGGATTAGGCGTGATCCTTGCACGTGATAAGGAAGCAAATTAAGAAAACTAATAACTACTGCCAGGCGTGCATGTTCCCACGAAATGGATCGAACGCTGGTCGTGGTCTCCATCGTACGGTAGAATAGGAGTCCGATGAAACACTAGAGATGGGCATCCGCTTCCTAGTGGTGCCCAATTCTTAGAGCATCTCTAACAGAGGCTCTAAAATTTGGCGCTGTAAAAGTCGTTTGCAGCGCGCTCGATCCGGATATAGCGCGCGATGCTGGCGCGAGCTTCGCCGGAGGCTCTATTTTATAGCGCAACTAAAAAAATCAAAAACAGCACTTCGCCAGAGGCTGTAAAATAGAGCTCCACAAACAAGGTTTTTCAACATACATACAACAAACAAGATCAAACACCCACAAATAAATCTGAAAAAAATCAACTAAATTACTGTGAATTATCCATATAGCTAGAAATTGATCTCAAGCTAGCAATTGAATCCCCGTGCGCGGCCGAAATCAGTCCGTGCGTGCGTGCGCGGCGACAGCAATCGAGTCCGGCCGAAATCAGTGCGTGCGTGCGCGGCCGTGCGAGCTTCAGCTCCAGCTCCGCCAGCGAGTGCCGCAGCCGCGCCGTCTCCTCCACCGCGTCGTCCGCGTCCGCGTGGCCGCGTCGAGCCGCCGCGAGAGGTCGGCGGCCAGGCGCCACTGCTCGCCTCCGTCGCCGCCCTCCGAGGCCGAGGCTGAGGTCGCCGTCGTCGATGGCGACGAGCGCGGGGTGGAGCGCCGGGTGAGAGACACGAAGAGCGAGCGGATGACGGCCCCCGGCGACGCGGACGCCACGGCGCGCTGCTTGAAGCGGCAGTCGGAGCAGGACACCGCCGCGACGTACGCCGCCGACGCTGTGTCGGCCGCGCCGCCCTCGCTCCGGCCGCGCCGCGGCGTCTTCTTGTCGCCGGCGCCGTGGCCGTGCAGCGGCGTCGCCGCGTGCGCGTACTTCTGGTCCACCTTCTCCGAGTGCGGCGTGCGGTGGAGCTCCTCGTCGAAGCGCGAGAGACATTGAGCGGTTTCTTTTTTCGCGCGGTGAGAAGGATCGCGGTTCCACTTTACAGCGCGCTTAGTCGGCGCGCCAGATATACCGCTTTGGATAGCGCAAACTGCCGCACGCACAAAAGTTTTTACAGCGCGACTTATTTTGCAGCGTCTGCTGGAGGACGCAAAAACGTGTTTGGCGCTATATATTGACGGTTTTTTTTAGCGCAGCCCTATTTTAAAGCCTCTGTTGGAGATGCTCTTAATGCCTAACCTCTAGCAATGAATGAGCCTAAAAGCCATATCCATGAATATGATGAATCTAGAGGTTACTGAAACATTCGTACCTACACATCAACCAAATGTAGAAGAGGAACATTGATTGTACTCGGTAGTCTGTTCTATAAAAGTGAAAATGTCAAATCACAATAAAAAAAATGCACTTTGAAAACTTCAACTGATTCATCACTCTTACTGTGTATTTTGTAATACTAATTTCATGTTGATATGCATAGCTTCAAGCCTTCAACTAACGCAATTCATGTGCTAGGCCTCAAATGTCATAGTCATACCCAAACTCCCAACCATAGCAAACCAAAAATGATTTTTGGGACCTACGTACAACATTGTTGTTGATGTACTAGACATAGGATGCCCCATAGTCATTCGCAGACTCCCAACCACACCACACCACACCACACCAAAGAAAATACAAATAAAGATCATCTAGAACCCACCACACTTCCAAATTGAGAAGCAAGTGTTATTGTCCTCTTCTTGGTACACCCTAACATAAATCTTGCGTATATTAAACAACATATTTAGAGGGACAAGTGGCAGCTCCGTTGATGCCCCAACAACAAGACAATAATTTTTTATCAAGAAATAAGCATCGCCAACAAGTGAGAGAAGAAGAGGAATTCAAGAGCATAGTACTAGTTAACACTTCATACGTCCTAGAATTATCTATTTCGTTGAACTCATTAGTCATGTACTATAGATAAGTTTTCCAAGTTATGAGTTAGATTCACATTTCAAAATCACACTCTACCTAGTTTTTTTTTATAATTTGAAACTATGAAGGATTATAGATGTAAACATACTATAAAAATTAAGTGGCATACATTAGTATACTCGGAGTAATATGGTACTATTGGTCTGCTAAGATCGTGGTAAAATATGGAGAATCAAGATATTTTCTTAAACATCGCATATTACATATGATAAACCTTGTTTTTGCAAAAAGAAAGTGATATTATGAAAGTTGTAGCGGTAAAAAAATACTTTAGAATAGTACTTAAAATGGATTGGTTGACAACAAGTAAAAAAGTTTAATATTAAAGTATATAAGTCCATTCTAGATTATCATGTTCATTAGTATTGAGAAGTCAAAAATTTCTCTTAGGTGAGAGAAAAAAGTGTGACTATCTCTATCAAGAGATGTGATGTACTGGCACGTTAGTAAGACCCTTGCATATCCCCCACGAGGATGTACCATAGAGATAATGTATTGCAGTCAAATTTATTGCACTCTTGCGGTTCCTCGTTCTTCTTTGCCGAGGTCGATTTCATTTAGCTTGGTGCCTTCATCGATCTAGAGAATGGCCCTGCATTTTTGTTTGTTTAGTTACAAAAATACATTGGATGATACCCTACACGTTCTTGTGGTATATGTGCAGAAAATAGAGTTGCATCATGCATGTAAGAAGAGACAATATGAAACAGATTAGTGGTGTTTAAGAATGTAACTGCTATGTTAGATATGCACAATTATTTTTTGAGAAAACAAAACATTCCATCATGTTAACCAATTACATCACATTTCCTATCTAGCAACATACGTGTCTAAAATTTGAGAAGGGT